>WBNM01005300.1:0-48604 GCA_013399055.1 Ramphastos sulfuratus
TAAGTTTTTATGAATGGGGCGGCCCCGGCTGCCATTGCCGGGCGGCGCGGCGGGTGTCAGCAGCGAGCAAGCGGCGGGCGGCGCTCCCCGGTGCGTCCCGCTCCCGTTCCCGTTCCGCCGCCGATGGCCGCCGGCCGCCGCACTCCCCCGGAGCCCGGCGGGGGCCCGGTGTTACTTCAAGGTGTTTTCGGTGCTGGACCGACTCCTGGTGCTGCCGTTTACTCTCTGGCTTTAACGCCCCGGGAGCTGCAGGTGAGGCGTCCCGGCTGCTCCTCCGGGAGCTTGGCCGGTCCCGACGCCACGCTCCGCCTGGCCGACTGTGTGGGCTCTAGCGCCTTCCCCGCTGCCGGCCCCGCCGCCTGCTTCTCCCTGGTCTGTTACCCGCTCCGGGGGTCGCGATGGGGCTCGCCCTCCCGCCAGCGTCTGCAGCGGACCTTCAGCGTCTGCCTCGCCCCCGACGCCGAGAGCAACCTGCGCATCGCCCAGGCCTGGAGCCGCCGGATCCGGGAGCTCGCCGTGCCCGCCGTGCCCACGCAGGACGGTGGGTACCGAGACGCCGCCCCACGCGAGACTTGCAGGGGGGGAGGAGGACAGCGACACTCGACCCGTCCCCGTGAGGCAGAGTTGTCTCCGCACCACCGCAGGTCCCGAAGGAGAAAGCCCCGGGACGGGGCGGGGGAGTGTGTGCCGGGACCGGGGCCAGCAGCCAGGCGTGGGATGGGGCGTGTGGGATGAGGAATGTGGGATGGAGGCTGTCGGATGGGGAGTGTGTGATGAAGAGCGAGGGATGGGGGGTGAGGGGGACTCTCCCTCTCTCCATCGCCGGTTCCCACTCGGGACAGCCGGTCCCGGGGACGAGGCTGGGAGCCAGGAGCGCTGCGCGGGGGTCGGGCTCCAAGGGATAGGTTGGGGAGCAGGGCGGGGTGACATGGACGAGGAGCGATTCGCATCCCCGCAGAGTCACCTGGATCGTCTTTCCCCCAGCCTCGAGCTTCTCTGGGGGGGGGACTGGGACATCCTTGTGCACAGCCCCGGGGGTGGCTTCTTCCAGATTTCGCCCTTAAATCGAAAGGGTGGCAGGGATGTGGTGACACCACGAGGGCCCTTCGGTGCCTCCGGTTCAATAACAAGCAAAGCTCCAAAGGGCAGAATTAACCAAGGAAAGAAAAAAAAAAAAAGAAAAGAAAAAAAGCCATCATTGCTGACGCAGGCAGGACGGGAGCCAGGCACTGTCCCCGGCAGGTCCCAGCCATCACTTAGGAGCAGGCAAAGCAGCACAGAGGGGTCTGGGGGGTGCCAGTTCCCTCTCTCCCCCGGCCCCGGAGCTGCAGCCAGGGCAGGGCAGGCTGGCATGAAGCTGAACATCAGAGCCCAGATTCAATTATATGCACTACTTCATTTATTTGGCTGTCCAGTCGCGCTGATCAGACTTGGAAATTAAGAGACATGCGGTTAGAGGGATCCTGTCAAATCACATTTAGCCCTGCTCTCCCTGCCTGGATTTTCAAACGCAGCCTTTATTTATTTATTTATTTTTACATGACCTGCAGCTATAAAACAACTTTTTGCTACTCTTCCTAAAGAATAAAACCCACTGGAAAGGGAGGAAGGTAAAACCAGCTCCTCAGCTCTATTTCCAGCCTGAACTCTGCAGCTGCAGGTCTCCAGGCGTTTTAAAACCCTCGCCCTTTTAGCAGGCAGTGTGAGGAGGGTGGTGGGGGCAGGAGCAGCTCGTGGCAAGGCTAAAGCCTCCGGGGAGCCTGAGGAAGGAGGACGGGAGAAGGTGGTGTGGGATTTTGCAGTTATTTTTCTAGTTGAGGGCCGGCAGGATTTGCAAACCTCCTCCCCCAGTTTGGGACAGAGATATAAATGCCTCTTGCCACACCCTGCACTCACCCCCCACCCCCACCCGGTGCCAGCATCGCAGCCTGTGCGGGACAGATAAGGCTGTGCTGGGAAGCTGCATGTGAGTCTGTGTGGAGCAATCCTGCCACCCCATCCCCGCAGCCAGGGGACCTGGGGAGCCACCAGTGAGCCCATTCTGGTGTTATCTCAGCTCCAGCATTCCCTGGGATAAAAACCCTGCAGAGAGCTATATGAAGGAAGAAGCTTCCTCCTTCTTATTTCACCCCAATGGGTTAGAAAACAAAGCCCTTCAGCAGTGAGGAATCCCAAAGCTGGGGCTGCCCCAACATGCAGGGAAGTGTCTCACCCTGCAGCTGGCCTGGAGAGAGCAAATCACCTCAGGGCCCATGTCCTGGGGGGAAATCCAGTCTCTAGCATGGCAGGAGGCTGCTGCTGAGCTGCTGGCAATGGCCATGGTATCACAACATCAGCAAAGAGGAGGCTCCAGCTCTGCCAGGAGCCCCTGTTTTGGGGGATCCCCTTGCTGTGTTCATCCCCTCTCTGTACAGAGGTGACACTCTGTGGAGAGGGGACACAGCAGGCATGCCCCAGTCCATCCCAGCCTCACACCAGCCCTGTTCCCTGAGAGTTTCCAGAAGGACACAGGGACACGAGGGAGCAGCTGTGGCTGCTGACAGAGGAGCTGTGGCAGGGTGGTCCTTGCCCGAGTGCAGCTAGGACACGTTTTCCGTGGGGGGGCACATGGGTGGAGGGGCAAGAGCGGAGTTTGTGCACTGGCAGCAGCTGGAGCCCCTTCCTCCTGCTGACTCAGTGTCTGCTCTGCTCAGCCTCTGAGGTTGGAAGCGACCACAGTGTGCCGGGAAGTGGCTGAGCCTCGCGGCGATGCCAAGGCCTGGCCAGTGTTGCACAAGGCAAAGGGATGCTGCTGAAATCTGTCCCCTCTGCTGAGCATCGCTGCTGGCCTGCTCCAGCTTACAACCACCACCCTCCACTTCTGCCATGGGTGCCTGGTGCTACTGGTATTACTGGTCCCACTCTGAGATCACATCCCTGTCCCTATTTACACCCTGGTACCAGCAATCTCTCCCTGGTGACAGAATTGTGACAGGTGCCCTAAGCAGGGTTCACCTTTCCCCTTCCATCCAAGGAGGAGGTCCCCAGGGCTCCAGCTGTACTCCACAGCCTAGCAGAGGCAGCATCCACGGGCCCGGGCAGGGGCTTTAGGCAAGAGGCAGCTGCAGCTGTGTGTGCTTCAAGAGCCATGTAGCTGGTTAGGAACACTGTGGGTTTAAAAACCATTTCGGTACCTGAAGTGCTCTGGCTCTGCATCCTTCAAGGGTGGAGGGGAGAAAGAGACAAAAGCCCCCCATGCCCTGCCTCCAGCAGCTGGGGATGGAACATGAGCCCCTTGTCCTGGCGGCTTGGCTGCGTTTGTCAGTAGAGGATGTAGTGCTGGTTGTGACTGGGGAAGGCTCAGGAGTGGGGAGCAGGGTCAGGCCAACCCTGGGTTGCTGCCCACCATCCCTGACCCGAGCTGCTCACAGTGCTTCACCACTGTCCCCAAGGGCAGCTTGTCCCTTTGCATCTGGTACCCGCTGATAAGGGGCTGGGGAGAGTGGTGGGGGAAGCAGCCAGCTGCTTCCCCTGGCCTTGGACAGCAGTGGGGAGAACTGGCCCAGAGCCAGCACCTGGCCCTGGGCTCAGTCCTGGCTGGTGAGGCTCTCATGGGTAGAACTCTGCCGAGGACTCAGCGGCAGGTCCTCAACAGCAGGCAGAGAGACAAGGAGGTGGCTCAGAGGGTGGCAGCCTCACTAGGTGATCCCCGGGGGCATAAAATCAACCCCGATGGTGCCAAAATCAGCACATCTCTGTGTCCTTCCCAGGGCTGGGCACGGAGATGGGATGTTTAAGGTACAGCTCTCCATGAAGCAGCTCGTGGAACTCTGCCAGCTGGCAGGGAAGCCCCGGCATGGCTGTGACCGGTGTGATGATGGCTGTCACCCTGGGGGAGTGTCACACATGGGGACTTCCATCGTCCCACACTCCTCAGCTCCCTCCCCTCTGTGGGCAGCTGGAGAGAAGCTGCCTGTGTGTCCCACCAGCTCAAACCAAAGTGTGCAGACAAGGCAGGGACAGGCAGCTGGCCCCAGCCCCCTGTTCCCGGGTTAGAGGTGGGGGGTTCCCAGCCTGAGGCAGTGTTGGGAAATGTCATCTGCTTCAGTGACTCAGCTCTTAAGAGCAGCTCTTTCTGCAGAGTCAGCAGGCACAGGCTGTCCTGCAGAACCCACACACTCGAGTGGGCCCCTGCTACCCCCCTGGGGCCAGTTTACAGCTTTGGGGGCCCAGAACTGGTGAGATCATCCCTCCAGCCCCCCCAGAGTGCCTCTGCCCTGCATGACCAGGGCTTTCCAGAGGCACTGCGGGAGCCTGAGACACCCTGCCTGATCATTTCACTGCCCTGCTTATTTGGAGCTCAGGGTGCACAGGCAGCACCCAGGAGTCTTGCCCTTGAGCACGCTGCCACCAGCTCCCCCATGGCAGGGTGCCAGCACACTACTCCTCTGCCCTGCACGTTCCTTGCAGGGCAGCTGCAGCCCATAGTCACTCTGTCCCCCCCAACAGGGTCCACTGTGTTGGGGGGGCGGGGGCTGGAAGCAGGCAGGGGCACGGAGGGATGCAGACCCCTGCCGGGAGTGTAATTACAGCCCGGCTGAGGCCCTCACACGTGAAACCAGAGCTCTGTGGGGAGCAGGGGAAGCAGAGGCGTCCGTCTGCTGGCACAGGTGTCTGCCCTGGCCCGGCTCCAACTGGGGTGGGTGTGGGGAACTGGGACCGTGAGTGCCCCTGGCCCTCATCCCCCCGTGCTTGGCTCCCTGCTCACTGTGGGGCTGAGCTGAAGGGGTTCATCAGGGAAATTCTCAGTGTGAGGGCCTGGCTGCTCCTGGGGAGGTTGAGCTTCAAACCTCCCCTTTGCTTCCATTTTCCTTTCCTTGGGATGGCAGCACCCCGTGGCCCTGGGATGCCCAAAGCTTGGTGCTGCAGAGCCCCGGCTCCGCTGCGGCATTGCCGGGTTGCTGCAGGGCTCCAGCCTGGCCGTAAAACATCCCTGGTGATTGTGGGACAGCTCAGGATGAGTCCTCACAAGACCCCCCTGTCCCTGTCTCTGTCACCTCCCCTGCTTTCCCAGCAGGGCCCCTCTATCCCTGCTCACCTCCCGTTCCCTCGAGGTATGGCGGCAGCCCAGGGAGCTGGTGGCGATCAGAGGCTGCTCTGCTTCCTTTGGAGGTGTGGCAAACCCTGCCTGGGCAGCCCCAGCACCCTGACCCCACTCTGTCCCCCACCTAGGTGACACTTACGGGGTGCTGCCGCGGCCCTGCCGTGCGCTGGTGCTGCTGAACCCGCGGAGTGGGGCTGGCCGTGCCCTGGAGGACTTCCAGGCAGTGGTGCAGCCTATGCTGACCGAGGCTGACATCGCCACCACCGTCTTTGTCACCGGTGAGTCTGCCGGCAGCTACTTCCCTCCCTCTCCTCCTCCCTTCCTGGGGTCCTGTCTGGCTGCTGCTACCTTGGGATGGGCTGCTCTCGTGACCTGGTACCCAGCACGCTGCCGCAGCTCTGGTGACCTGGTACCGAGCATGCTGCTGCAGCTCTGGTGACCTGGTACCCAGCATGCTGATACAGGTCTGGTGACCTGGTACCCAGCATGCTGATACAGCTCTGGTGACCTGGTACCCAGCGTGCTGCTGCAGCTCTGGTGACCTGGGTACCCAGCGTGCTGCTGCAGCTCTGGTGACCTGGTACCCAGCGTGCTGATACAGCTCTGGTGACCTGGTACGCAGCGTGTTGCTGCACCTCTGGTGACCTGGTACCCAGCGTGCTGCTGCAGCTCTGGTGACCTGGTACCCAGCATGCTGGCGCAGCTCTGGTGACCTGGTACCCAGCATGCTGATACAGGTCTGGTGACCTGGTACCCAGCGTGCTGCTGCAGCTCTGGTGACCTGGGTACCCAGCGTGCTGCTGCAGCTCTGGTGACCTGGTACCCAGCGTGCTGATACAGCTCTGGTGACCTGGTACCCAGCGTGTTGCTGCACCTCTGGTGACCTGGTACCCAGCGTGCTGCTGCAGCTCTGGTGACCTGGTACCCAGCATGCTGATACAGCTCTGGTGACCTGGTACCCAGCACGCTGATACAGCTCTGGTGACCTGGTACCCAGCACGCTGCCGCAGCTCTGGTGACCTGGTACCCAGCACGCTGATACAGCTCTGGTGACCTGGTACCCAGCATGCTGCCGCAGCTCTGGTGACCTGGTACCCAGCATGCTGATACAGCTCTGGTGACCTGGTACCCAGCGTGCTGCTGCAGCTCTGGTGACCTGGTACCCAGCGTGCTGATACAGCTCTGGTGACCTGGTACCCAGCGTGTTGCTGCACCTCTGGTGACCTGGTATCCAGCATACTGCTGCAGCTCTGGCTCCCGTGAGGCTGCTTTGGACGATATGACAGGTGGGCTGTCACGGGTGGTGGTGGCAGTGAGTGTGAGGGGACATTGGCTGCACTCAGTAGAATCACAGAGTCCTTTTGGTTGGAAGAGAACTTTCAGAGCACCAAGTCCCACTGCTAACCCAGCACTGCCAAGTCCATCAAATCACTATGTCTTTTCAGTCTCTCCAGGAATGGGGTCTCCAATGTTGCCCCAGACAGCCTATTCCAGGGCTTGAAAACCCTTTTGGGGAAGAAATTTTTCCTTGTGGCCAACCTAAATCTCCCCTGGGGCAACTTGAGGACTCCTTGACTGAGAGGGGTGACTGCTTCATCTCCTTCACCCCTGCTTGGGACCCTTGTGGGGACAGTTGAGGCTGGGGTCACTGTCTGGGGGGTGGCAGAAGGATGGACCTACCCAACTCTATCTGCTGTCCTCTACAGAGAGATCTCATCATGCACATGAGAAGGTGCGGGACGAGGACCTGTCGCAGTGGGACACGCTGGTGGTGATGTCTGGGGACGGGCTGCTGTATGAGGTAAGAGGCACTGCAGGGCATCTCCCCTGATCAGGATGGCCTGGGGCAGGAGCTGAGACACAAAAGCAGGCAGGGAATGGCAGAGGAGAGATGGCACTGAGCCTGGAGCAAAGTGAGGCAGCCACAGCCTTGGTCCTGCCCTGGCCAGGGGCACTGTGGGCTCTGCTTCCCCCAGGGCCAGACAGGGCCCACTGGGTTCCTTGCCAGGTGGTAGCTCTGCTACCACCAACTGCCTCCATTCCTGCAGGTGGTGAATGGGCTCATGGAGCGGCCAGACTGGGAGGACGCCATGAAGAAGCCACTCTGCATCCTGCCCGGGGGCTCCGGGAATGCCCTGGCTGCCTCCGTCAACCACTATGCAGGGTGAGTCACCTGCTGCTGGCACCGTACCGGCTGGCATGTAGGGCTCAGCTGGCACCGAGGAGGGATGAAAGAAGCAAAAGGCTGCATGTGACTGCAACCCAGGAAAAGGGTGCTGGGATGCCCAGCACAGGGGTGCCTACCTGGGTCCCCATCTCCACTCAGGCTGGTGCTGCTCAGGTCCCTGTGAGTATCAGGTTGTGTCCCCATGTTGCCAGCTCCCCCCACAGCCTTTCTCCTCTCCAGGCTCTGAGTCCAGCACAGCTTTACCCTAAAGAATGCACTCTGGGCCACAGCTGATCCCACTGCAGGGTGGAGAGACTGGGATTGCCTTGGCCCAGCAGCCTCAGCCCAGCTCCCTCTTTCAGGAGCTGCTTTCATCTTCCCACCCCAGCAAACTTTCCCAGCAGCTGACCCCGAGGGACATCATCACCCTGCTGGGATACCTCCCAACCATGACACAGGGGCAAGGGTTGCATGAATTGAAATTAGATAAGAGCAGATTTAGATTGGGTATTAGGAACAAGCTCTTCACAATGAGGGTGGCTGAGCGCTGGAACAGGTTGCCCAGAGAAGTGGTCAAGGTCCCATCCCTGGAGATATTTAAGCTGAGGCTTGATAGGGCTCTGGACAACCTGACCCTGGAGGTGTTCAAGGCCAGATTGGATGAGGCCTTGAGTGACCTGTACTAGTAGGAGGTGCCTGTGGCACGGGTTTGGAACTAGATGATCCTTGAGGTCCCTTCCAACCTTATCATTCTATGATTATATGTCCCTGCTCATTGCAGGGGGGTTGGACTAGACGAGCTCTGGAGATCTTAAGTGATTCTGTGAGGCTGTTCTGTGAATCTCTGTGGATGCTGGGCACAGCACAAGGGGCCCTGACCTGGCTGCAGCCCAAACTCACCCTTCTTCATCCCTCACAGCAATGATCAAGTCGCCAAGAAGAGGCTGCTGCTGAACTGCACCTTCATCCTGTGCAAGGGGCTGCACACGCAGATGGACCTGGTGTCGCTGAGCACGGCCTCGGGCCGGCACCTCTTCTCCTTCCTGGGCTTTGGCTGGGGCTTCATCTCAGACGTGGACATCGACAGTGAGAAGTACCGGTGCCTGGGCAACACCCGCTTCACCCTGGGCACCCTCCAGTGCCTGGCCAAGCTGCGCGTGTACCAGGGCCGCCTCTCCTACCTGCCCCTTGTTCCCGAGCAGGGCAACCCCCCGGCATCCAGAGACCCCCAGGTGCCCGCCACCAACGGCAAGGCTGGCCACACCGTGCCACCAGCTGGGACAGAAGTGCCTGGGGCTCTGCTTGCTGACTCGCTTCTGGTGCCACTGAGCCAGCCGGTGCCAGCACACTGGACAGTGGTCCCCGAGGAGGAGTTCGTCACCGTCTATGCCATCTACCAGTCCCACCTGGGCACAAACCTGCTGATGGCACCGGCAGCTCAGCTGCACGATGGCTGCATCCACCTCTTCTACCTGAGGGCTGGCATCAGCCGCGTGGCTCTGCTGAAGATCTTCCTGGCTATGGCCAGAGGGACCCACCTGGACCTCAACTGTCCCCACCTGCACTACGTCCCCGTCCGGGCTTTCCGCCTGGAGCCGCGGGCCCCCACAGGCATTATGACGGTGGATGGTGAGGCGCTGGCCTGCGAGTCCATCCAGGGCCAGATCCACAGCAGGTTCTGCCGCATCCTCAGCGGCTCCTGAGCGGCCAGGACCGCCCCCAGCAGTGCTGAGCTGCTGGCACAGCCCAGCACAAGGGCAGAAGAGCCTTCCTCCCACTCAGGAACCTCCTTCTCTAGCAATAGCTCTCGGGGGCTGCGGGCACTCATCCCCTCGCTTGCCCCCATGCTTAGCTTTACCCCCTTGGGACAGTCACCGCTGCCGTCCCAAATCTGAGCCCCATCAGGTACTCGGTGCCGGCAGATGCCGGCGTGACTGATCCTGGTACGAGGTCCCAGGAGGCTGCGCCGGCACAGCCCTGTCCCCAACGCACACGGTGGTCCCTGCTGCAGAGGCAGTGCCACCTCCCCAGGGATGGTCAGGACCAATATCTCTAATACAAGAAATTGACTTTTTTTAAAGAATGTTTGTACCCAAAGCTTCCTGTAGAAGCAGAGTTTATTCTTGTGAGAAATGCAATAAATATCTACTAGAGTTTGCAAAAAAAAACCCCGAAAAAACCCCAACCTAAAACTCCCTTCTGGGTTTTCACTCTGAGCTGGGGACTGTGGGCAGGGAGGGGACTGTGGTGCTGTCACCCCAGGTCAGGCTCACAAACAGCCTGGCCAAGCTGCTGTCAGGATGGGTTTAGCTCAGCACCATATCCCGTGGCTCCCAAGCATCCTGCCCAGGCTGCTGGACTGTCCTCGACCTGCAGCCAGGAGCGGTGCTCCCAGAGGAGATGCCTTGCAGGCAGGACGCAGGGCAGCACTGCCACCAGTGCCCATTGTGGGGTACACCAGTGCCTCGCTGCTCAGCCTCCCATAAGGGCTGTTTGCCCAGGGATGTGGTTGAGACATTCAAGATCAGACTCGATGTGGCCCTGGGCAGCCTGCTCTAGTTGGAGCTGCCCCTGGTGCCTGCAGGGGGATTGGACGAGATGACCTTTGAGGGTCCCTTCCAACCCAACGCGATCTGGGACTGCAGGGAGCTCAGCCACCTCTGCCATGCTTTGGGGCATCCTGGGGAAGGTTCAGGCAGTGACTCCAAGCGAGGGCAGGGAAGGGTCATGAAAGAGGTTCAAGGAGGGGATCGTTGGAGCTGAGGGTTTGGCTTTCTGCTGGGCGTGAGGGGCCCTATATGGAGCTCAAACATCCCCTTCCCAGGGCAGCCTGGGGCCAGCTGGAGCCTTGCAACAGCTCTCTGCCCGAGGGTTTGCCTCACGGGAGGGGGGGATTGCTCAGCCTGTTTGGCATAAAATTGCAGTAATTAAACCTCATTTAGAGCCCTCAAGTACAAGATGAGCAAACAGTGGTGGCTGTTTGCATTTATTCATCTGCAAACTATGCAATTAGGATTGCAGAACCAAGAAAGAAGAGCACGATTGTGATTGTTCCTCCTCCCTCATGGCCCCACTCGTTCCCCTTCCCTGGCCAGCAAGGCAGCAGCAGCTGGGAAGCACCTCCCAAAATAAAGCTATTTCCCCAGTGGCATCAGGCCAGGTGCAAAAACAAGCTCAGCAATGCTCCACTGAACTCTGCAACCACATCCAAGAGCTGCCACAGCCGGGGGAGTCTGCAGGGACAGCCCAGGGCAGGGGATGTGCCCAGAGCTCTTGGTTGTCCCTGTCAAGCAGGACAGTTCACCAGAGCTGAGGCCTTTGGGTCTGAAGCACCTGAAAGGCTCCCTGGAGTCTCCTCCCGGCCTCACCCAGGGATGGTTGCATTGTTCACAGCAGCAGGGTTGGTTGGGATCTCCCTTACCCTTCCTTTCCCAGGTTTTGCTGTGTCTCTTCCCTCACCCAGCTGCTTTCAAAGCCCATCACCCAGCAGCCATGGAGTTTTCCCCCAACAACTTCTCACTCCCAACACCCAAGGAAGATAGCAGCAGCTCCAGAGGTAGATGCTCAATATTTCAACAACTCCAGCAAAGCCACATACATCTCAAATCCACTGACATTGCTGCCCACCCCCTCTGTCTGCACTGCCACCCTCCAGGTTTCTAGAGGGGAGCCTGGAAGTGCATCAGTAAGGGTTAAACACCAACACCCAGGAGGCACTTGGCTCCAGCAGCCTGACCATGGGCTGTGTCCACCTCTCATCACACACTTACCTGTGCACTGAGCAGAGGGGCAGGGGAGGCAGCACCAGAGCAGCCTTTGGGAGGGATCTGCAAAAGGTTTTCATAGAATCACAGAATTGCTTAGGTTGGAAGAGACCTTGAAAGTCATCAAGTCCAACCATTAACCCGTCACTACTAAACCATGTCCCTCAGCACCATAGCTACATGGCTTTTAAAGCCCTTCAGGCATGGTGACCCCACCACTGCCTCATGAAGCCTGTTCCAGGGCCTCACAACCCTCAAGGGAAGGAAATTGTTCCTCATGCCCAACCTAAACCTCCCCTGGTGCAACCTGAGACAGTTTCCTCATGTTCCTTCCAAGAGACTGACTGCTCCCAACCTGGCTTCAACCTCCTCTGAGGCAGTTGTGGAGAGCCATGTGGTCTCCTCTCAGCCTCCTTCTCTCCAGACTAAACAACTCCAGGTCCCTCAGTTCTCACAAGACTTATGCTCTGGACCCTACACTGCTGCCATTCTTTGGACCTGTTCTCTAGCACCTCAATGTTCTTTGAGAGCAGCCCAAAGCTGAACCCAGTATTTGAGGTGCAGCCTCACCTGTGCTTTGCCCCAGTCCCTTCTGCCAGCTGAAACCACCAGCTGTGCTGTGCCACACAGGGCAGGCTGCATCCACCACATGCCACAAAAAGCATGGAAATAACCCCCAGGCCTGACAGATGCCCTGGGAGTCAGGGAGTGCAGGGAACTGGAGCACCTTTGCTGCAAGGATAGGCTGAGGGAGCTGAGGTTTTTCAGTCTGGAGAAAACTCCAGAGAGACCTTAGAGCTGCCTTCCAATACCTGAAGGGATCCTACAGGAAGGCTGCAAAGGGACTTTTCATAAGGGTGTCTAGAGATGGGACAAGGGGGAATGGTTTTAAGCTGAAGGAAAGCAGGGTTAGACTGGATCACAGAAAGTTCTTTGGTATGAGAGTGGTGAGACTCTGGGAATGGCTGCCCAGGGAGGCTGTGGATGCCTTCTCCCTGGAAGTGTTCAAGACCAGGTTGAATGAGGCCCTGAGCAAGCAAGTCCAGCTGAGATGTGTCCCTGCCCATGGCAGGGAGGTTGCAGCAGAGGATCTCTAAGGTCCTTTCCCAACCTCAGCCATTCTACGATACAAAGCCCCAGGGGCAGCCCCTCGCTGCCAGCCCTGCCTGGCTCCCTCTGGACTCACTGCCCTCTCCACACCACAGACTCACAGAATGTCAGAGGCTGGGAAGGACCTCCAGAGCTCATCCAGTCCAACCCCCCTGCCAGAGCAGGATTACCTGTACCAGATGACACAGGAGCACATCCGGGTGGGTTTTGAATATCTCCAGAGAGAGATGCCACAACCCCCCCACCATTCCAGTGTTCTATCACCCTCACANGGTTTTAGCCTTTTAAATTTTGTTACCCTTAAATATTACATAGATACAACAGGAAAACAAAAAAAAAAAANCCTTCAGCCAGCAAGAACCCATCCAGCCCAGAGCCTGGCACACCAGAGCCACAGGTAGCACCAAAAGCACTGCAGGATTGGGTGGTGGGTTAAAAAAAAAAAAAAGAAAATTACATAGCTGCAGTGTGCTCACTACCAACCTCATCAATCCAGGAGCTTCACATTATCAAAAGCTTTAGAAAAACAAAACAAAACAAATATGTAAACCTCTGTGCAGGCTTCGGTGTGGNATAAGAGTCAGAAGTACTCACAGAGGCAAAAAATTTAATGGCAAGTCATCTTCCCTCTTTTATTACACCTTGGTTAGCCAAACAAACAAACAAACAAAAAAACCTCAAACCAAAACAACAACAAAAAAAAGTTCTGCAGGTAAAAAAAAAAAAAGTTTTAATGGTCACACAGCACTTTATACAGATATCATTAAGCAACCAAGCATCCACATCTGCACGTGAACAACACACCTCTAAGCATGGCCTCAACAGTCAGGTTTGGTTTGTGAGTTTGTGATTTCTTTGTCCTTTTTTCTTTTCTTTTTTTTNTATGTAAACCTCTGTGCAGGCTTCGGTGTGGGACAGCCAGGGGCAGCTGGGGAGCAGCATCCCCTTCCAGAAGGCCAATCCAGGCCTCCTCAGTGGGAAGCCCCAGGAACCTGTGCAAAAGCTCTTGGTTAGAACCAGAGGAAAACAAGAGAGGCTTCTCAGGCCAATGGGAGGATGTGAGCAGCATGACCAGTCCCTGCCAACACCTTCCTCATGAGATGAGAACTGCAGAGAGTAAAGGGTGGGCAGAGCAGGGAACCCTCAGAGCTCCTCCATTCCTTCAGCACAGCCCTGACTTTTCTCCCTTCCTCCCTGGCCAGTGGGGCTGAGGACAGCCCAGCACAGTGGACAAGTCAGCATCTGCAGGTCACCAACCATCTGTAGGTCACCAAGCAGAGTTGTGTCTGGTGAGTAAGAGGCTTAATCGTTTGTGGAATGAGCCTCTCAGGCTGCCCTTCCCCTGCCCTGCAGCAGCAGCCTCACCCCTCTGCCCCAGCCAGCCTCTGCATTTTGGAGATGCCTCCACTCCTGGCTCAAAGGGACTCATTCATCCACGCCAGCCACAGCCAGAACGTGGCCCTGAGTCCCACAGGCAGCTCCAGCTGCCCTGCCTGGGGCTCAAGAGCATTTCCCTGCACCCCAATGGTGATCTGCCATGCTGCCAGACCTCCTGCTGCCAGGCAGAGAGGGTTCCCAGTGCTGGCACAGGACCAGACCCACCTGCAGACCAGTGCTTGGGAGAGCTCTGCAGGCCCAGGACTTCCTTCACAGCTAAGCTCTGTACCCCCTGGAGCACCAGGACCTGCCTTCCCAAGTGCCAGCAGTGGATGGTGACACAAAAGACTTTACAGAGTCTCCTCCTCAGCTCTGCAACAGCATGGGAGCAGCTGGAGATAGCAGGCACCGAGAGGAGCCAGGTGGGGGATTCTGGGTGCAGACCCTGCTGCTTCAAGGAGCAGAAAGCACCATGCAAACCTGCTGAGATTCACCTGCTCTTCTCCCTTCTGAAGTGAGGTCTGATGCTGGCCTGGGTTGGGGGGAAGGGCACGGCCACAGTGAGCAAGAGCAAAGGACAGCTTTGGCTCCATCTCTACTTCTGTCAGAGTTGACTGCTCAGTCCAACTCCTCCCTGGGAAGCTTGGCACCACCAACTCCCTGCACCAGCTGGAAGGACCAACGGACTCTCCCTGACAGACTGTGCTCCACATGGATGCTAAGCAGGTGCTTCTCCAGTGCCTAAAGCACAGCAGAGCTGGAGTGAGGTTTCCCAGCTTCAGACATGAGATAAGTGCACAGAGAAAGAGGCTTCAGGAAGGTGTCTTGACCAGAAGGCTCTGGTCACTGCTTCAAAGTGCTCACAGCTCAGGCAGCTCCTGCTGCTGCCACATGGTCTGACCCCACCAGCTGTGTCTCTGCTGCAGCAGAGATCAGGGATGGCACAGTCTGTGACCATGGCACTGCCAGCCACAGCAGACCCAGGCCACTGCAAACAAAGGCTGGAAAGGGAAGGACTTGATAAGAGTCCACTCCAGTGTCTGATGTGCTCCAGTTGCTGGCTGAGTAACAGCACAGAACAGTCACCAATTGCTGCTGCTACAAGAGGACCTTGCCAGGACATGGCAGCACCTTGCCCATGGGGGGCCCTGGCTCAAACAGCTCTGAAATGCCCGTCTACAGCCCAGCAGCGGCAAAGCAGCAGCTGTGCCAGGTTCACCACCCCAGACTAGCTGCTAGATCTACACCTCAAGACCATTTGTTGCCACCTGCCCAGGTGAGGATGAGATCCAAGGGGAGGTGCAGTGCTGTGTGACAGCCAGGAAGGCTGGGAACAAAGATGTGGATACCTTAGTGACAAGGGCAGAGCCCTCAACCCTGTGTATTCCTAGACAACGTGCGTGGTGGGGAGAGGGAGGTCTGCCTTACTCTGGAGAAGAGAGGTGAAGATGGTTGGAACTGCATCCAGAGGACTGACCAGAAGCTGAAGAATTATGGAAACCCTGCAACACTACCAGAGCTGTTCTCTGGTTCTGCCTACCATGTCCTGATCAGAAGAACTTCGTAGGCATCAGTGAACAACTAAGACTGGAGCAGCTCCATGTGGTGTAGACAGCTTCAGTGCAAGCCCAACCCAGTGTCTAAACACAATAAGCTGGGGCAGACTTCATAAACTCCATGGCAATGCAGAGGAAAATGAGAGACTGGGAGGGTAATGCCCTCGGGGTACTACAGCAACCACTTCTCCTGGCTTCAGCCCCACCAGAATAGCTGCTGGATGTAGTGTTGGGGAGGGAAGAGTCCTTGTGTGGAAAGGTGCCCCAAGATGAAAGTGCAGAGGGAATGTGGCTGCAAAACTGCTTCTGTGCGGGTCTCAAATCTTACCATCACAGGGTCAAACTGGCAAGAGGAGCAGTATGTGGGACAGGGGGAAGGAAGAAGGGCTGGGGGGCAAAGAGTTACTCATGCTCGGAGGAACCTCTCCTCAGAGGAGCCATCAGGCCTGCCACCTTCTTTGGACCAAACCAAGCTGAAGAGGAAAAGCTGGAAGGAGAAGCCGGTTTGTGGTAACAGCGTTTGCCAGTTTCCTTTGCTGCTGCTTCCCCTTCTCCCCTGCACCTGCCTGTCCCTGACCTGACCATTTATTTGTCCTCTGTCCACTCCGGGATGTTGGCCCCTGCTAAGGCAGCCCGGTACTGCTGCAAGACACCACGGATGCTTTTGATGAACCCCTTGGAGAGGGGGAAGAGGGGGAAGCCGATGTCGGGGTAGCCGCTCTTCTCGGGAAGGAAGCTCCTGTAGCTCTTTCTCCTTTTCTTTGGTTTCACGCTCGGCTGTGAGGCAGAGTCCTGGGCAGCCTTCCCCTCGTCCGTTCGGTCTCTGGCCAGCTCTGTGCCCCTGGCTTGGCCTGTGCTCTCCGAGTCCGAGTACTGCTGGAGGTCCCCAGCCACGGAGGAGGCGGCGGCGAGCTCTGCCTCGTCCAGCTCCTCCTTCCCGTCCAGCGCCGAGTCGGACAGCTCGGCGGCCGCTCCCTGCTCCGCATTGTCCCCGGGGCTCTCGGCCAGGGCGCCGCCGGCGGATAGCAGGGAGGCGGAATCGGCCCCGTTGGCCCGTTCGTGGCTCCGCTCCACCAGCTCGTTGGTCTCCAGCCAGGACTCGATGCGGGACACCAGGCGCCAGCCGTGGCAGCGGAAGTGCTCGCGGATTTCGTGCTCGAAGACCTCCACCGGCCGGCGCAGCAGCTGCATCATGGACTGCACCACCCGGATCAGGGTCATCTCGTTGTAGCAGCGGCTGTTCTCGTAGCCCTCCTGTAGGCCCCGGTCGCTGTCGAAGCCTGCCTCGTTGTAGTAGGGCTCGTTCACCAGGATGAGACCTGCCGAGAGAGGAGTGACAGGAGGAGCTGGACTGAGAATCGTCAGCGACAGCTGCCGGGCCCTGACTCCTGCCTGGAGGGTTGAGATTCAAGGGGGCCCCCACCTGTGCCTCACTGTGGGGGTCCCACTAGAATCACAGCAACAGGCAGGCTGCAAAAGCCCCTCAGATCACAGAGTCCAACCTGGATGTTAGGAGGAAGTTCTTTGCAGTGAGGGTGGTGAGACACTGGCACAGGTTGCCCAGGAAGGTTGTGGCTGCTCCCTCCCTGGAGGTGTTCAAGGCCAGGTTGGATGAGGCCTTGAGTGACCTGTGCTAGTGGGAGGTGTCCCTGCCTATGGCAGGGGGCTGGAACTGGATGATCTCTTCCAGCCTTACCATTCTATGATTCTATTACCCTACCCTGCAAGATTCACCTTAGACTGTATCCCTAAGCACCACATCCAAACGACCCTTAAACACATCCAGGGTGGGTGACTCCATCACCTCCCTGGGCAGCTCATGCCAGTGCTGAGGGGGTGCCACCAGCTTCACTCAAAGGGCACACAGCCACAGTCAGCCCTGGGCTAGCAGCAGGAACTGCAGGGGAAGGCACTGCTTTGGCTTTGGGCATGCTACAGAGAGAACTAAGAACCTGCCAGGTGCAATGGAGTGGTCTGGCAAGGGAAGCACACATGTGAATGGGTCTGGGGGTCTTCTGCTAGGGCAGGGGGGCAGCTTGGACACTACCAAGAGAGGCATTGAGGATCCACGGGGACTTAACTAGATGTTTGGAGCTGCCTTCCAACTCAGACCTTGGCTGGCAAGCAGAGTCTTCCACAAATGCGATGCAGAGGGCATGAACACGAGGTCAAAAGAGCAGCAGGGGAAAGGTTTCAAAGCTTCTTCTCCCTCCCCACCCTCCTCCTAGCAAAATCCCCATGAACACACCCAAAGCTTCCCCCCCCCCCCCCTTCATAAATAGTTTTTCTCTTCCTCTTAAGCAGAACAAAGGCCAATCTTCAGCAATAGGCTTTGGGCTGGCCAGGTCCTACCCTATCCAGCAGAGTCCCACCAGGCAGTGCAGCTCTGAGACAGAGAACACTGTGACAAGTCACCCATACCAACCTTCTGTTTGCTTCTGGTTTAATGTAATTTTATGTATGTAGCAATGGCACCAACACTGCCAGGCTGCTGGCAGCCAGCCACAAGCTGCATTAGAGCTAGTGGAGGTGAGATCATGAGTCTCTGAAAGCCCAGGCTGAAAGGAGGGAACTAGCACCAAGTTACTCCAGTAAAAGATTTAGCATTTCCTTTTCTAAATTTGGTTCCTCAGCCTTGTAAATGACAAAAGGATTTTCTTGTGGTGCTCTTCCACCAGGAAAATACAGGTGGACTGTGAGAGTTCTAAGGAGCAGCAGTCATCTGGAGGATCCCTTGCTCTGTGACAAAGGTTTCTCGAGTCACGTGCCCACACAGAAAGTTGGCCTTGAGGAAGAGATTTGGTTTAGTCTGTCTGCCCTCAAAACTACATGTGGCAGG
This sequence comes from Ramphastos sulfuratus, assembly GCA_013399055.1. NCBI lineage: Eukaryota > Metazoa > Chordata > Aves > Piciformes > Ramphastidae > Ramphastos > Ramphastos sulfuratus. The sequence continues at coordinate 17,897 of WBNM01005300.1, forward strand.
GCAAAGCCCTACGGCAGGAAGCCCTGGGGCTGGCCTAGACACACCCCTGATTCTTCTCTGCTTCAGAAGGAGCACAAACACCATCATCATGTGCAAAAATATGCCCAGTGTGGGATGGGCAGGTGACTCAGTGGGGATAAAAAACAGTCCTGAGAGTGAAGCCCAGTTTAGCAACTTAGACTAACTTTGGAAACTGGCTGAGGACACAGGGGTTCACCTTTGCCAGCTCAGAATAACAAGCAGAACAGCTCTGTGCTCAGCTGCTGCAGCGGGAAAAAGGGAAAGCATTGTCAGAGAGCTGGGACACAGCCAAGAAGCAGGGCATGAGAAAAGCTTGCACCTGCTTTGACTGCTGAATGGGAGAGATAAGGACACTGCTTTGTCCAGCAAGGTGAGAGCAAAAAGCAGCACTAACTCAGCTAGAGTAGAAGATCCTATCTGTGTGCCCCCCACCCAACCCCAAACCTGCATCTCCCTCCTCTCCCTCTGAAAGTTCCTGTCCTGCAGGCTCTGCAGGAACATTTACCTTGGATGGAGATGAGCACTTGAAGGAGGCTGGATTTACTGGTCCACCTTTCTGTCCCCTGCAATGCACACACAAATGTATCAAAGGGCTGAAGCACCACCAGTCTGCTCTGTGATAATGTTGGGTGAAGCAATGCCCCAGTTCCTCTGCATTCCTGTCACTGAGGAACAAGGGACAGACTCAACAAGCACGTGCTGTGCTTGTGTCCCACTGCTCCAACCCATCTCCCTGCTGTTCTTTTTGCCATCAGGCCAGTTCTGCCTGCAATGGCCTAACTTTGCATCCCAGTTCCAGCCCCTCCCCAGCTGCCCTCTTGATCTGCCCTGCCCAACGCAGCATTTCTCTGGCTCTGCTTATTCCAAGTCTCCAGCTGGACTTTGTGTCACACTGATTAGTCCGGAAGTGTGGGGACAGAGACCCAAATCAGAGGAGAACACCCCACGCTGCTGTTGCCATCTCTGCTCTGCCCAAGCATGACACCATTCAGCTTGTCTGATTGCAGGCTTCTCATCAAGGAAAAGCAAGAGCCGAGTACAGTCCCAGAAGAATCTAAGTGACACCAGTCGCTTGCTCCAGACATCTGAGACAGACGCCAAAAGTCGCAGTGCCTCCAGCACCACCTGAGAGCAGAGAGTCACCCAGGACTCTGGGCCGGTAGGAAGAGGCAGCCTGGCAGCAGTGCCACTCCCCACGATGGGTGGGAGCCTTACCTTGCCTATCCACGTCCCCAGGAGGCTGACGCAGACTTTGCCGTTGTCGTAGAGGTTGGGGTTCAGTCTGCCGCTGCACTGGGAGAGGTAGCGGAAGAGCGGAGGCACGGCAGGGTAGATGTTGGGCAGTTGGATGTCGAACAGGAAGAGGCCATCTTCGTAGGGTGTGCGTGTGGGGCCCTTGATAAGTGCTGAGAAGAGATCCTGTGGGGACAGGCAAGAGAAGCCAGGCGTTGTGAAACCTCCTCCTGCCTCGGCACAGGGGCAGAGAGGGGATGGGATTGCCTCAGCCATGCAAGAGTCAGCTCAAGCGACACATCCCAGGGCACCTTTCCTCTACAAGCTGCACTGCCACTACAGCTTGAAGGCAAAGCAAACCTTTGATCTGGACAGCCAGCAATCCCCAAGCTGCTCTCTGCTTACCCCAGCCCCTTGCTGGCTGCCCTCCTGCCTTTCCTGCTTGGTGGGACAGCCAAAGCACCCAAACCAGGCTTCCTGCACTGCTCCTCGTTCCTTGCTACCCTGACCCAGGGCAGGCAGCAGCAGCCCTTCGCTGTAATTATAGCCATGCTCCATGTACTGCACACATTCCTGCAGCTCTAATGCAAGGGATTAAGGCCAAGCAGAGGAGAGTCCAGAGGCAGCTCAGCACTGACACCCAGGCACTTGCCATTCGGTCCTCGAAGGTTTTAACCATGATGCCATCAGGCAGGGAGGTGGCCAGGAGAGCCATCTCCTTCCGCACAGTGCTGAAGAACTTCTTTGCTTCTGGAGGCTGGAATTCCATTTTCTTGAAGGCATGGGTATCTGTGGGGCAAGGAGGAGACCAGGATTAAAGCCTGCCTTTGGAAACTGCCAGAGGTTCCTTGTGGAGACAGATCTGTTCATGTGTTAACCTGGAATCTGGAAGAGAAGAGTTTGCTTTGGTGCTGAGCCAAGAAGGAAGCCTGCAGATTGATTTTTCCCACAACCCACACCTCCTGTTCTCATGGTCCCACAAAACACTGTCCCTATGCCTCTCAAGGAGCTCCATGCCACAGCTGGGACAATGATACAACACACAAAGCGATGACACTTCCCCTGCATACCCTGAGCACAGCTCCCCACACCCCTGCAGGCTCACAACAGCTTGGTCACACTTCCTCAGGCCTGGCCTGGCTGGCTCACCAAGCAACTTGGGCTCTGCTGCCACCAATGTTCCACACAACCAGATGCTCTTTTTTATTTCTGGCTGATGAACATTGGCACAAGCGAACAAGGACACTCACCCACTGAGGACACCCAGCACAAGAACACCAGCTGTTCCTGCTCTGCTGCTCAACCAATCCATCCCTGAAAAGGAGCCTGAACAAACCCTGGAGCTTTCAGGAATCAACCTGCCACGGGAAGCAAATGAACTCCACAGTCCTCGAAAGTTAGCTACCAACAGGGACAAAGAAGCAGCCCAATCCTGTGTATTTATAAGCTGTGGTAGTGCCTGGTGATCCTGCCTTGGCGGGAGCGGGGGTTGGACTCAATCTCTGAAGCTCCTTTCCAAACTCTAAGGTTCTATGATTCTGTGATTCCATCTAAAAGCCAAGTTTAAGTCCCAGAAGAGATTGTGCTACAGAATTGGTTGTCCAGGCAAGTGGTGGAAGCCTCACTCTTGGAAGTTTTTAAGGCCAGGCTGGATGGAGCTCTGAGCAACCTGACCTAGTGTGAGGTGTCCTTCACACTAGATCAGGAACTGGATGATCTCTAAGGTCCCTTCCAACCCTGACAATTCTGTGACTCTTAATTCCTCCTCCCCAAGCGCTGCATAAGTGACTAGGAAGAAGAGAGGACACTCCTGCCAAAAGGCCTTCCTGAGATGACTGTGGAGAAACAAACACTGCAGGACAGTACTGAAGGACAGAGCATCCTGCACTGGACTGATGGGACATACTCACCTGGAGCATACTCCAGCACGGAGAAGACTTCTCCCTTGGCACTGGTGAAGGTAACCCCAGGCTTGCCTCCACTCTGCTGGCAGAGCACTGGGGTTTCACTGGGCCACTCTGACCTCACTGGTGTCTGTGCCTCTGCTTTTTCCTCTTTCTTCTCTGTCTCCACCATGGCTTCCATCTTCTCCTCCTCTGCAATAGCTACGTTGTCCAATGTCTTCTTCAGGTTTTCCTGCAGTTTTTTAATATCGTCCAAGAACTTTTTCTCCCGAGTGGGCTTCTCTAGCTCCACAGTTGGAGAGGTGGGAGAGCCAGTCAGCAGCTGCTCCACAGTCATGTTTTTCAGGCTTTCCAAGATCTTGATGGCCTCCTTTAGTTCCCGGAAGCTCTTTGGGGCTCCGTCCTTGCCAGCTTTCTCCGCAGCAAGATCTGCGGCTGCCAGAGCGACAGCTCCCTGGACTTGTTCCTCTACTTTTTTTACCTCCTCTGCTGCTGGTTCCTCAGGCTCTAACTCCTCAATTTTTGGGTGGTCGTCTTCCATGAGGCCATTATCTGTCTCCCAGCTGTCACTTTCATCCTCCCACTCTGAAGATGCTCCACTGGTGCTGCCATCAACAGAGTCGTAGTCTGACTCCTCAATTTCTGACTCAATGTTGTATAAGTGCTGGAGCAAAGCAGAGTCACAAAAACAGCAGAGGAGTTAGGTTGAAGCACAGAGTTTTAGTTGTTTGTTTGATGTTGTTTTCCCCCCACCCAATGCAGGCAATTCCCAGGAAAAGGAAGCTCCCAGCTAGAATCTGTTGGGCTGTTTCAACCTCTTCCACCTGTACAGGGTAGATTTGTTTGATCCACAGAATGTGCTCAGTGAGCAGCACAGATTATGAATCAGCACAGGCCCATCCTCTACCTTTTAAAGTGGGAGGGGGACAGACTAGGGCAAGTCCTAGGTGGGCTGCAGCCACTCCAGTGGCTGGGATCCAGCCACCAAGAGCAGCATACAGGCACCAAACAGCCACCTGGATGGCCCCAGGGTTTCTGAATGCAGAGCTACCTGCAAGGTATTGGGTATCCTCAGTGGAGTTAGTATTTCTGCTCCTGCTTCTGCACCAGCAACTGTGGGACAGAATCCTGGTCTGGCTGCCTTCACATTCCATCCTACCACAGAGACAATGTTGGAACCAGGAAATCATTCCCATGCCAGCTTTCTTCCTCTGTGGCACACAACACTTGCTGTCAGAGCCTTGCTATGCTGCTTTAGCTGTTGTATGTCACTGCTGCTTAAAATTCAAGCCGGAACAATGAAGCCAAACCCAAGCTGCTGAATAAGCTCTTCTATAAAGTGTTCCCTTTCCCTCACTACTGGAAGAGGAACCCATCCACACACCATCCAGCCTCACATCTTTATCATCATGCTGGTATGAGCACCAATGCAGCAGCAAGGGAGCAAGAACAACTTTACAGAGCTGCATTAAGAGCTACAAGATGACGCATTTTATCTGCAGGTTTCTGGCACTTGAATGACAGCTCAAGAATCCTCTTAATCTTGCAGCAAGACAGGACCCCAGAGGCTAAAGCATGTGGACACTTGCTCCTCTTGTCAAAGCCCTGAACTGGTTAGCCAGTTCTGTGCCACCCAGAGCCAGGCAGAGGTTAGCTGGGCTCAACACAAGTGACTGCAGGCAGGAAAGGCCATCAAAACTCACTGTCCTCCAAGCTAACCCCAATCTGAGCTGGAAAGTTAATTAGCCAGTTATGCTATCTTTATTTTTAGAGCTGAGAAAAAGCACCCAGACTTGGCTCTGGGCACAGAGACAGGCATTGATAAATCAGTTTTACCAACTGATAACTCATGCTGCTGACATTTCCCCAGCTCCCATCATTAGGCAGGCGAGCGGAATCGAAGGGACTGGCGTGACACAGCAGGAGCTGCCGCAGAGCTCCGGCAGCACGGCCTGAGAACAGCCCTTTGTGGAGCACACATCAGACCTCTGATTGTGCCTCTGATCCCAGCACATGTGACAACAGGGGGAAGGGAGACAGCAGCCTGCTTTGTAAGGCTCTACTCCACTGCCATAGTGCAGGCATTGACTATTCTACTGTAATTAATGCAGAGCTGCTTGCTTTAAAAAGGAATCTTGATGGAGTAGTTTCTGCTTGTAACGAAGTCTCTGCAGTGGTGCTCTCTGCCACTGTGATGGAGATGGGACTCTACAGAAGCAGGTCTTCTCTGATCTTTATGCTGTCTGCCTTAATATGAGGCAACAAGGAGAAGAGACATGGGATGAAACTCTGTGTGGAGCAGTGAATAACGTTACAAGACAGTGCAGTAAAAACAGCAAGGTAGAAGACAAAGCAAGGGCCTTCAGTGGATCAGCAGCACAGCTATGGCTGTGTTTTTACACTGGATCTCAACTCTTTTCCTTCACTGCTCTGGAAGGTATTTGGGTCTGATCCCCAGGTTAACTAAGGTGACAATTTGTGGCTGTAGTTCAGCTTCTGGAGGAGCTTCTTTAGCCAACACTATGGTGCCATTCCACAAGCATGACAGAAGAAACCACAGTCTTTCAGTAGTGCTTCAGTTGGGCAATGCAGTAAGCCTGGGCTGAAGTCAGAATTGATGATCTCCCTGCAACACAGCAGGTGCTGGAGGCCAGGAGCTGGGCTGTGGTTAGAACATGCAGAGTAGTGAGAGAGGAGAGGCAGTGCCCCTGTTTCCCTGATCTCTGTGTTCTAGAGCAGTGATGGCCTGTTGGCTGCCCAGTTCTCCTGACAAAGGGAGGATTTTCTTGTGCTGACATGTGGGAAGCCATCCTATCACATGGGGAGGCAGTAAAAAAAATGAAGCCAGGTTCCCTCATCCAGGGAATCTCTCTGCACCCAAAATAAAAAGCCAAGATTTGCCACTCAGCTAAGAATTACAAGGCTCTGGTGAGCTGGAGCAGGACCTCACCTGAGGCAGAATGATAGTCTTGGTGTTATCAGCCCACACCACTTCCACTTTACTGCTGACATCCACGCGAGCCACCTGTCCCACCGACGGCTGTGGAAACAAGAGAGCAGCTTGTCAGTCCCTTTTCTTTCCCAGGCACTTCAGTGCACAGCCAGCAGGGTTTGGAGAAGCAGATATTCCCCAGGTTGGAGACCCACCTAAAGCAATGCCTGCAGCAGAAGTGACAGCAGCCTTGGGGTCTTATGAAGAGGGGGAGAAAATCCCCCACACAGAAATGCCACAGTACTGCCATGGGGATGGGGAAGAGTCCACCCCTGGAAGAGGAGAGGGCCAAGAGGGCTGGGCTGGCAGCAGAGCCTGACTTCTGAGCAGGATGGGGGCCACTGCAGGGCTGTGGCCTTCCCGCAGGCAGTAGGGCTGGGGCTGTGCCAGTGCCAGCGAGGGAACAGGACTGTCCCCTGAATGGGGCTGCCCTCTAGTGGGGTGCCACCAGCCAGCCCTGTGCTCCTACACCCAGCATCGGAGGCGGTGCAGGCACGAAGACACAAGTCACAGTTGGCACGGGGTGTGCATGTAAGTAGCGCCTTGCACAGGAGGAAGGTTATTTAGGTCAGCTGGGCAAGCTGGGATGTGTTTGCTGCTGCTGAAACTGGAGCCACGCTGCACCTCTTAACCCTTCTTAGGGCAGCAGGCTCAAAAGCTGGTGGTCTTGCCTGCACAGTGAGGAAACCTAACAAAGAATGCATCCTCTGCAATAGAATCTGTTCCCTCTCCCTCCCCAGCTCAACAGAATGAACATGTACAGAACGACTCGGATGGAAAGCAGAACCCCAGTCTCCTGTTGCCAAGTGAAACTGGTTTTATGACAAATCCACCTTCATTCTTGCTCAGGAGTGCACAGAATACCCTCCTATTAGAAATCACGAGCAAGAGTTTCATTAAAACCCCTCAGGCCTATGTTGGATTCTTGTCTCAGCACAGTCCTTGCTCTGTCACAGACTGTTGCCAACGTCAAGGTTACATCTCCATTAAAGGAGGCTCAGGGGAGACCTTATTGCTCTCTACAACTACTTGAAGGGAGGCTCTAGCCAGGTGGGCTTGGTCTCTTCTCCCAGGCACCCAGGGACAGAACAAGAGGACACAGCCTCAAGTTGTGCCAGGGCAGGTTCAGGCTGGACATTAGGAATAAGTTCTTCACAGCAAGAGTGATTGGCATTGGAATGGGCTGCCCGGGGAGGTGGTGGAGTCATCATCCCTGGAGGCGTTTAAAAGGAGGCTGCATGAGGCACTCAGTGCCATGGCTTAGTTAATTAGAAGGGTTAGGTGATAGGTTGGACTCAATCTTAGAGGTCTTTTCCAACCTGGTTAATTCTGTGAGTCTGTGATCAATCTTTGCCATTTGATGTTAGTCAGGACAGCAGAGGATACTGCCACACAACCACAAGCCAGGGATCTCCTAGGGACTCTTTCAAGCATCTCCACTAAGACCTGGTGACAACACAGCCACACATCTGTGCCCAGCACCCACCTCATCCTCCTTAGCCGTGGCTCCGTCCGAGTTGCCGATGCGAATGACGATGTCAGTGGTGCGGAAGCGGAAGTCAGGGTGATCGGCAATGTCATAGACACTCACATCCTCCTCCTCCCCGATCAGCTGCACAGACACAACCAGGACATCTCAGCCCCAGGGTGCTGCTCCCAACTCCAGGGCACACCTGCAACACTTGAAAGTGTTTTGTCTTATACTGTGGCAACGTTGGGTTGCTCCAACGGCCTGCAGGGAGCTGCCAATGTCCCTTTTTGTCACCTCACCCTGTAGCACATCAATCAAGGTGCAACAAGGAGAGGAAGCAGGTAATTCTGTCTCATTTGCTCACCCTCACCTTTACTCTGAGGTTCCACATCACTGTGATCATGAGACATGCAAACAAAAACGTTCTGTTCTCTTCTGCACACCCAGATTTCTCACAGCACTTCACAGAGACCCAAAGGGTTAAGAAGTTCACTTTTGAAAGTAACTGTCTGACAAAAGTAACTTGTCAGTCAAGGGGAAACCTCTTTCCTTTGATTTCTCCTGGAGGAAGAGCTCTAGGAGCCCACAGATAATGAGAAATGGGTACAGTGGAGCCCAGCTCCAGGCCATGCTGCTGAGTGTAAAGGGCTGTGCTCAATTAGCACACCTAAGGCAGAAATCAGTACACCAGATGTGTGCCTCATGCTCCCCCCTCACCTCCAACTCAGCTACAGTCTATCAAGACTCTGCAAAATACAACCATCCTACAAGCCCCAAGAAAACTTTCTCAGGCTGACTGTACAGGGAAAAGCAGGACAACATGCAACAGACTGATTCTCTTTTCAAGAACCAGCAAGGACATGGGAAGAAAAACTTCTTACAGTGAAGTCAAACACCAATTGTCTGTGACAGCTTCAGCAGGACTCTTCCACCCATAGCAGAGCCTGATGTTGACTGTGAGATGTAAACCCTCTGCTTGGTCTTGGCTGCCTTGCAGGCATCTATAAATATGAAGTGACACCACCTCTAGCTAAGCCTCCCAGGCCCTAAAGCACATTTGCTCTTCCCATCCTCAAGGACAAACTGCTGCAGAGCTGACTCCCAGGCTCATCCAGTGAAGCTTGTGCTGTTTTGGGGCTGCTCTCTCTGGTTCCAATTGGCTCCTGCACTTACCTCCACATCATCTCCACTGGATTTCAACTTGAACCACTTCACCACGCAGGTACGGCCGATGTGGTCCCCAGACTGCACGACTCCATATAACCCAGGGTCCTGGGAGCTCTGAGCTGGTGGTGGCATTGGTAGGGAAGAACACAGACAGGTTAAGAGAAGGAGCACAGACTTGGCACACCAAAGGCTGTCAGCTTCTAAGTTCTCATGGTTGAAACCTTCCATTTGTGAATGGTAGGAGGAAAACCAGTGCCTCCTACACAGTCAGAACTGTGCTCAGCTAACAAGGTGCATCTCAATGGGACACAGAGTGATGGCAGACTCAACACAGTCACCTTGGGATCACTTTTGAGCTCTATTCACCAAGAGTAAGCACGTTGTCACCTTAGTGCTCTGCCCTCCAAGTCAGCTCTATGCACCAAGACTCTCAACAGTTTCTGGACAGGTTGGCAAAGAGCTCCCTGAGAGCAGCCTGGGCTGCCAAGCTCTCCATCTAGTAATGTGCTACCCACAACAGTTTTGCTCCTCTGGAAAAATGGACTGGACAGCAAAGGTAGAAGGCAAGCAAGATACATGTGCACACATCAGGGACTGACAGCAATACTAGGCCTGGGCTGTTGTCCAGCACAGTGCTATCCAGACATACTTCAGACTTATTTCTGGCAAGGATCCACCTCCTGGCATCCTTAGAAGGGGGACAGAGGAGCTGCAGGGATCCCAGACTGCTTGGAGAGTAATGTTTGGCAGAGAGGAACAGAGATTCCCAGGGGCCAAGCTAGAAGGCTAGAGTTCAGTAAGTTTAGTTTCCATGGCCTGTGTCTAATCCACAAGACTTGTTGGACTACTACCCATCACAAATGGCCACACAAAACAGCATCTGTTTGGTAAATCAGCTTCCCATCTTCCCAGCTCGATGACATCCTGTGCTTCTCACTGTTGAGGGTCAACCCCTGCCAGAAGAGGAGCTGAGAGCCAGATGGTGTGCCATCAATATTTCATATCCAGGAGCTGCACCTCTCTTTGAACTTATACTGTGACCCTCAGTAGTGTCACCAATTGGTTTGAAAAAGAAAGCAGGATGCAAGGAGATGCCTCTGGATCCCAAGACTAAGAAAAAAATCATCATGACAGACAGGCCACAGAAAGAAAGCAGCCCGAGGGGACTTGTTTATTTCTCTCCTCATTCTGCAAAAGCTCAGAGCTGTTTGCCCTTTCAAGGAGGAGCTGGGCTACCTCTGCTCGAGACACCTTGAGATTTCTAGCTTTGCTCCACATCTTGCCTGTTGTCATAAGTCAGCTTTGGTGTTCAACTCTTGGTTCTCTGCTCACACTCCTGTTGTCAGCCAATCACTGTGTGGCCTGTTAGGCTCTCGTGCCTACCTCGGATGAGGAGCACTACCAGCTACCTAAGAAGGGTTACAACATACATGAGGAGGATCCAGCTCAATAAGTACTTTGCAACTAAGAGCAGGTTTGCTTCCTGAAGAGAGTGTGGTTTTGACACCCAATACCTCTTTTGTCCACCACAAAGTCCCCAGGGCAGAACTCGTTGTTGTCCAGATGATGGACTGGGATCAGCTCGTTGGAGCGGATGTTTGTCTCCACGGTGCCATCCTGCCACATCACATCAGCTGAAGTCATGGTGGTCACCACTTCCACAGCAACCCTGGGAACACAGAAAGGCCATGAGTTGCCAGAGGGAATGTGCAGGAGCACAACCAGAGTGTGATGCTGCTGACACTGAGGCTCAAGATGGATGTGAAGATGGAAGGAAGTCAGAGAACCTCATCTGGTCCCAGCAGCAGCAGCAGTCAGACAGCAGGCTTTGTTCTGATAGGTTCCAAATCACTGCAATGTGACACTGCTGCAAGTCTACCCAGCAGGAGGACTTCCTTTCCAGTGAGCTGATGCTGAACTCAGTTTTGTTCCCTGTGGAGCAAGTTACATCTACTAGCACCCACTTTCTACCCCTGTCAGAGGCCTGACAGGTTTTTCAAATACCATCACAGGACATTGGTGGTTGCAAGGGACCTCTGGAGATCAAGTCCACCCCTCCTACCAGAGCAGAATCATAATCTAGAGCAGGTCACACAGGAACACATTTAGATAGGTCTTGAAAGTCTCCAGAGAAGGAGATTCCACAACCTCTCTGAGAAGCCTGTTCCAGGGCTCCATGACCATCACAGTAAAGAAGTTCTTCCTCAAGCTGAGGTGGAACTTCCTGTGCTGTAGTTTATACACACTGTCTCCTGTCCCATCCCAGGGCACAACTGAGAAGAGCCTGTGCCCTTCCTCTTGACACTCAGCCCTCATCTTTATAAACATTTGTTAGATCCCCTCTAAGTCTTTTCATCACCAGACCAAACAGCCCCAGGTCCCTCAGCATCTCCTCAGAGGACAGTGCTCCAGCCCCTTCATCACCTTTGTAGCCCTCTGTTGGACACTTTTGAGTGTCTTAAGATCATCTTCAGCCAAGCATCTTCCAGCCTGGCAGCTCTGAGGAAACTTTGAAGCTAGGAGAATGGGACCAGAAAGGAAAGATAAAGCAGTATCCATCTCAGTCCTTCCAGAAAGGCAAAAAAAAAAAAAAAAAAAAATCTCCAAAAGGCAACACACTGAGTGTGGGTAAAGCAAGAAGATTGTGTCTGAAGGAAAGAAGTCTCCTTCCCAGCTGTTCAAACACACACATGTGTGCCTCTGCAGCTCAGGGATGAAACCCAAACATGCAACAATGGACCCCATGCCGCCTACTCTGCTGTGGAGCTTGACAGAGTTGCTTGGAGGCAGGAGGAAGAGTCTGGCTGGACAGGCTTTTCTGATAAGCCCTCCACCATCTTCAGGTCTCCTACAGCACTGAACAAATTGAATCCCATGCTGATTTTAGATGTTGCCTTTCTTCTGCTGGCCAAGCCTTCCAGACATAACACAAGTGCTGCATTTATGCTGGTTTCAAGTCAAGCCACAAAGAAGGTACAACAGCCAAGCACAACTGTTTTCCTCCAGCAGTGCTTTTATGAGTATCAGATAAATTTTGAAGGAGAAATAATAAAGAAGTTTCTAGCAGGGCCAGCACTCACCCGCAGAAATTATCAGAGAAAGAAATCTGTACTAGGTCAAGTGTGGTGGGTGACATCCAGCAGATGGTTCCGGGGTGGGTGGGGAGAAGGAAGGGCCTGTGCAGCTGAGAATGGGAAAGTAGAAAAGCAGCCCAACTAAGGAAATGATACTGCCCTGTCTGCAGTGCAGCTTATGCTGCTTCACAAACAAGAATCATGACCTGGCATGAGTAGATATCCCTGTATGCCCTCACTAAGCAATAACCAGAGATCTCTGTGCTGCCTGGAGAGCTGCAGTAGGTCAGTAAATGATGGTAAAGCCACAGTCTGAGCTGCCCCCCTGCAGTCAGATGCCTGGGAGCTGACACATCAGATCTGGTGACTAACTGCAGCAAGCCCATCCACTTTGCATTCCTCAGCAGTGTTGGCAGCACATCTACTGATGGTCTCACCAGCTTCAGTTGAGTATTCAAACAGTGAAGATCTCTCCCACTGAGCTGTGACCAGTTGCCACATATGCCCTTTAAAGCATCAAGCTGGGGTTTCATGTTGTGTGCTGAACAAGCCTCTATTTCTTATTCCCCGCGGCACGGTCATCTCTGCAAAGTGTCCCAGCATTTCATCTCTGCATTTCCTTCTGCACAGCTGCCCAGATCCAGCACAGGAATCTCTCTGTTGTCACAGGAATGTCTCCCCAGTGCCTGCCTGGTGCAGAAAGCCAGCAGGCTCACCAGCTGAACTCCCCAAACAAAGCCTTCGGTGAAATAGAGGCACACAGCAGGGGAGTGAGGAGTGCAAAGTGAATTCCCAGGAGCTTTATCATACACTCCCATTTTTATTTCACTTGAGCACTGCTCTGCTGAGGTCTGTGACCTTCAAATCCAATTTCTCCAAACTCACAAGGGCTAAAGGAAAAGCTCTCTCCTTGCAGACAAGCAAAGCTGAAATACCAAAATGTGAATAAAGTTCATGGCATTCTCAAGCTCCTGTGTTCTTTGAATCCTGATAATGTCACTTGTCTGGGAGGACTCCCTCACTTTCTTGCACCAGTTCATTTCTAATGTAGGCTCTGCATACAACTAAGTAGGGAAGGCATCAAGACAGCCTATCCAGTTGCCAGATGTCTGCATCCTCTGAACACAGTTTAAACATTCTCAAACCAGGTAGAAGGTAAAAGCTACTGAGATCCAGATTTATCTGTAAATGGGCAGAGACTGGCAATGCTCCCTGCCCCCAGCCACTCAATCAATTCCTAAGGCTATTAGGGCACTTTGTTTATTAAAAATCCCAATAAAAAGCATATTGCTGGCTAAAGCTGCAGGCCTTTCTCCAGAAGAGGAGACCACTGCAGCACAAACCCCTGCCAGCACAGTCCTCTGTGTCAGTCTGGAGACAGCTTGCTGAAGAGAAGCTGTCCCTTCCTGCCAGCATGCTCTGTCCCTGGCCCTTCTGCAGAAGCTGCCAAGGAGGTAACCAATTAGTGTCACGTTTAAGCTGTGTGATCTTCATTCACCTGTCTCTGCAAACAGAGCCCAGTGCAGCACAGATAGCCTGGCAGTGCCCCGGGGCATGGCTGAAAGAGCAGAGCATCAGTGTCACATCACATGGCCCCACTTTCATCAGAAGCTGGACTGAGCCCAAGCTGATTCCTCTCGGGCCACTGCACAGTCACCACGAGATAATCGCTGCTGGTTGCCACCCAGCGCTGCCCTGGCAACGAGGGGCACCACATCCTCCACCCAAGCTGAGGGTGACACCGGAGAGGTTTGATGAGGAAGATTTTGGGGAGAACATGTGGATTTGGAGATCCAGCTCACCTGTCTCCTGGCTTGAACTCTCGTGAAATCTTGGTCTTCTTCTTCTTGTGCTTCCGCTTGAGGTTTTTGATGGAGAGAGGGATGCTCTTCTTGCGCCCGGCGCCGCTGCCGCTCTGGGACGAGGCAGTGGAGCTGGCAGAAGAGGTGACAGAGCTTGTGTCATCAGTGTCATCAGCTGCCTCGTCATCAGCATCCTGCTCCATGGACTGAAGGCGGTAGTCGGCCGACCCTTCGTCTTTCAGCAGGAAGGGAGGAGGCTGCTGCTGCCGTGCTGCTGCCCCTTTCTCCTTCCCTGTCTCTTCAGGCTGCTCCTCCTTTCTCTCCACAGGGCTTGGGGCACTGTTGGAAGAATCATCCAGCTCACATTTTGATCCTGGTTTGAGCTCTTCTGACTTTTGCTCAGGAGCTGCAGCAGACTCTTTGTCAGGGGCTTCAGTGGTACCCTGAGACTCTGGGGAGCAGGACATGATCTTCACTATCTGCTTCTTCAGCAGCCTCCTCACCTAGGCAAAGCAGATTGGGATCACACAATGTTCGTACCCTCAGCAGGCTGCCAGCCTTCTCCCAGCTTTGTAAACAGAGCAAAACAGCCCCCCACAGGCTCCTCTACATCTCACCTGCACCAGAGCACTCTGTAAGCCAGCATCTCACCACTGCTCTGCTCAGGTGCAGCATTGGATCAGTCTAAGGAATGGGAGCTTGGCTCCTTCAGCCTGTTTTGAGCCTGTTCTGAACTTTGTTATGGAAGGTCACAAGGGGCTGCAGAAGTTAATCTATGTAACAGACACAGCTCTGCAGGGAGGTCACCATCCACACTGAGGATATCCTGTTGTTCCAGGAACATTGCTGCTCTACAGCCAGCATGGAGGAACCACAGTGTGGAAGCAGAGACTGCAGTGAGGACTTAACTGAACAGCTCAGCTCCGTGAGAAGCCTGAGGTGATGCTAATGAAAATGAGGTGTCCAACAGCCCTGGCTGCCAGAGCATGCCAGCTCTGACACAGTTTGACCCCTGCAAGGTGACACCTCTGTGTTCAAGGTCCTGCTCACATTCTCATGGCATTAGCTTCACCCAGTGCAGTCAGACTGCTGCACAAGGTGACTTGGCTGCTGGCAACAACAAGCCATTACTCTTTACAACCACCACTTCAGGAGTCACGTTTCAGGCCACATGACTAGCAGGAAGATTCTGCTATAAAAGCCACAGTGACCAGAAATGCTTAGAGGAGTCAATGCCTCTCTCAGCCTCTCAGCTCACCTTTTTGGCAACTGACCCTTCCCCCAGGACACAGTTCCTCTCAGGGCATTCACAGGTGATTTTTGCAGGTTCCACTTTGTCTGGGAACACATAGAGGCACCTCTCCCCAAGCTGCCTCTGAGCATGGTCAAAGCACCCCAGACGTTTTACCCTGGTAAAACAGAAGGAGAGAACCATCAGCAAAGAGCAAAAGCAGTAATGTAACCTTATCAATCATCTTAGCAATGCTTATCAGCATCTAAAGGGCAAGTGTCAAACTTTTCACTAGTGTCCTGCAATAGCACAAGAGACAATGGATAGAAACTGACACAGGAAGCTCCACTTCAACTTAAGGAAAAACTTCCTGTGAGGGTCCTGGAGAAGGCTGCCCAGAGGGGTTGTGGAGTCTCCTTCTCTGGAGAGATTCCAAACCCAGCTGGACATTGTGATCCTGGGCAACCTGCTCTGGGTGACCCTGCTTTAGCAGGAAGGTTGAACTGGAGGTCCCTTCCAACCCCCAAACACGCCGGGATTGTGTGGCCAGGGCCTTCAGAAGGCTGACATGACTTCATGTCAGTGGCACTTCTTCTAGGGTGGTAGAAGCTGACACCACACCAAATCTTTTCCAGGCACACAATTCTAAAGGAGTGGGAATGTCACCCGGGGACTGGGTGGGGACACAAAGGGTTTTTGGTGGGACACCAGTCACTCCTCTCCCTCCAGCTCCTCTCCCAGAGACAACTGCCAAGAGACTTTTGATGCCGGCATTGTTGGGTTTCTTTTGTTGTCATCTGAAAGCTCCTCTTGTCCAGCTCCCTTATGAGCTGCAGGCAGGAACCACACCGCATTGTGCTATTTGGCTCAGCTGACTGCTCTCGCAGGGCGGTGCAGCCCATTTTTGCAGCTGCGGCCAGCAGAGGGCACCAGAGGCTCCTTCAGCACCAGCCTGGGTCCGCTGCGGGAGCTGCCCCCAGCACGCAGCTCAGAGCCGCTGCCTGCTCCAGACACAAGCAGGAGGACACGGCAAGAAGTGAGCTGCTGCCAGAAATGGCTCTCCTCGACGCACTTGTCAGCTGCACAGTATTTGGGGAGCACGGGCGGGATGCTAGCCCCTGTGTTGGTGACTTGGGTGCCTGCTAAACTCATTTGGGAGCTATTATTTCTTATTTTGGAAGCTCTGGCAGGCCATACACAGCCATACCAGAAGGAAGAGAAAGCCACTGGAAGCAGCAGTGTTGTGTCTAATTAGCTGGCAGACATGTCACCCACAATCTGTGCAGGCCCTGGGTGCTGGGGTTCTCAGCTCATCTCACCTGGACAGGTTCTCCTGGCTGATTATGGAGGGAGGAGGGCTCACACTGTCAGTACCTCCAGGACAGAAGCTTTTAGTGATCCAAGTAACCTTTAGTTCTACTACTTGTACCTACAATGGAAAGAAAGAGAGAGGAATTTAATTAATTTTCCAGGAACTTTCCTAGATCAGCAGCTAGGATCCAAACATCTACACAGAGGAAAGCTGCAAACCTGCTATTACCATTTAAGATGGCCAAGTGCAGCTTCACCACATCCAGTACCCCTGCAGTGCTCCCATAGTGTGGCTCCTGGCAACACTGAGAGCTGTTAAGAGTTTCACTTCCAGAAAGATGACATCTACCTTGAGAAGGAAGGTACTTCCAGATCAGTGGCCCAAGGTCACAGAGACATGCTAAAGGACTTGGAGCTGCTCTCTCTTTCAGCAAAGAGTCAGGAATGTCTCCCCCTTTTTGGACATGAAGCTCCAATAGAAAAGGTGCTTCTACGACCCCCACGGATCAGCAGAGCTGACCTTTAAGTGTACTGGCACAAGACTACCTTAAAGGGTGCCAGCAGGGTCCCTCAGGAGGAGAAGCCAAATCGTGCTCAGAAGTCCTGTCAGTCCACAATGAGAAATCTGTCACCTCAGAACACCACAGCGCCTTAGCTCTTGGAAGGTTACCATGGCAAGCTGAGTCTGCTCCAAAACGCCAGCCAGGGACTGCTCTGTGCAAAACGTGGCTGTGTGTCAGCTGCTCCTCAGTCCTTACCTCTTCCACCACCACTCTGAACTTGCTCTTTGTGCTCAGAACAGGCTTCACACCTGACAGCCACTGCACGCTGGAGAAGACTTTAGAAGGTCCAATGAGGACTTGCCCAGGATAAAAGCCATATGAGTCATCAAAGAAGAGACCCTGTGGGGAGAAAGGAAGGAGAAATAAATAAGCCATCATAAAGGACTCTTGCTCTTAAGAATTAAGATTCCAGTATTCTCTTATTCATGATCAGGTAAAGTCTGCAAGGGGCCCATCTCCTAAAGCTCATTGCTCTAATGAAGCAGCCCAGCAGTTCCTGTCTGAATGGGACTATGACTCAGTGGGGGAGAAGCAAAAGGTAAGCACCAAGAAACACAAGATGGGTAATTCCCTGCAAATGTGCTCAGTAACAAGGCAGCCAAACTGGGCTGAGTGTCCTGGGCAAGGACATCTCTTTTCCATGCCCTAATTCAGGTACCTACAACTTTCAGAGCCAGAGGATGCCTGCTTTTGCTCCTCAAATGAGGTTTGGCAGCATTACTCATGCCTTAGGTGGATTAGTGAAGGTGACAGTTCTTTGAAAACAAAGCAGGATGGTAAACACAACAACTGTGCTCTTGTGGAGCTCTTCCCACTGATATTTAGAGTGACTTAATGAGCTGAAGATCCAGAACATGGGGGCGGACAGAGCAGTTTAGGGTAGGTAAAACCCTGAGCACAACACTGAATTGAGTCTTGTAATTTGTCAGAAAGGATAAGAGCAGTGTGACAAGATCTAAGTCAGGGAAGTGTCTGTTACACAGCAATTCTGAGCACGGGATCAGGAGTAAGACCAGAGACAAACTCCTGTTTCAGACCACAAGCCTCCAGAGGGCTACACACTTTAAAAGGCAACCATGACTCAAAACAAGGTATCTCTAAATTGAGTAACCAGAAGCTGGATTGCTGTTACATCCACTTAGCAAGGGGAAAACAAAACTGCACAACCCAAAATAGCAGAGACTGAGATATTGAAGAATATCTAACAATGGACCACTCCTTGTCTCTCCAGAAGCAGAAAACCACAGCAGTGCAGCCTAATAAACTGATATTCCATTTACTCTTCAAAAAAGAGGCATCAAATTTTAACAGATGTGCAGTTTTAGATCAAAGGGACCTTTTCTTTTCAAAGCTGGGAAAGGAAAGGGCTGACTGTGCTGTTAGTTTTTCAAAATTACACACCACCCCTCAGCCAGCTCTCCCAGGGATGCTGCCAGAGCGCAGTGAGGCCCTGCTGATGCCATTTGGAAGAACAAGGAAGCTGTCACCAGCCTCTGAAGGTGAGATGTTAGCTCCCACCAGCACATTTTGGTTTACCCCAAAAATCAGGAGATTTGGAGAAAGCCAGAGTGGTGGCAGGTCTCCATTCAGAGAATGGGATAGACTAGAACAAGAGAGAGTGTTTTACATGATCTGGAAAGATGCTTCTAGCAGAACACCTTTGAAACAAAGTGCCCCTTTCTAGAAGGGGAACAATTCTGACAGCATTCAATGGTGTAAGAGCCTTTTCAAGCACATACAGACATAATGAGCAGTGAACTGCCTTGCCATCAGCCATCTGATGCACATTGTGCCAGTTGTTTGCAAGGCAAGCAGTTGGATATACTAATTGTAGCACCTCCTCTAAACCTGCTCATTACTGACAATGCCTTTAAGCTACATCCTGTTAGACTTGCTTCAAGTGAAAATCTACTGAAGTGGTTTGCAGTTTAATTGTCAGAATTAGTAAGTGCTAGGATTAATGAGTTTTGCCTTCTCTCTCTCTCTCTCTCCCTGTCACATGAAAACATGACAAGATGAAGTGAATCAAAGAGGCTTTCAGGACAACCAGAAGCTCACCGAGTCACTGACGTGAGGGCAAACATCATAGAGCTTGGCTCCATCTTCTGTGCTCATAGAACACCTGGAAAGCAGACAAGAGACAGGGTTGCACTTCCAGAGCCATCCACCTCAGAAGCAAACAGCATCAAATTCACTGATGCTGTCTGAGTGGGCCTGTCCATATGGCCAGCAGTAGATCACAGATTGCATCAGGTTGGAAGGGACCCTCAAAGGTCATCTGCAGTGAGCAAGGACACCTCCAACTAGATCAGGCTGCTCAGGGCCACCATGAGCCATATGAGCTTTTATCATCCAGATAAAAACCTGTTATAAAAGCACTGCCTGGTACCTAAAGGTTGCAATCAGCAAATAAAAACTCTGAAGTGAGTAATATGCAGGTTGCTGGACAAGATCTGTCTGCTGCAAAGGCTCCATTTGTTATTCACATTGCTGCTAGAACCCTAAAGGCAAGTTGGGTCCACTTGCTTCACACCCAGAGAGTGTTCTGGTAGGATTTCAAATGATTCCTTAGGGGAAATTTTGAAAATCACAGAATGGTAAGGTNGTCACTTCATCTTCCATAGCTGTGCATCAGCTGCTAACAGACACCAAGCAGTAAGGTTTTAAACTGCACCAGTAACTGCAGGCAATACAGAGAGAGAAGTGCAGCTATTTTTCACTCCCAGTTCAGCACACTGCAGTAAGAGCCTTCCAGAGTGGGTTAACTGAATGCTGTAACACTCAGAAGCACAGATGCAGAACCACAGAAACATTCAGGATGGAAAAGCCCCACAGGATCACCAAGTCCCGCTGATATCCCTGCTCTACAAGGTGCACCCTAAATCATCTCCCCAAGCACCACAGCCAAATGGCTTTTAAACACATCCAGGGTTGGTGACTCCACCACCTCCCTGGGCAGCTCATTCCAGTGCCTGACCACTCTTGCTGGGAAAACATTTTTTCCTAATATCCAGTCTAAACCTCCCCAGTGGCAGCTTGAGGCCATTCCCTCTTGTTCTATCCCTAATTACCTGTGAGAAGAGACCAGCAGCAGCCTCTCCACAACCTCCTTTCAGGTAGCTGTAGACAGCCATGAGGTCTCCCCTCATCCTCCTCTGTTTCAAACTAACAAGCCCCAGCTCCTTCGGTCACTCTTCATCAGATATAGTCTCCAGGCCCTTCACAGCTTCCTTGCCCTCCTCTGCATCCAACCAATCTCTTACAGCTCTTTCCTTGCTTGCTTCTCTTAAAAGACTCAGTTGGCTGCAGGATTGTGGTTTTGGTTTTTTTTTTTTTTTCCCCCTAAAAACATCAATGTCAACACTTAGTTTACAACACAGATGGGTTATTCCCCAGCTGCCAGGCCCAGAAGCCTCTTGGCCTCCACTGGTTCCTTCCTGCCCTTGCATCAGTAAAAAAAAAAAAAATTTTGTTGGACAAGACAGGCTCAGTAAGAGGGAGTGCAGAGAATTCACAGGAGTTTAGCTCACAGCTAACTGCCTGACATGCACAAGGGACAGAATCAGATCCTCCTGCTGGCTTTCCAAAAAGAAATTCACCCAGCACTTCTTTCAAGTTCTCTGGTTAAATCTCTTTCTAGAGAGTGAGACTTTGGATTATGTCTGCATTAGAAAAAAAACATTCCCAATACAGCTGCAAATAGCAGTGAGAAAACAAAGCTGTTCAGTCTTGGGCTGCTCTGGTGAGGCCACACCTTGAATATTGTGTTCAGGTTTGGGCACCTCAATACAAGAGGGATGTGGAGGTGCTGGAGCCAGTGCAGAGGAGGGCAAAGAAGCTGGGGAAGGGCCTAGAGGATAAATCTGATGAGGAGTAACTGAAGGAGCAGGGGATGGTTAGCTTTAAACAGAGGAGGCTGATGGGAGACCTCATGGCTGTCTACAGCTTCCTGAAAGGTTGTGGAGAGGTTGGTGCTGGTCTTTTCTCACAGGTAAGTAGTGATAGAACAAGAAGGAATGGCCTCAAGCTGCCACTGGGGAGGTTTAGACTAGATATTAGGAAAAATGTTCTCCCAGCAAGAGTGGTCAGGCACTGGAATGTGCTGCCCAGGGAGGTGGTGGAGTTACCAACCCTGGATGTGTTTAAAAGCCATTTGGCTGTGGTGCTTGGGGATATGATTTAGGGTGCACCTTGTAGAGCAGGGATATCAATTGGACTTGGTGATCCTGTGGGGCTTTTCCAACCTGATTGTGTGATTTATCTTTGGTAAAATCCACTAGCCTCCAAGTTTCTACACTTTCCCAGACCTTTAAGGTAAGAACTTCCCCTACATCTCAGCAAAATCTCTCCTGCTGGGAAAAGGTCTGGAAGAGCAATCTGCCTTAAGCAGCTCCTTTGGCAGAGGGGAAGCAGTTTGGAGACCAACACAGTTTGGTTCTGGAGCACTGATAGAACTGTTCACCTTCCAGCCAGCAGCTTTTCCAGAGGGTGACCAACCAATCTCAGTGTTTTCAGGCAAAGATGTACCCTCACTCTACACCCAAAGGTAATGTGAGTGGGCCACATCAGTCTGCGAGTGAGGCTCAGCCTGTTTCCAGTTCTCCCACAACAGAACAGGATTTTGAAAGCCAAGCAGGACAGTCTTCTACAGCAAGAAGTACCTGGCTCCATTGGAAAGCTTGAGGATGACTTGGTTCTTCAAATCATAGACCTTGCCCAGCCAGCAGTCATAGGCTATGTAGTCACCATACATGAAAGGCTAAGGAAACAGGAAAGAAAACCTTATAAATATCAACCCCTGTACTTTGAGAGCCATCGAGGGAGTCCTCACATGATGCAGACTAAAGAGCAATCTCAAAGGGACTTGACAGCAACTGCTCAGCTCACTGTAAAAAGGAATTAAAGAAAACTGAATGAAGACTGCTTGACAGGCAGCCCATGGCCTGCATTCTCCAGTTACACAGCTCAGGCTTTCTCTGGGATTTTTTTCCTCCTCACATCTTCAAATGTCCTGCCCTGTTCAGGAGCTGCTCTGATAAGCAGAGGCATACTCACATTTGTCTTCAGTTCATACCAACAATTAATTTTCATCATTGAGATTAATTCTGCATCCCAGAGAAGCTTGTATCTTGCTGCCTTTCCACAGGCTGTTTCCTGAGAGGGATGGGTTGTGACACTTTCTCTCTTCACTCCCAAATGATCTTTTTCTCCGAGGAAAAAGAACAATGAAATCCTATTCCCTGGTGGTCTCTGGAAATCATTCACCCACTCAAACTGGGAGAACCAGAGGTGTTTCAGATTGCTCCA
Source organism: Ramphastos sulfuratus (assembly GCA_013399055.1). Classification (NCBI taxonomy): domain Eukaryota; kingdom Metazoa; phylum Chordata; class Aves; order Piciformes; family Ramphastidae; genus Ramphastos; species Ramphastos sulfuratus. The sequence goes on from WBNM01005300.1 coordinate 39,973, forward strand.
GCTCAACAGAAAGATGTTCAACTCAACTCAGCACCTGCACAGCCTGTGGAAGCAGTACTGCAGCTCCACCACTCTGTGCCACAGCCACTGGGCTACCCCAGCCAGGTTGCCTCACCAGCCCATCTCAGCACAGAAGTTCTCACACTGTCATCTCAGCCTAACCTTTCAAGTCAGCTTGGACTCAGCAATGTGATCAGGAACACAGAACAGATGGGGAGATGAGGCAATGCTACATCATCCTCTCCTGGGGAGGATGCTTGTGGTGAGTTTAAAATAAGCCCAAACTGCAGATGCATCTAGCACAGCATGGATGCTCCCCCGGCACCTGGTACCTGAAATACAGCAGCACCCTCCAAACCACCAAGCCCTGGCTCCCATATGTGTTTTGGCTGCATCCTCACCCAGATATGTTGCAGGTCTTTGCTGTTGACAGGGTAGAGGATGCAGTTGGTTCCTACCAGCTTCACAGCACACTCTATGTTGACATCAATTACAGTTCCACATTGGCTGTCCTGAAAAGACAAAAGAGAAGCAGGGGTTGTTAGCACATTTGTGTGCTCTGTGTATGAACTGCTTGTGCAGAGACACTTTCAAGATTAAACTCCCCCCTTACCCTTCAGACTCTCGTTCTGAAGGGGCATTTCACATAACCTTAAGACAACAAAGGAGGTGAGATCAGTATTAAAGACCTGGAGTGTCTTCTCCCCAGTCAAAATCTGCTGCTAAAGCAGCAGCCTACAGACTCCTGAATCTGGTCAAAGTAGACTACTCTGTCCGGTGTTTAGAATTTCTTGCCTTTAAAACCTGCCTCCTTGAGCAGACCTCTGCAAACCTTCAGGACCATCCTGCAGGGACTGCCTTGAGTTCACCAAAGGCAGATCCTCAACCCCAGAACAAAAAGCTTTTGGAAGCTGACTGTGACTTCTCACCTAATGCTTGATTTTGCAGGACATAAGCAATGGTCTTCACTTGCTGCCACATGGAAAAATCTGTCACTTCTAGTCAGATTTGAAGGTTTCAAGCCAGATAATTTACAGTTGGTCCAATTATGAGATGGTTGTCATTATCTCCCTCACTTTTTAGCAAAGTTCCAATCTCTTTTTTTTTGTCCCCAGGAAAACAGCTCACGTTGTCAAGAGCCTTCTGGGGCCAGTTTGGCAGGGAGCACACAATATGCATGTTGCTCACACATATGGTGGAGGCCTGCAAGGAAGAGCTGCTAACCCAAACACTGTCAAATGTGACAGCTGCCCTGGCCTCCGACAGCTGGGACAATCAATACTCTGCTTTATTAAAGACCACAAGTCCATTAGAAAAGCTGACTGAGGGCCAGCATGACAAATACCCTGGTATCAGCAACTTCTCAAGCTGTCCTTATCTCAAACATCAAGGTCTCTGCTCCAGCAGGACTTGAGCACAACACTTAAAGGGCTTCTACCCTCTGAGAAGTGGATTTGTTTGCTCAGCCCACTTACAAAGACTCTGTTCTTTCGACCACCTCAAATATTTATTCGAGGCTTTCGCTCAGCCCTGGGCAGCCCTTTGGGGAGTTGAGAGGTTTGCTGGTGCTCAACTTGTCCAATCTGCTCTTGGGGACTGGCTGTTAGAGCAAAGAATCTCTGCAGGCCCCCACAGTCCAGGATAATTCCTGGACAGCTTGCTCAGCCTGTTTGCTTGGCTTGCTTTCCACCTGCCTGCTGCAAGTCCTCTTCCAGCTCTGGCAGGGAGGCTGGAGGCAATGAACTCCAGAGGTCCCTTCCAACCCCTACCATTCTGTGATTCCTCACATCACACAAACACTGCTCTGCAGGCCCCCATCTCTCAGGCAGGCAGTGATGAGGAATGCTCCACATATTGCCCATGCAGAGCAATGTCAACATGGCCAGGAGGGCTGAAAAGCACAAAGCAGCAGGGGCTCCAGCTGCTCCATAGAGGACCATTAGAATGCACTGAGTTGGAAGGGACCTCTAGAGGCCATCTAGTCCAACCCCTCTGCAGTGAGCAGAGACATCCTCGACTAGATCAGGTTGCTCAGAACCCCATCAAACCTGACCTTAAATGTCTCCAGAGATGAGGAAGCTACCACCTTCCTGGGAAACCTGTTCCAGTGTTCCACCACCCTCATGGCAAAAAGCTCCTTCCTAATATCCAACCTAAACCTACCCTGCTCTAGTTTTAAATCATTGCCTCTTGTCCCAAGTGCTACAAGCCCTTGAAAACAGCCCCTGCCCAGTCTTCCTGTAGGCCCCTTTCAGATACTGGAAGGTTGCTATTGGATCTCCTTGGAGCCTTCTCTTCTCCAAGCTGAACCACCCCAACTCTCAGTCTGTCCTCACAGCAGAGGTGCTCCAGCCCTCTGATCATTTTTGTGGCCTCCTCTGGACCCTCTCCATACACTTCCATTTCATTCTAGAAAGGCTGGGAAGCAAAAGGAGCTTTTCCCATCTCCATCACGCAGACAGCAGCTAAGGCAGCTTACACAGCAGCTAAGGTAGCTTACAGGCTGCCAGGAAGGAGGCCAGCAGAGCTGTGTTGGATCCCTCACCTGAGAAGGGTTTGCCAGATCTACACCAGCTCCATAACAGCTGATGCCAGCATGACTCACATCAGATGTGCAAGACCCACTCAGAAGTGGCACCTGCTCAACAAACCCACAGCTCAGCAGGCCAGAGCACAGCCACTGACCCTGCTTCTCCTCCAAATTAAGCTAAATTAAGCATGCCCAGTCCCTCTTCTGTCCATGCTTTGCAGTTCTGGCCCTGGGTTTTAGATTGCTTAGTAGGCAGAACCAAAACACCCTCAAGAAACAAACTCCTTGCCCTACACTGAGCATTTCAGCATTATTTTTTCCTTTATCAGCAGCCAGCAGGACAGCAGCTCTGAGACATGATCTGATCCAACACCTGTGGGTTCTGTGAATCCTGTCTCTGGGCCTAAACCCTCTCTTCTATTGATGAGGAAAGAATAACAAATAATAAAACCAGGGCTGGGATGACTGATGTACACCAACAACCCCTGCCCATTCTCTAGGTGATGGTTTTCCCCATGAAGAGGGTGCCTGCACCACCCTACAAGCCTGAGTCACATCCAACACAGCTGGGTGCAAGCAGGCATGGGCACCACCTTTAGTTCAGCTTTGTTCTCCACCCAGCTGCTAAACACTTAAGCACAGAGCATCACCTGTGGTTAAGAAAGCAGAGATCAAGGTTGTGAGCAGCCCCAGAAGCTACAGGGCTGTTGAGCCACAGCTCTTCTCCCTCATCTGCCACCAAACCTCTGCTTATTATGAGTTTATTTGGTTGTTACATGAAACATGAGCCTGCCACAGGGGAGGCAGATTTGCAGGGGTTCTGCTGAATCACTCCATGAGGTTAGGGCAGGCTCAGCAGAGCAGTCCCGGAGTGGGAAGTCACCAACTTGTCTCTTGTCTGCCAGGGCAGGTCTGCAGCCAGAGCACAGCTCCCCAGTAGCCTGCTCAAACACAACTGCCCAGATCATTAGATGCTCTTACTAAAGAAGGGGCCAGATGACATGAGCTGGCAGTTCAGAGTTCTGTTACAGAAATCAATTTCCATCAAGCCCAAGAGCAGAACTGGAGAAGGGAGGTGACTGATCTTCATTAGGAGAGCTGAGGGATTCAAGCCCCACTCACACCAGAGTGAAGTACCCATTCTAGACCTTTTTCCTGCTTCTTCTGGTACCCTGACCAGTATGTTCACACAGGAGACACTGGGTATTTAGGCAGTGAATGGATTGAGAAGCAACTCTTCTCCTTCCTCATCAGAGCCAAGGCTTGAAGGCAGACCAGCAAACTCCCCTCAGAGAACAGCAGCTCAGCAAGCACAGGCTTGTGTCCTCTATCTTCCACCTCTCATTCTTCTCTTTCCTAATAAAGGCATCTCTACATCACCCTCTTATTCCTTTAAGAACCAGCCCAGCACCCTTTGAAGCAACAAAAATGCAGGTGTTTGATGGATTGCAGCCCTGCTTCTAATCTTTCCCTTAAATTAGCATATCCACCTGGAAAAATGAACTCTGCCACTTTCACTGCCTCTCATCCAGCTGGATTAGGCTTCCAGGCCCAAGTGCACTCAGAAAATGATCTCATTTTATTCATTACCCCCTGAAGCAGTCTTTCCCCACACGCAGTGCTCGATGAGAAGCACATGAATTTGAGTCAGCTCTCTTCTCTTGAGGAACAGAGAGGGTTGAGTCCTTCTCCTTCAAGGTTAAAAACAAGCCCTAGGAGAGTGTGGTGAATACAGAATAAGTTCCACATTGTGCATTTGCCAGGCCAACTGGTGCAGGGCAGCTATCCCACATCCTGAATTTGGCAGGTTGACACTTGCAGATTTTCTATTTTAAATGCTCTTGTAATTTTTGGAATCTGATTAACAAGCAAAGGTTTTCTTTGGCGGGGGGGGTGGGTGTTTATTGCTTTCATTTACTGCTGACATTTAAATCCTACTTGAGGGGAAGGTGAAGTATAACATGTTCAGATTTGCTATGCTTCTGAATAGAGATCAGATTAAATTATGCCCTCAGCATTCCACCAATTTAAAACAAGCAAACAAAACAAGTTCCCAGCCCACTGGTACAAATGGTCAAGCACAAGCCAGTGTTAAAACAGGCAGACAGTAAATGAGTGTGCAGGCCAACTGCTGGGTAATCTATCTACTGATACATGTGCAGCAAGCCAGGGAAGCCAATTTCTGCTCAGATGAGTATGGAAATTGCAAACAAAAGCAGCACATCCATGATTGCCAAGATGAGAACAACTTGCTGTCCTGAAAGCTTAGAAAACCTTTAAGAAGCACTGGAGAACAAATAGTTGAGAGGCAGGATGCAAAGCATCCCTCTGAGCCAGGAGGATATACTACAGAGCCCAGCTGTGCCAGGCAGAGCAGCATGGGCAACTGATAGTTCCATTTGCTAGCTGCTCATTGTTGTGGATTGAAACACTTCCAGAAGGCTGCAGTTTCAGTGAGAGATGTTGACTCCCCATTTCCATTTCAAACAACTGAGTTTCTGAAAAGAAATATTCTGGTGGAGTAGTTTTCCAATCATCCTTCAAGTTTTTCTTCTCTTTGGCACATTCTCTGCATAAAGGGGTGGGGGTTGCCTTTTTTTAATTGATAAAAAAGGTTTCACTAAAAAAAAAACAAAACACACAACAAACCAAACCACTCAGGTCAGAGAATGGTTCTGCTCATCCCTGCAGCAGGCTGCACACCATGTGGTGGCAACTGCAGCAGTGTGTGGCCAGCTGCCTGCTTCATCACAACCTTGGTAGCCACATTGCTGGAAGCAAGTCAAGTGAAGATACAGGCGTGCACATGGCAGGCCAGATGGCTCAGGGTTAGAGGTTAGGTATCAGCAACAGCAAGAAATTACCAGCCTAGCTAAGCTCCTAAAGAGAGCACATCTCAGCCTGTAATCTGCACTGAGCAATGTTCCCAATATTTCCTACACAAGCACCAAATCCCCACATCTCTGGGAAGCACAAATGCTGCACAACAACAATTACTAGGACCAGGATCCAGCAGCAGCAGAAAGGCTAAAGGTTAAAAGAGCTGAAGGCAGTTCAGCCTGGAGAAAAAAAGGCTCTGGGGAGATCTTATAGCAGCCTTCCAGTACCTGAAGGGGGCTACAAGAAAGCTGGGAGGGACTTTTTACAAGGGCTTGTTATGATACAAGAGGGAATGGACTGAAGCTTGAGAAGGGCAGATTTAGACTGGAGATGACGAAGAAATTCTTTCCAGTGAGGGTGGTGAGACACTGGAACAGGTTGCCCAGAGCTTTTGTGGATGCCCCCTCCCTAGAGGCGTTCAAGGCCAGGTTGGATGAGGCCTTGGACAACCTGGTCTTGTGGAAGGTGTCCCCCTGCCAGTGACCCCTGGAACATTTGAACTGGATGATCTTCAAGGTCCCTTCCAACCCAAACCATTCTATGAGTCTGCAAAGACTGTAGGCTGCTGATTAGGACCCAGATTGCTTGCTGTTGACCTAGCTGTATCAGATGCCTCAGCAGTGTTGGGATTTGCTGTATTTCTGGGATAAACTGCCTGAGATAGTGCTCACTGTAGGTTGGAAGAGTTCCCCTGAAAATATTTCCTTCACATTATTTAGCACAGTACACCAAAAGGCATGCAGCAATGTGATCTACCTTCACTTCAATTTCCCTGTTAGGCCCACGAGAGCACATCCATATTCCCCACATCTCAGAACAGATTTGATTTGCAACTTAAAAGATGGCAGGACAGACCAGCTTCTTGTCTCATTACCTGACATTATCAGGCTTGCTTGCTCAGAAGACCTTTGCAGATATGAAACAGTAGAGAGGCAGCCTTATCAGCATTTGATTTTCAAAGGATGCAGCTAGATCTATCAAACCCTAAAAATAGCTCATGCTCAAAGCATTACTGCTCAGCTCCATTCAGGCAATTTGGCAAGTCTCAGAAATCTATGCAGCAGTAACACAATCAAAAAGGGACAAAGGAAAACAAAAAATAAAAGGCACTTACACTGGAGCTCATGTGTCTGACCACATCTCGAGGGACCACAGAGCGATCTTCAAGCTTCAGCTAAGGAGAGAGAGAAAGAGAGAGACAGACTGAATTTAGTGACCTCAGATAATGCTCAGGCACAAGTAACACAGCAAATACAAATGCACAGCATCCCAATCTTCCAGAGAGAGAAGATTTTCAGCAGAGGATGCTGAGGCACTTCCACAAGCAGAGTTAAGTCCCTTGGCAGGTTCACAAAATCCAGTTGACGGATCTGAACCAAAGCAATTGGACAACCCATCTGTGACTGTGCTCTAAAGTCAGCAGACATCAAAAAGGGTGCAGACATTGAGTCCTTTACCACTCCAAGACTCTTCCTTCTCTTCCTCCATCTGCATCACACACCATTTCCTACCTACATCTAGTCTATGTAACAGAGAAGAGAGAAGACAGAGGCAGCAGCATGTGGCTCCATAGCTCTGTGTCTCATCCTGCACACTTCACTCCAGATATCCTCAAATAGCTGTGGAAATCCTGTTTGGCCTGGAACATTTTAAGCAAAGCACTGTACAGCAGGAAGTCTGAGTGGGTGGGGGAACTGGTGCCCAATTTGCTGCAGCAAGCACTTGCCACTTAATTTCCTGTTTTCCCCCCAAGGCTATTGCTGCACTCAGTAGCCCCCAGGTCCATGCAGGCAACAGAAAACATCAATAAGAATATGGATGAAGTCAAAGTTCTGCCTATGCTCCAGCTCCTGCTTGTTGGCAATGAGTTTGTGCTGGCAGCATCAGATGGAGCTGGACCATCACTACATGTTCTACATCAGTCCACAGAGTTGTGGGCACCAGGAGCCACTGGTGGACCAGAGAGGTATCACCTGATCAATCTCCAGGTCAGCTAATCAAGTGATGTCCTTCATCAAGCTGTGTGGGTGACCTCAAGACTGCTTGCAGGTTACTTCATGAAGTGTCATCAGCAAGTTCAAAACCCTAAAGCACAGCTGCCATCAAATACACCAACCCCAAAATGCTACAGGAGGGATCATGTCCCAGGCAGACCCACAAGGAGGCCACCAGACTGAACTTCAATGCCAGGTTTACTCAGCCTCAGCAGAAAGAAACCTGAACTGAGTGAACAGGGAGAAGGTTCAGCTGTATTTCTGGTCAAGAACACATTTGGTACACCCCTGAGCCCTGCAAACACTAATTACACACTACTTGTGAGCACAGCATCAGGGGCAGAGCCTCTTCCACATCTCACTCTCAGCATCTCCCTCTCCACAACTGCTGCCTTTATTGCTTTTCCCTGTCAATCCCAGCCCCAAATCCAGGCTGCTTTGTCAGCATTTCATCCTCACCCAGCACCCTGGCTTCCAGCTCTCTTCACTAAATTAGCCATAAATCTATAGTCCAAGAACAGGATCTGGACTCAAACCCAAGTACCTGAGTATTCATTGCCCTCCTGATGGTGTGTTTCAGTAAGAGAGGAAGGGAGCCAGCCAGCGCCTTTCAGACCCAGCTTCCGCAGTCACAGCTCCACCAGAGTGGGAAACCTGAAGCCTCTCACAGCCTATCTCCAGATTATGGAATTGTTTTCATAGCCTCCCACATCCCACTGGGGTACACAAGACAGACATCAGTTTTCACACAGCTTTCCCCAATTCCTTTGCTAAAAGCAGCAGTGCACAGACAGCCTCTTGGCACCCAGAACCAGGCAGCGGCCTTCACGTTGCACTAAGTGCTCACCCGTGAGCAGCAGTTGGGGTATTTTAACTGCAGTTCTCTTGCTGCAGAGCTCCAAGTGTATGCTGATAGCTTCCTTTCAACATGCATTAGGCCAATTCAATCTGACACACGGCGTTTAAATTGCTGCATTATGTTTCACCACACCGCTCCAGTCTGCATTAAATTGTATCTGAAGGAGCCAGATGGCCAAGGTGGTCCAATGCTACCTGGCAACAGCAATATTTTTGTCTAAGTCAGCTCTGGTAAATCATAAAAGTTGCCAATGAGTAGCTCTCCCATTTTGTGATCCTTCCTGAGCAATGTAAGCACACAAATTCCCCCCACCCCAAGCAAGGCATAAAACTTTCTCTGCAGGGGGATTCCATAGAATGGTAAGGTTGG
>WBNM01005301.1:0-35623 GCA_013399055.1 Ramphastos sulfuratus
TCCCAAAATGCTATGGCCACACAATGCTTGATCAGTGATGATTCTGTACAAAAACCCACTGTGGATGGGTTGGAGCCTTAAAGGGAGACTGAAAAGGAGGAGAAAATGCAGTGAGGATATTCATGGTTCTCAGAGAATGCAATCTCTGTTAGTCTTAGAATCATAGAATGGTAAGGGACCTCAAAGATCATCTAGTTCTAACTCCCCGCCATAGGCAGGGACACCTCCCACTAGTACAGATCACTCAAGGCCTCAAAGGTCTTCCCTTCTCCAGTATTAAGAGACAGCTGCTTCTTTCTCAGGTATGAGATGTTATTCAAACAGTGTGTGGGGACAGAGGATGTCTTCTTTGGGATGACCAGGAAAGACCCCTCTACAGCCTGCTGTGAAGATATAGTGGTGAGCTGAACCTGTATCCTCTCCTTTGCGCTCTTTCTCTGCTCTTCTTAAGGGACAGAATATAACCACCAAGCTGTGTTGCTGCCTTTGGCCTCCTGTGGAATTTTCTTACAGTTATTCAAGCATTTACAGTTGTGTGTCAAGTTTGTGTGGCAGAGTTTTGGTAGCAGGGGAGATGCTATAGGGGTAGCTCATGTGAGAAGCTGCTAGAAGTTTCCTTGGCTCCAAGTTGTCCTTGATGCTGGCCAAGGCAAAGCTAATCAAACATGGTGGTTGATTAACCATTTTAAAAAGGGGGGAAAATAAAAAAGAATTTGCTGGAAAACCTGCACTGAGATGCAAGATGGAGAGCTACATGGACACTAAAGTGAAGAAGGGAAGGAGGTACATAGGAGCAGAGATTCTTCTGCAGCCTATGGTGAGATGGCAAGCTGGCCCTCTGCAGCCCATGGAGATTAACAGTGGAGCAGACATCCACCTGCAGTCCATGGAGGATGCCACACCAGAGCAGGTGGCTGTGCCAGAAGAAGTCTGTGATTTTGTGGGAAGTCTGCACTGGAGCAGTCTATTTCTGAAGGACAGTATGCCATGGAGAAGACCCATGTTGAAGCAATTCATGAAGAACTGCAGTCCACAGGAAGAACTTGCATTGAAGAAGCTCGTGGATGACACTATCCCATGGGAGGAGCTCCACGCTGGACCAGGAAGTGTGGGAAGTAGTGCCCCTGAGGGGAAAGGAACAGCAGAAACGACATGTGATGAACTGACTGCAACCTTCAGTCCCATTCCTGTGTAGTGCTGAGAGTGGGGAGCAAGATCGAGAATTCAAGGGTAAAGTTGAGCTAGGGAAGAAGAGAAGGATAGGGAAAAAACGTTGTTAAGATATCGTTTCATTTCTCATCATCCTGCTGATTAGATTGGTAACAAGTTAAACTGGTTTTTTTCTTCCAAAGTTGTTAGGGTTTTGCCTGTGACCATATTTGGTGAACAAGCCCTCCCTGTTCAACCACAAGCCCTTTGTTGTATCTTATCCTCATTCCACGAGGGGGAGAAGTGAGCAAGCAGCCAGGTGGTGCTTTGTTGCTGGCTGGGCTTAAACCACAACAACTTGGTAACCTGAGGAATTTGTCTTTCTTCAAGGCCCTCGACACAATCTGTGCAAGTGCATATGCCACATACACTCCTGGGGGAACTAAAAGTGGCTCTTAAGATGAACTTTCACCTCAGGCATGATTTTGGAAGGGAGAGGGGCTGGGAAGGAGATGGTTTCAATCTGCCTGTGTTTATTGCAAGGTATGCCAGTCAGCAGAGTGCTACAATACTGACAATCCTTAAAGTTACAGGTGTCAGATGCTGTCCCATTATTTGATCAAATCCCTCCCTGCTTTCTGGACCTCAGGGCAAGTGGAACTGCTGTGCAGTTTTTCTAGCAGAAGCAAGCTCTTCTTGGAGTACACAAAGCCAGTGGGTTTGGCTGGATGGAGAATACCTGCCAAGCACACTGCCAGCTCAGGATTATGAAGAAAATTAGAATATCAATGCACATCACCAAGCTATTGAAAGCAGTGATTATCACTGTCATGTTTTCTGTGATCCAAATTACCTACTCAGAATGCTGCTCTTTGACACTCTCATCAAAATATTCCTGAAGATGAGATCTTTTGTAGCTTGTAAGGCTACATATCTAATCACAGCTCTGCCCATCATTTCAGATAAAAATCAAGCTGCCAGAGACAAAGTATGCAGACATCACATTAAATATCCAGGACAAGGTTCTTGACCTTCGAACTCCCAAAAAGTAAGTGAAAGGTGATTGCTGGAAGGCCAGTTAGTACTTTGCTTGAAAGGAGGTTTGACCAAGCCTTCAATTGAATGCTGTGTAGAAAGCAAAGCTGAAGGTCAGATTATTAATTGCACATGAGAAATAGATGTAGACAAAAGCAACCACAGTCCTTCTGTGGGTGTATGGTGTGCTAGCTGTGAATCTGTGATACTGTTCTAGCAAAAATAGCTTTAAGACAGATTTTTGCTACTCAAACAGCGAGGTTTCAAGGGTCAAAAATGTCTGGCAAAAAGCTGCCTGTGGTCTTGAAGGACTTCTTGGAAGCTGTTTTCTAAATATTAATGTATACAAATGTATAACAGAGTCACAGAATGGTTTGAGTTGGGAGGCACCTTAAAACCCATCTAGTTCCACCTCCCCTGCCATGGACAGGGACACCTCCTAGAGAGGGTTGCTGAAGGACCCATCCAAGCTGCCTTTGAACACTAGGGCAGTAAAACACCTGCAGATATGTTTTCAGAACCTGAAAGCCAAACTGTGGACATGTCCAGGCATAGATACAGAGATGAACATTTTAAAAGGTTTTCCTAAAGAGATTCCATTTGAGTTCTTTTTCCTCTATAGGGCTATTTCATAATCCACAAAGGCAATCAATCTATTGATCTGCACTCAGATTCTCAGTCTTCCTTCAGTGCAACTGCCCTGCCTGAAATTTCCAGATAATTGCCATGTCTGATTTTCCTGAAGTCCTCCTTCACAAGAGGAGGACTCCTCTCTGGGCCAATTTGCTGCACTGAATGGGACATGTGAATAGATCCGTATGTGAACAGGTTCCTGCAAATAAATTCAAGGTGCAGCCTGTGGATTAAGGCTCAAATAAGTTCAGTCCCTAGCAGTCTAGCTATAGAAAAGCCACTTTTCTCACAGACAAAACCAGGATGGGACAATTATTCTCTGCTTGAATTTAATCTGAAGATGGAAGAGGAGTAGCAGAATGTTTAGAAGTGCTAGCTCTGAAACTGGAAAATCAAGAGGAATAATTGTTCAGTTAATGACTTGCAGAACCTATAGGTAGTAAAAAAGAGGTAGCTTAATGCAATACTGCAGATTCAGGAAAACCTCAGCATCCTTTTTCTTATGCAAATCTATCTTTTTTTTGGTGACTCAGACCTGCCATTATCTTCTCCATATCCAGCTGTCTCTAGTCACAAGCCTAGCAAATAAAATGTTTGCTGTAAATCTAATGGTTGCTTGAGTAAAGCCTGAGCCAGTGCAGCTTGCACGAATAGAAGTGCAAATCTTCTCAGTATGAAGGAAACAAGAATTCAAGTTCTATGTACTGAATAATACTGCACTCCCACAGATGTGTAAGAGGGCTCAGAGGAAGCATTTTCAACTCCATAGTCCTGGGGTTGATTCTAGGTCAAGCTGATTTTAAGGACTTCTGGCAGCTCTCAGTAGGTCTGGTGCCAAAGGTGTTTTGACTCCACCTCTTCCAGAGGTGGTTCCCACAAGAAAGCTGAAAGAGTCCGAAGAAGAATTGGCATGACTTAAACCCCAGCTTAAAGTAACCTCTATGTCCCTGCCCATGGCAGGGGAGTTGGAACTAGATGATCCTTGTGGTCCCTTCCAACCCTGACTGATTCTATGCTACCATATTATCTTGTCAGGCTTTATGGAGTTTAGCTGGGCAGATCTCTTTAATTCTAAAGTGTCCTTGATACTACTGTTTGCACTGTCAGTAGAATGGAGGTCCAAGACTCCATTTGTGCTGTTAATATATAAGGCTGAGAAAAGAGGGGAAAGAGTCCAGACTCTGCCTGAGCCAAGTGAGTTTGAATGATCATCAATGAGAAGCATTGAGTGTGTCCAGACTGAGACATCCTCAAAGAGACTGGAATGGCTGACAAGCCTTCCAAACACAGCAAGGGACTGTGGAATAGCTCCTGAGTCCAAGATCCAGCCTTTTTTTTTGTTGATGATTAGGTGCCTAAGCCACAGGGAGGGGATCAATGAATTAATCTTTGATGTAGGTCAAAATCCCAGCAACTCTCTATCTGTTAAGTCTATTTCCATCCCTGAGCTGCACTTTACAGCGTAGACACATCCTTTGTGAAACTGCGCTGCCATGCCCAAAATCTCTCATCAGGCTGCACCAAGTTGACTTTTCCCTGGAGGAGACAAACTCCTGAAGGCACATTTAGCTTTAGGCATTATTCAGATTTTTACCACCAGGAGAGCATCATAAAATGATTGGGGTTGGAAGGGACCTCCAAAGGTCATCCAGTCCAGTCTCGCTGCAGTCAGCAGTGACATTCTCCACTAAAGCAGCTTGCTCAGAGCCTTGTCATGCCCAACCTGGAATATCTCCAGGGATTGGACCTCAGCAACCTCCCTGGACAACCTGTTCCAGTGTTCCACCACCCTCATAGTAAAGAACTTGTTCCTAACATCTAACCTCAATCTACAGGAATTTCAAGCCATTGTCCCTCATCCTGTCACTGCAGGCCTTTGTAAACAGTCCCTCTGCAGCCTTCTTGTAGGACCCCTGCAGGTACTGAAAGGCCACTCTTAGGTCTCCCTAGAGCCTTCTTAATTATCAGTGCAGCTCCTCCTTCCTATGCATTTTACAAGAGCAAGAACAGTGGAGAAACTCCTCAGCTCATCACTAGAAACCTGTGATAGTTTGTTCTGGAAATACTTCAGGGCCTGTAAAGCTGTGCACCAGGTGTTGCAGGAACTTGTCATGAGAACCAGCTGTACTGAAAGACCATGCCTGCTGGTGAACTGCAGGAGTAACTTGCAATGCCATCTCCTTTGCTCTGAGACACTGAAGTTCACTGTTCTCTTTTACAGGAAGCTGCTGCTGCACCTCCCCTACCCTGTAGACAGCAAGCATGGCAAAGCTCGTTTTCTCTCTGAAGAGGAGACCTTAGAAGTGACCTTGAGAGTATCAAGGGAGTTTGATTTCATAAATTTTGCCTGATGGATAAAGAAACATAGGAAAAGTTTGCCAAGACTGATTTCTTGGTTTGAAATCTTCTTGCAACCTAACTGAAATAGCATATCCGTGGAGACATTGACTGCCTCGGGAGGAGCACAGCACCCATAGGTTCCATAAGCTGAGGTTCTTCAGCTTGTGTGCTGCTCTGCTTCCTGCAGATACAGGCTCTGTCAACCAGAAAATAGGAGATTACAATTCTGTCAGCCAGAGAAAGTCTGTTGGTGGTTATGGCTGATAAGCAGCACAACAAAGCCTTGGTCACTGAGTCTTGTGCTTAGTAACCGTTGCAAGTGGTCATAGTCTTGCTTGGCCTCCAATACTGGGACTGAGGTCAGTTCAGAATCTCCTCTCAGCTACTACATCATGAGATCAAAGCTCCTCAGGGATCCATATCCACATCTGAGGGTCCTTTAAACTGGCAAAACCAGGTAACCAGCTGTAGTTGGATTGTTGAACAGCTCAGCTCTTCTGAATACTTTTTGACAGTGTATGGTTCAATGTCAGCTGTTCACCTGCTGTCCTTCCAGCTATTTTTCTGACCTTTTCCTGATTAGTAAAAGGATGTGCCCTAACAAACAGTTCCAGGTACCTTCTCTGTACTATGTCCAAAGAGATTTTCTAAAAGTGAGGTAACAAGAACTTTGCCTTACAAAGCATCACATAAAGGCCTGAAATGTGGGAAAAGCTTTTCTTTGGCTTTAAGATGTGGTTTAGAGCTACAGAGTTGGGTAACCAAAATGTCTCTTCCTGCCTGCTTGGAAAATATGTTCATGTAACATTTGGTAGTCATGCAAGAATCAGAAGTATTTTCTCAATGATAGAATTCACAGTGTGCTTGTAACATACTGCACTATAACTCTAGGCCAAATTAAGATGGTGTCTGGACACTTTAACCACTTCCCTTAAAAATGGACTCACTGATTGGGTCAGGATAATACTAATCAACCTCTGCTCTAGTGTTAGTGCATTGGAAAGCAGATACCTCAGCAATGATTCATCAGAAGATACCACATCACAGAATCACAAAATGTTAGGGGTTGAAAGGGACCTCAAAAGGTCAGAGAGTTTGGATGATCTGCTGGAGCAGGAGCACCCAGAGTAGGTCACACAGGAACATATCCAGCTGGGTTTTGAATGTCTCCAGAGGAAGAGACTCTACAGCCTCTCTGGGCAGCTCCAGGACTCTGTCATCCTCACAGTGAAAAAAATTTTCCTTTTGTTCCCATGGAACCTCCTCTGCTCCAGCTTGCACCAGCTGCTCCTTGTCTTATCACTGAGCAGATCCTGGCTCTGTCCTCTCAACACTGCCCTTCACATCTTTATAAACCTGAATGAGGGCACCCCTCAGTCTCCTGCAAGCTAAAGAGCCTCAGCTCCCTCAGCCTTTCCTCATAAGGGAGATGTTCCACTCCATCATCTTTGTGGCTCTGTGCTGGACTCTCTCAAGCCATTTCATGAGGTCTTTCTTGAACTAAGGGACCCAGAACTGGACACTATTCCAGATGGGGTCTTACCAGGGCAGAGTAGAGGGAGAGGAGAACCTCTCTTTACCTACTAACCATCCCCCTCCTGATCCACCCCAGGATGCCATTGACCTTGGCTACAAGGGCACATTGCTGGCTCATGGTCAGTCTTCTGTCCACCAGGAACCCCAAATCCCCTTCCCCTGTGCTGCCCTCCAACAGGTCAGTCCCCAACCTATACTAGTCCATTGGGTGGTTCTTTCCCAAATAAGACTAAGAAGCTGTTCCAATTTGTGTTTGCTTAAGTCTCCATAAATTGCATTTGACTGTCTCTTCTTCAAAGCTGTGGTGGAGAGGAACAATGCAGATGAAAGGCTGAGATCATTCCTCCTGACTCAGTTTGTGCTGCCTGTGGTTGCCAAGAAGTTACAGTAAGGCTGATGCTTGGGAAAAGGTTGTCTTTGTGGTCCCTAATCAATATGCTGATTCATTTTTGCATTTCTTATACAAATGACAAGAAAAGTGGAATGTGGAGATAACATTTACTCAAATTCCTTTGGTAAATCCATGGTAATGCAGAATATAATTTGTTGGAACAATCCTTGTTATCAATCCAGGCTGGGGGATGAGGTGGTAGAAAGCAACCCTGCAGAAGGTATGTGGTATCTTGAGGTCTGTGGTAGTGGGTTGGACTTGATGATCTTTGAGGTCTCTTCCAACCTTGCTATACTGTGATACTGTGATAGAAAAGGACTTGGGGGTGCTGGTGGATGAGAAGCTGGGCAGGAACCAACAAGTGTGTGCTTGCAGTCCAGAAGGCCAGTGGCATCCTAGGCTACAGCAAAAGAAGTGTGGCCAGTAGATGGGGAGAGGAAATTCTGACACTTGCTCTGGTGAGACCTCACCTGCAGTACTGCTTCCAGCTCTGCAGCCCTCAACACAGGAAGGACATGGACCTGATGGAATGAGTCCAGAGGAGGGTCATAGAAATGATGAGGGGGTGGAGCAGCTCTGCTACAAGGACAGGCTGGGGGAGCGGGGGTTGTTCAGAAGTCTCCAGGGAGACCTAACAGCAGCCTGCCAGTACCTGAAGGGGGCTACAAGAAGGCTGCAGAGGGACTGTTTGCAAAGGCCTGCAGTGATAGGGCAAGAGACAGTGGTTTGAAATAGTAGAAGAGGAGATTTAGATTGGATGTTAGGAAGAATTTCTTTACTGTGAGGGTGATGGAACACTGGAATAAATTGCTCAGGGAGGTTCTTTGAACCCCCATCCCTGGACCTTTTTAAGGTCAGGCTTGACAAAGCTCTGAGCAACTTGCTCTAGTGGAGGATGTTCCTGCGGACTGCTGGGGGCTTGGACTGGATGACCTTAGGAGGTCCCTTCCAACCCAAAACATTCTATGATTCTATGATAATTCTGCTCTTCTGATCTCTATTCCAGTGCCCTATCTGCAAGGTAGTGTTGCCTTTATAGTCAGCAGTAGTACTTTACTGAGCCTTAAACCATCAAGCTCTGCTTAATTTAACATCAGTGTTTGATGGTGAGAACAAGAATGGGTTTGGCTCACTCTGCCTCTCTCTAATGTTTTGTTTCCAACAGAAATAAGCATCTGCCACGCTGCTATTCATGTCCCATTTTCTCACTAAATACTTTTTAACCTGGGGCTATTTATCTGCATTCAAGAGACAAAAATGTGAGGTAAGTATGTTTTATAAGAAAGTTGTCTGGTGAATAGAAAAGGGAAATACAAATTAGTACTGCCTGAGGGGTTAGTTCTGCTGTGATTTCTTGCACCTGCTGGCCAGTTGCTCTCTACACCCAAACTCCAGGCTGCAGGAGGTCATCCACACCATTCCATGAGGGGAAACTAATGAGTTGGTGACATAGCAGGACTAGGAAAGTATTGCCTGGAAAGGGAGATATGCTGGCAGGGGGAAGCTGAAATCACAGTGTGAGGGTATATGAACACAGAGGACAAACTCAGGAAGACAGGCTTTGGATTTTCCACTGCTTGAAAGGACAAGGTCTCCTTGCTCTATTCAAGAGCAGAAACACTGGTCAAACCATGGGCAATTTGCTGTTCTGATTGGGTCCATTGCTTGAATGCAGCCACCTGGAGATCCTCTCACATTGCTACTTTCTTCCTATCAAGGAGATAGAGGCTGCCCTAGGCAAACCTTTGGGTTGTGGGAGGTTTTTTCATGGATCATCCCAAGAGGAAACTGGTCAAAAGAATATGCAGGCTGCCAAGCTTCCTAGAAATCTGAGGGTTACTGCCAGCTACAAAGGAGTTAACCTTTTTGCAAGGACTTGAAAGCAGTTTTGCTTTGCTGAACTAGCACTAGTAGAAATTCTTTTGAAGGGGACAAGAAACCCCCTTGGCCTCTAAACATCAAAGCTGTAGCCTAAGTACCACTCCAACACCTGCAGGCATCTTAATTAATCAAAATTATGAGCCCAGTTAAACAACCCAGCCATTAAGCCCCAGCCATTAAGCATCATCAAGCTTTATTTAGTTCCCTAAGAAACATCTTGATTAAATGTATTGCAGTTAAGTAGAGGGTACTGTAGCTGTGGAAATGAGATAGAAGCTGTTTACAGTAGTATCCCAATAAACTGCAGGTTGTCATCTTGCCTTGTTCATGAGTTCTGTCCTCCAGTCCACCATTCTCATTCTGACTTGCTCCTGCCTTCTGTCAGAGCTGTGGTGTTGTGCCAAAGTGCACAGCCCAGCTTGTTCTACATTTCACCTCTCTCTCTGTTCCCCTTTGTCCACACACTGACCTCCTGAGACAGAGATTCTATCCTCATTCTACAGCTTGAGAGAGAAGAGTTGTTCCATAGAAACACCTGAGAGAGGCCAAGAACTTAAATTCAGATTTTGCCCCTTAAACCTACCTTCTGGGCTGCTCTCATTCTCATCTTACAATCACAGAATGGGTTGGGTTCCAAAGGTCACCCAGTCCAACCCCTCTGCAGTCAGCAGGGACATCCTCCACTCGATCAGGTTGCCCAGAGCCCTGTCAAGCCTGACCTTGAATAGCTCCAGGGATGGAGCCTCAACTACCTCCCTGGGCAACCTGTTGCAGTGTTCCACTACCCTCACAGTAAAGACTTTGTTCCTAACACCCAATCTAAATCTCCTCTAATTTCAAACCACTGTCTCTTGTCCTATCACTACAGGCCTTTGCAAACAGTCGCTCTGCAGCCGCCTTGTAGCCCCCTTCAGGTAGTGGCAGGTCTCCTCAGAGTCTTCTCTTCTCCAGGCTGAACAACCCCAGCTCCCTCAGCCTGTCCTTGTAGCAGAGGTGTTCCAGCCCCTTGATACATCCTTGTTGCCCTTCTCTAGATCTGCTCCATCAGGTCCTTGTCCTTCCTGTGTTGAGGGCTTCAGAGCTGGACACAGTACTGCAGGTGAGCTCTTACCAGAGGAGTGTCAGAATCACCTCTGTCAATCTGTTGGCCACACTGCTTTTAATGCAGCCTAGGATGCCATTGGCCTTCTGGGCTGCAAGCACACACCTTTGGATGTATGGCTCTTGGTCAGCAGCAACTGTCAAAACTGTAACAAGCTTTGGGGAGAACCTGAGATATTGAAAGGAACTACAGGAAGCACTGAAAGTGCTACTCTGGCCACAAGCGCAACTTGCATCCTGATTTGCCTTTATTATTATATTTGCTGCCAAACCTGGGTGCTAGCTGCTCAGAATCCAGTGTCTAATGTGGGTGGAGGTTTTGCAGAGCATTGCTGATGTGTGTGGTGGAGAGCTGGGTAAGGCTCTGAGACTTGATAAGGAGAGGTTGCAGGCAGAGCTATGTGGGAATTCAGAGCTCGGGGGCCAGGTAGGACTAAAGCTGTTGCAAGGCAGCGAGTGACAGGCTAAATGATGTGTGTGGTGATGGAGCTAGACAGTGAATGTGCAGGAGTGATGTCCAGTGGGCAAAAGCGCAAATTGGAGTGGAAACATATCAAAGTTTCTTTAAAACCACTGCTGACAGGAAAGGTCAGAGCAGATGGTTAATCACCCTGGGCTCGGGACGGATGAGATACCTTTGTTAGAATGTCACCAGTGCTGGAAATCCTATGCCAAAAGAAGCCTTGGGAAGGGAACTGTGCCTGGAATAGCTGTGAGGTCTCCAAGAGGACCTGGCTGCTAAGGTCACGTAAATCTATTGAACTGGGAACCTTGTCTTGCTGCAGGGGTCAGCCCAATGTGGCACATGGCAATTACTTTTATCAACAGTGGATGAAAGGGGAATTGATGTGGGAGGAGTAGGAAATGTGGCTGCAGTTCATGAACCCTCTCAAAGGCTTACAGCAGCCTGACTCTGTGGTGTCCTTGCTGCGCCTGTTTCTGGGTTAGCAGAGATGGTGTTTAAAGTGCCTGAGTGGCACTGCTGCACCCTGGTCTGGAACAGTAGATAGGACATCTCATTTTAGGCCAACATCCATATGCCCTCTTGCCTCTATCCTTTTCCCTCTTTAGAGCAAGCCTTGTTTATTAAAAAACCAACCAAACAAAAAACAAAAGAACACAAAAAAACCCCACAAACAAACAAAAAAAAAAAAACAAAAACCCAAAAAAACCCCAAACAACCAAACCCACCACAAAAACACTAAAAAAAAAAAAACAAAAAAAAAAAACCCCAAAACCCCCAAGGAACCAAAAACCCCAAAAAAAGAAAAAAAAACAAAAAAAAAAAAAAAAAAAAACCCAACCAACCACAAACAAACAGCAGCAGTAAAAAGCTAGCCATCAAGCCTTTTCTCTAAGAACAGGAGGTAAATAGGCAAAGGAGGGGATTGGAATTATTCTGCTGCCTTCAGGCCAGGGGTAGGGGATCTTTTAGATGAGAATAGGGATTTCATCACCTAGAAAGGTCTTGTAAGGTTGTCCTGAACCAGCTCTCAAATGAGAAAGACAAAGGTGATCATCTGTTTGCTGTGATGTGGGTCCTGATTGAAGAGAACAGTTGAAGTAATGTAGAACTCTACTTCGGTTAACCACGAATTCTCCAATTTATGCTCTGTGAGTTTATTTAAATTGGATCTCTGCTTCTATTTGGAAGGGTTTGGTGGTTTGTTTGTTTGTTTGTTTGTTTCATTATTATTTTCTTGAATAAAACATCTTTTCCAATGCTGCTGCCCTTCCACAAGCCATGCTAAAGCAGCATCTCAGCCCAGTTCCTTAAATCAAGAGAATTGTTATGTCCTTGGAGGCTGAAAAAAATAACATCTGAAGCAAGCCATGAGACACAGCAGGAATTCATTTGTAAGTTAATGAAGGTTGTGCAGTGCAGCGTAAGGATGATCAGGGCTGTTTCTGGGCAGCATTTACCAAGCTAGCTTGCTTTCTTCTTCTCCTTTTGAAATTGTTGTCCCTGGAAGCATCATGGAGCAGCTTAAATACCACTTAGAAATGATTTTATGATAAGATTTCGTGGTACAAAGGCATGTGCTATGGTACATGACAAAAGTGGAGCAAGTGTGATATGGATCAAAAGAGAGACTCTCTACTTGCTTATATGCAGTACCAAAAGGAGGAGGGTGAGGTACAAAATTACCATCTGGGCAGTGGAGTTTTCTGTCACCAGGATGCACACTAATGCTTTGGTACGCACTGGAGAGGATAAGACCAAAGCAGAAATGGAGCTGACCTCGGTGCTGCGTTTCAGACATCAGCCTACTACAGGAATTCCAGAACCACTTGGAGCAATACATCAGTGATCTGCACGAGACTGAAGTCAGAGAACCTGTAGAATGAAGTGCTGAGCAAGGTGGAGTGACAGAGTGCAGGAGGCAATCTGCTGAGCAGCCATTACTACCTGGCTTTTGATCTGGAGGAGTCCTGGTGTGGTCTGACTGTTCATTATCTGAAGGGCATGCAGGTTCCTGGGGTGGAGGATGATGGTTTGGAGCCCTGAATCTGGGCTCATTCCCCTGCTGGTTGCTGGAGCCTCAGCAGTGCTCTTAGCTGTGTTGTGTCTACATGTTTCTGTTGGAGACACTAACTTGAAGGAGTTTCTGCTGCTCAGTTACTTGTATGTTGTACCTACAGGCACAGAAGAGGTGAGAACCACATCTTTCCTCAAAGGATTAGTGACAAGAGATGGAAAAGACTGCTTCTGTGATAAGCATTACATGTTGTGGTCACTTGAGCTGATAAGACTTGGAGCCTATATACAGGGAATATCACTGAGAACAAGTCAGCTTGTAGACTTTGTGTGCACCATGCCACTCAGCCCCCTCTGGTCAACAGCCCTGCAGTGGTGTTTCAGTCTTTATAAAAGAAGGAGTCTACCTACCTAGAGGTGGAAAAGTGTATACTGTCACCCTTTAACACGACCCAACACTGACACATGATGAGGAGACAGTTGTCCTCTGCATGTGAGCCTTGGCGTAGCCTGCGTGATGAGCTTGTTTATAGTGTTAGGAGGCGGAGAAACTTCAGATTTATGAGCACAGAGGCAGGACATGTCACTAAAGAGGACAGGAGGGGAAGAGGCTGTGCCGTAGTCAACCCATCTTCATAAAGCAAGCTCTCTGACTGCGAGGTGGCAGAGCAGTCAAGCGCTACTGGATGACAACATCTCCAGACAGTGTGACGCTGTGAAATGAAAGCTGCTGTACTGCATGGCGCCACCAGAGGGAGCCAGGCCGCTGCCGCGCCGCCGCTGTCTGCTGTGCGGCGGCGATTCGCTGCTGGAAGCTGCACAACAGCTGAGTCCTGCCTTTGGACTGGGCAGGCTGCAAAACACAGCTGCTGCAAAGCCTAAAGCGGTGGCCCACGGATCTGCAGGAGTTCTCAAAGAGATGGAGAGCAGCTTATTCCTCATTATGCAGCCAGCTTCTGGCACTTGCTGTTGACTCTGACAGATGAGAGTGGTTGTGGCTTTTGGGACCCTGACACCTTTCCAAGCACAAATGGGCTCTTCAGTGGCTGGTATGAAACAAGCCATCAGACAGTAAACTGGGCTTTGCAAATTATTATTTGCCATCCCCCACTCTCTAATCCCAATGGGACAACTGAAAAAAAATCAATTTAGATCAAAGTGAGAGGTAGGGGACACACACACGATGAGTTCCTCTGTTCCTTGCTGTTCTTTCCTGCAACCTGAAATACTTCTTCTGATCTGAAGGAAAACCAACTAGTTTGGGATTTCTTCAAAAGAGTTTGGAGATGCACTCTTGAGAAGGCTGGTAGTGACTGTTTTTCCACCTAGGGTGCAACAGGGTAGTCAAGAGAGATGGGTGATGGATGAGTACTGTCACCTGCTGATGCTGAGCTGTATGTTTCCACAAGTACAGATACACACAGGAAACAGGACCCTTTTCATTCGTTCTTTTGTTTGAAAGGTTCCAATAGTTATCTGCCCACTTACTGAGCAAGCCCATTAACTATGGATGGAAACAAAGGCTAATGACAGCTGCATTCCCACCTACGGAAGGCAGAATGCAGCTTTGAAACCCCAAAACACACTTTTCCTGCAGGCATGCAATATGCTCTAACAGCCCAACTCTTGTTTGCATTTAGTGGGTTTAGGAATTTGCCACTGCAGTACACAGTTCTCGAGGAGAATCTGTTCAGGACCTTCTCGAGGCAATGAGACCTTGCTAACCCTCAAGTCTAGGGCAGGTTTCATTGACTCTGCAGATGTTTTTTTTCAGTGTTTGTTGGAAAATCAGTCAGCTCAGGTGACCTGCCTCAGTGTAAAGCAGTGACACTGCAGGGATTCTGCTCCTTTTGTTGTCAGTGCTGTTCCTGCTTTCAAAGGGAGCATGCAGAGAGAGAGATGCTAGGGTTGCTCCTGTGATGATGCCACTCTGCAAGTGTCAGGGCTTATTGGAGTTGCACACTGGGACTTGCTGGAGCATGCTAATGCTAGTTGTTCTTACTCAAACACCTGATAAAGCCAAAGCACACAGAGAGCCCAAACAGTGCTGAAGAAACACTAGTAATATTTCCCTGAGAGAGCTGGGAATGAGTTTGTGTGCAAGATCTTAATCAGAAGACAAGCTGCTGCAGTAAGCAAGGGTAACTCTCCCCCTAGATTTGGGATTCTTTTTGTGGTGGGAAAAATGGGGTCCTGCCGTGAGTAAGGACATGAGAGCTAAAGCTCTGACTCAGTGCTCAGGTGGACAGAGCAGGTCAGTGGTGGCATATTACAGCTTTGCTTGGGCTATGAGTCAGATCCAGACTTGTCACAATCATGTGGCTTTCCAGTTGCAAGGACATGTTTGTCCCCTCTCACACTTGGGCTGCTGTGAGCCTGAAAGGAAAAGGAGCCAGAACTCAGTTCTGTGGCTTACTCTGCCATAAAGCTACAGCAAGATGTTCAGTGCCCAAAGGAACAGATCTGCTTGGGGGTTCAGTTTCTGCAAACCCAGGTGGCAGTGTGGGGACTGCGATGCAGGCAGCCCACAGTCAGCTGCCCTCCCAAGTCACAGGCTGGAAGAGACCTTGGGGTTCTTAGGAGCTCTCTCCCACCCACAGAAGGTTCTGTGCTTCTTCCTAGCTATGGGTGCCTGGGAAAAGACCTTCAACATGTATGTCAGCTACTGTTAAAATGAGTCAACTTTGTGTGTGTGGACAACTTGCCCCAAATGAGAGCAATCAGCTGAATTAACAAAGCCTAGTTTCTATGATTTTTTTTTCTTGCAGTGGGCATAGGATAAACTAATATGGACCTTGGTGAGCAGAGCTGGATGTGTCTCATCCTTATGGGTTCAGATGCCTCATAGATCCTGGAGCTGCATGCTGGTTTCTCCAACAGTGGGAGCATCAGTAGGTTTATTTTCCATCTATTGGCCTTTGAAACGCAAGGTGTAAAAACATCATTCCAGCTGATACTGATAGAGGCATAAAGGTTTCATTGTCATTAACCACCCAGCTCAGAAGTTGCTGAGAGCGGGAGGAGAGAGCAGCTGCAAACAGCAGAGTGGTATTGGCTGCCTCTTTCTTGAAACAAAACAAAACAAACAGTAAATTTCTCAGAGAGCCTTGGGAATGGGGAAACAAAACTGAAATTGCTTTGGGGAGGGAGTGGTCCTGTGACAGAGGTGTAAGAAACCCCACATCAGAGTAGCGAGGGGTGTTGTACATCATGCTTGCAGTGACTTTGCAGACTTGAAGGGGTTAACCATCCTATTAACCTTTCCACTCCTGAAACCTTCGGCTGCATGATAAAGCTGGGTTCCCAGGCAACATCCCTATCTCTGAATACAGGCAAGGAAGCTGTAAACTGCAGCTCATTTAGTAAAAGGCTAAACCTTCAAAACCCAAGTGCCTGCACTGCCAAACTCAAGCCTCGAGGGAAAGACAAACACCCAGCACCTGGAGACTGTGCTGACAAACAGGAGATAACAGCTCTGGCGCTCACTGCATTGCCACTTTTGGGGCTTTTTTCAGGGGAAGAAGAACTGGTGAGTCTGTTTGGGCCATACTTGACAGATTGTGGGGTGGCCAGTTTGGACACTGTGCCCCAGAATGGACCTGCAATGCAAGTGGGCAGACTACTGCTTTCTCTGACCTGACTGCATCCTCACCAGCCTCAGCCCTGCAGACTCTCAGTGTGGCCAGCAGGAGCAGGGAGGTCATTCTCCNAAATACTGTGAAATTCTCTCGAGATGCATCTACACCCAGCACAGGTGAAGAATCCCAGAACAACATTTCCTTTCTATATCTGTTTCACCCTACTGACATCTGTCTCCTGACTTCCAGCCTGACACTTGCTGAAGGTTGTTGACGGAGGCAAAATTCCCTCCCCAAGCCTCAGCTCGCCATTTGCTGCTGCTGTGTGAGCTCTGAGGCAGCGCTCTGCCACTGCACTGGCCTGGCTGGGCAGGGGACCACGGCTGCCCTGGTGCTGGTGCAATGCCAAGCGGGCTGTTAGCTTTCAATAAAAACTAATTAATGCTAAAGCAGACATGCAGAGTCTCTTCTGTTTCTGTCACTTAGGCTTTTAAAGGAAACAGGATCACAGTGGCTTGACTTTCTTCCCTAGCCAAAAAAAAAAAGGAAGAGCACTTAAGCTACTGACCTTGCATTTATCTTCTGCCCTTCATTAGCACCATCTGTCTCCCTCTGCCTGTTGGAAGGCGACAGTGCTTATCCTCATTGCCGGGACAACACAAATACTGCTCAGGAACAGCAAAACTCTAAATGCAATTACTCAATTGCCATGTTAATTGAATTATTTGCATTTAACTATCCCATTAGGAATTCCCTCAGTACAGCCTAAGTTGCTTGCTTTCTCTGTGGGCTAGTGGCACAATGCAGCTATCTGGCCACACAGGGAAGGACTAGGTCTACTCAGACTGCCCTAATTAGGCTGGGGTTGACACGGATGTGGAGGGATTAAGTGGTGAAATAGTTGTGCTTTAAATAATTTTTGCAAACTTGGTCTTCATCTGCCACGTTCCTCATTCACAGAACAGAGATGCTGGCACATTCATCCTGGCTGGCATGCTGGGAGTAGTTGGAGCTTGCAGGTGGCAGAACCTCCTGCGGTTGCCACCCATCAGCTGACTTTGCAAATATCCCTCCCTTCCCTTCTGAAGGAGAGAAACAATGTACTAGACCTCACCCAGCTTGGGTGAGCATTGGCTCCACCAGGCTCCCCCAGTGAGGCTCAAGTTTTTTGAGGCTGGAGTGCTTGAGTGCAGGCATGGATGTGCCTTTGTGCACCCCAGCACAGGGCTTCCCTGGCTCCATGAGGCTGCTGATGGAGCTGGCCATGACACAAAGCTGGCGTTAAGCAGCTGTGCTGGCCCAGGAGGCTACTCTACCAGGGGAGGCAGCTTCACATGGCACCCGGGAACATGACAAACACTATCCAGCTGAAGCACTCAAAGCTTCCAGCCTTCTGCCAGGATGCTGGTGGATAATGGCTCCATGGTCCCACCATAACAACATGGAGGAGGGATTATTGTGAACAACAGCGTTGGAGGATGGGGACTGCTGGGGCAGTACTGGAGCAGTAGCTGCAGACTTCTTGCATCTGTCGTATGCAGGAGCACAGCTCTCTCCTGCCCTCATCCTCTGGGATGAGACTGGTGACCTGCCTTTAGGTCTTCTTGGGCTCTGCTGCCGTGAGGAGCTGGCTGAAGATCTGAGGCCAGGAAACTTGCCCTCCTGGTAGCTGTGTGAACCAGGGCTCTGTCTTGCACCTCAGACGGAGAGGTTATGCCAAGAGAAAATATGAGCCTGTCTGGGGAAGCATGGGGGCTGAACATCCTTGAGAATAAATGCACAGAATTGCAGAAATGGCTCCTCAAAAGCCTCAGAAGCTGAGTGATCCTAATGGCTGCTCCTGATGTCTTGGTCATCAAGTTTCCCTCGCAGCTGCAGAGCACTCAGCAGCTGGCTGCTCGAGATGTGTTCAGCCCATCGTGTGACACTGGCCGTTTGATTTTCCCAAGCTGTTTCCTGCGTTAATTCCCACATTCCCCAGTATTACACCTATGGGCTCTCAGTCATCTTCCCCTGCACACCCATGTTGCACACACCAGTGCCTTTCTGCATCTCCAACCTGCAGCCTCATGTCTGTCTGAGAGACGTTACCCTGTCAGCGTCATCTTCCAAGTCCTGCCTTTTTCCAGTTTAACAAGGAATTCAATTCCATGCCTGCAGTATCTTAGTATCTCTCTTCTCTGTACTTGCTGTTTTCCTCCCTGCTCTCCAGGATGTCTCTGCCATTCTGGGCAGAGCCTCCTTATTTCACTTCTGGCAGATCAGGTCTGCGAAGCTCAATCTTGTAAAGCTGCTTCATTGCCAGTAGATTATGAAGACACTGACTGGAGCTTTCTACAAGCACCTACAGCAGACTTCTGCTGAGGCTTGCTCGCTGTTCCTGTGGTGAAACAGAATGAACTTACAGAGAAAGCAATGATCTAGTGCTAGGGAGCCTTCTCCATCAAGCTCTTCTGCCTCAGGCTCTACGTAGGAAACTCTTGAGCCCCGAAAGCTGCACCTCCTGTTTGAAATGGGAAGGGGCTGGGAGGGGGCTCTGAGCATCCCTGGGGACCTGGCGCTAGCAAGGGGCAGTGCAGCAGCACAGCTCACACAGGGCTGGAGTCTGTGGACCTGCACTCACCTCCAGCAGGTGTGAGACATGGGACTGAGCAGGAGCCACCTCCTGTCTCCTGCCAGCGCTGGCGCCTGCGCTGGGGCAGATTTGCTATAAATCCATGCCCGCTTACGTCACAGGCAGGCAGAGCCAAACCATCAGGGTATTGGAAAGTGGCCTTCAGATGTGTAATTTTTGTTCTTTTGACTCTAATGCCTCATTTCATCTATCACAGACTTGGCAATGCATTACTGTCGCACAGATGCCCACAAAGGCCAGCTGGAGGTTCAGCAACTGACATTTATGTCATTAGGCTCAGGCTCCAGAGCTTGAGCTTGGTGAGATGAACAGGGCTCTTCTTTCCCTCCTGGCTGGAAGCACAGGGTTTGCAAAAGCTTTCTGCACAGACTTTTAGTGCTGATCCAGCTGATGGCTATGGGTGGCAGAGAGGAGTCAGGACAATGCTGCTTTTGGGAACCTTGGCCAAGCTTTTCTTTAGATGGGAAGCCTGGACTAGGGTAAAGCCACCAAGAAAAGCATGAGGCCCTCAATACAGACAGTCTTGAGTCAGAAGCTGTTCCCCAGCACTCTTTTTCTGAAGCATCTCCAGATGGACACCAGTTTAAATAATTGCCCTTCAGTTTGGAAATACTGGCTCCTGTATCAAATAGCACCTAATGTCACTGCTGCTGAAAGAGAGCAGACAAAATTGCCTGCCTGGTTTTTCCCAGCGTGTTGGCTTTGTGCATTTGGCAGCATTTGGAGTCAAATCAATCTTTCTTTCTTCTGCTGGACAGCTGCTTAGGTTTGCTAATGTCAGGGTACAGCTTTCATGCAGGGAAGGGAGAGGAGGCAAACTGTGGCTGAGAATGTAGGGAAGAAGGCTGCAAAGCTCCACAGGCTGGGAGGGAAGCTTGAGGCTAGAGCATACATCTGGGATTTGCTCTATCTGCCTCCAGCCCCTTCCCTGGCTGTGAGCTTCCTCTGGGCAAGCTGCTTATACCCTCTAAGACCCCAACCCCACCCACAAGGCAGTTTCAAATTTTCAAGGGTATCTAGATGCCTGCAGAGGTACCTACCTACTATCCAGGATTCATGGTCTCTGCCCTGGCTTTCAAATTGTTCCAGCCCCCTTGTATGCCTTGTGGTGGGAGGAGCCAAGGTGATGCTTGTGCTTGAAAACCCACATGGGCCAAGAATTAGCAGGCATTCCTGCTCTCCAAGGTAGCAGCCTAACGTCCTGTGTGGTCAGAGCACTAAGGCTCCCTCACATGGAGAGCACAGGGAGGAGAACTGGGGCAAGAAAACGATGGTGGTTGCAGGTTGCTGCTTCCCTGCGGAGGGTGAGGTTGGAGCTAGGCACACCACACAAGCCCCAACAGAGTTCCCAGTGGCTCCTTTC
Source organism: Ramphastos sulfuratus (assembly GCA_013399055.1). NCBI lineage: Eukaryota > Metazoa > Chordata > Aves > Piciformes > Ramphastidae > Ramphastos > Ramphastos sulfuratus. The sequence continues at coordinate 20,122 of WBNM01005301.1, forward strand.
CCCCAGGCTCTGCTTGTCAGCAGGTCACAGCCACTGCTGGATGTGTAATGCAGGACCCCTAGCAGTGCAGTCAGACTCCTTGCACACCACAGCCTCTTTGGAGCTGTGGACAGTTGATACCCACCAGGAGTATCCCTGCCTTTGTGGTTTGTGATTTGCTGCTCTAATGACTCTCCTTTGATCTCACTTGTAAGGTTTGAGGTTTGGGGGTTTTTGTTATCCCGGAGCTGTTCTATGCCTCTGTTTTCCCCAGCTATGAAGCAGGGACAACACTGCTACCTTTTTCAGAATAGTGCTAGCAGAGGTCTAGAGACCTCAGTTTTGTGAGTACCAATGTCCTGCATGCTTGGGGATGTGTGCCCACTGCAACTGCTGCCATGTTTCTCACCCTGCATGAAGAAGCTATCCCTGAGTCAAAGCTGACTGGCTTTCAAGTAAAGAGCAGCAGGCATCCTGAAATGGAGCTGCAAGGGACAATTCTCCTCATTCAAGTACCTTAGGACCTGTGTGGATTCCTGACCTGCAAGTGAGGTGGAAGATCACCTTCGAAGGAGGCTAACATTGTGGGTGGATGTGCTCCACTTGCAGCAAACCATAGGATTCCCACTGCTGCATGTGACCCACACACAGCACTCCCTGTGCTGCAAACACCTAACCAGGGCTGTGGCTCACTGCTTGACAGAGCTTTCCTTACCTGGGCAGGTGCTGCCTCTTCTCTCCATCACTGTAAATGATTCCTTTCATTCTCTTCACAGGGCCTCCTGCTGCTGCTTAAATCTCCTCAGCTTACCTCATTTAAATACTGCAGCATACTCCAGACCCTGTGAGAGCAGAGAAGATTGTCTTCATGAAGTGTTTTCTCTCTTGGCCAGCAGGCTGGAGGTTACTATCCATTTGGGGATGCCAAGACTAGTGAAAGGCAGACAGTGGTGGGGCCCTTAGGATGGCTAGAGTATCACTTCCCAGGGTACGCAGACCCTTAGGAGGCTGTTGTGCTGATCAGCTGGCACCAGTGTGAGGCCTTTTCACCCTTTTGGGCCAAGAACAAAGGCTTTTTCTCGGTGGCACTTGGGAAAAAAATCCCTGTGGAGTTGGATGCCAGCATTGGATTTCCATCTGCAGCATCTGCATTTCTCCCCTTCTCCCGTGAAGCTGCTCCTCAGGCTGGTTCACCACCCCATGAGCAATGCTGGAGAGGAATCTCCCTCTTCAGTTAGCACTCTCAGTGCAAACTTCCTTGGATGCTGGCCTCTGAAGAGTGCTGGTTTCGTAGTTGCAGCAAGAGGACCTGCACTGGCTCTGGCTGTGATGGAGTTAACTTTCCCCCTAGCAGTGCCTCTAGTGCTGTGCTTGTATTGGTAGCTAGAAAGGTGCTCCCAACGCCAGCGTTTGGCTGCTGCTGAGCAGTGCTCTCACAGCATCAAGGCTGTCTCTCTAGCGTTTCCTTCCATTACCCAGAGTGGACAATGGGCAAGATCTTGAGAGGGGCCAGAGCCCAGAGAGCTGGCCAAAACTGACCAAATGGAGCTTCCATACCGTATGACATCTGCTCAGCTTTAACACCTGAGGAAGGAGGAGGAGGAGAGAGCATTTGTTATTCCAGCATCTGTCTTCTGGAGCAACTGCTATGCCTACTGAAGCCCTGCTGCCTGGGAAGTGGAGGGACATGGCCTGCTGATGGGAAATAGAGACCAAATCTTTTATTTCCCTTTGCTTCTGCACATGGCCTTTGCTATTGCTTTATTAAGCTGCCTTTATCTTGACCTACAAAGTTTGGGGTTTTTTTCCATTTTATTTCCTCCCTCTCTATTCTGCTGAGCATGGGAGTGATAAAGAGGCTTGGTGGGCACCTGTCCAGCCAAGGTCAACCCACTACAGGAGTAATCTCCATTCATTGCTTTATTAGTGTCGTAACTGCTTTAGGTTACAATTACCTTTAATTACCAGCTTTGCTGGGGCAGGTTGTCCATCTTCCAGTGAACAGCTTGGAGGTCCTTGCTCCCAAGCAGTGAAACCAATTGCCATCACTTATCTTTCAAATTAGAGTTTCTCTTCAGCTGATACCTTCCATGCAGCCTGCCTCTCCACATCTGCATGGAGAAAAGCCCTGCAGTCATCCAGAAGGATTTGAAAGCTATCCTCTGGGCTTGCTGCTGCAGCTGATGTCAAGGAGAACATCAGGTCCCATAGCAATTGCCTTGCCGTTGAGCTGGGTGATGACACTTCCTTTGTTTTATTCATCACTGCAAAGTGAAGAGCCTTCCAAGCACATAGAAAGTCATTAAGGCACACAGAGCCACTGAGCAGAGGAGGAAAGATCTGGGAGCCCCCCCTTTATAATCTGAGTGTGAGATGAGCTCTGCATCTCTCTCTCATGGGAGGTGAAAGGCAGAGCTGAGCGAGGGGACAGCGTGTCTGCTCTGACTCCAAAGAGCTGGAGACCTCTGAAAATGATTGTTTTCCCTGAAATTGTTGCTTCTTGGATTCAACACCAGCAGAAGGGAGCCATGGCAGCCCTGGCATGTCCCAGCTTGTTGTTTCTCTTCACACACAGCCTCAGGAACAGAAGCTGCTGCAGCATGCTCTCTTCAGTGAACGCTGGCTCAGCCGCTAAGAGCTGTGCCCTCACCGCACTGCAGGAGCTGTGCAGCGGGCAGGGGAATTGTCCTCCCTGTTCATTCCTTCCCAATGGCCACAGCTTTGGGATGGCCATTGAAGGGATTGTTTGGAGAGCATACTGCCCTAGAGACAGACATGGTACCACCACCCCTGGTTGCTCTTTTGATCCTGTGTGACCTGCATCTAGCAGAGAAGAATCTCATCCCACTGGCAAGCCAAGCCAAGCCATGCTGCATCCTGCTGGAGCTGATGGGTAGCTGAAGCCATTTCACACCATCTCCCAGGCAGGAGTGTTTTGGCTGCAGCAGGAGAGCATGTGCTCAGAAGATGCTCTACAGTCAACTGCCCAGCATGGCCACCTGGGTCTGCAGAGGGCACCATGCCATTCTGGCTGCCTGAGCGTGTGCCACACAGACTGAGATGCCAGGGAGAGGGCAGCAAGCCCTCATCTAATTACTGCTGCTATAGCTACACATGAGACAGGGGAAGCAAGCAAGAGGCACACACTGGTGCTGGGAACTCGATGGCCTTAGGTGGGTGAATTGAGAGACAGGGCACTCCAATTAAGTGTCTCCTTTAGTTGCTGTCCTTTCGCTTGCCTGCCTGAGGGATTGGACTACCTGCAGTGCTCCCTGCGGCAGGAGTCAGCTGTGGGGGAGCAAAGGCAGGGAGCAGGAGGAAGCTTGTGTGATACAGGAGTGGCACAGGGACTGGCAGCAGTGAGGGGCATCCTATCCCACCATGGGAGTTTATAATAACGCCCTTTTGCTGCTTGCCATGCATAGAGTGGAACAAAACACACTGTTCTCTTAACCAAAGTCTCCAAATGGCATTAAGACAGAGAGTGCTCCAGCCCTGCATGCCTGGGTGCTGACAGAAGGCAAAGGAACAAAATAATTGATTGCTTTCTCCCCCTGATCCAAAATGGTTTCTGTGTCAGGCCATTCGTTGCGGCTGCTGGAACACTAACACAATTCATTGGAGCTGCAGCCCTGCAAATGAGTGGCTTTGCTAATGGCTAATCTGGGATGATGGATGAGTTGGGGTGATGCAACTGCTGAGTAAGGAGGCAGCAGCGAGAGGGAGGCAGCAACAGGCTGGGACCCAGCAGGCACTGTCCCAGCTCTCTCCCAGCCAGCATGGGAGATTGAGGGGGAATCAGCAGGCAGGTTGGGCAGGTATCGGGTGGCCGCATGAGAACTAACATCCAAATGCAGTCACTTGATTTTTGCCAGGCCTAGCCTACCTATTAATGAAGTGATGACATCCTGCAGCCCTTCTGAAAAATTAGATTTATTTATTTTTAATTAAAAGTGCCCCAGGACTGTCAGTGTTCTCAGGTAAATGAAAGGCAAAGCTGAGTGTGAAAGACAGAGCAGGACGGAACAATGCGATTAGCGGTCTCGGGGGAGAGCAGACCTGGTAATTAGCAGCAGGCAGGGGCTGGAGCCTTTCCCAACACACAGCCCAAGCTTCCCATGAACCCAGTGACTGGTCCCACCTTTCCCAAGGGAAAGGAGGTGCTTTCCAGGGAAGGTCTGACTGCAAGCCACCCCCAAACCACAGCTTGGGATGAGGATTCAGTTCATGGCAAGGCTGGTGGTTCAGGGAGGAGGACTCTTGGGAAGAGGACTGGGGCTAGTCAGACCCCTGGTGTAGTCTGCATGGAGGGGACTACATTGAGCTCTCAGAACAGCACATTTCCACCCAGAAAGCAGCTTCCATGGCTGTATGCACATGAACAGATTGACTGTTAAATGGTTGCAGATCATGAAGGAGCCTCTCGGTTATCGATCACTTACTGATTACTTCAACACTTGGTATTCAGCTCGTGAATAAGATTACAGGGTAAATCTCAAAAGGAAGCAGGCTGATGAGGAGATTCTGCTCATTCACAATAAACTCCCCCTCCACCCACCTCCAGCTTTATCACAAAGTCCAGTAAAATACCCTGGGGAGAAGAAGGCAGAGAGAGGAGCGATTCAGAGGGAACATCAATAAGCACCACCACCCGTGTCAGCATGTCAAATAACAGGCACTGAGGGGTGCCCCCAGCCAAACACAGCAGTTGCCTGGCACTCTCCATGCCACCCTCGGGTCACTGTTCTCAGCCCAGGGCTTCACCTCATCCATGCTGGAAAGACAAACCCAACCCAAACATTTTTGTAAGGTCTCAGGTAAGTTTCTGTTTTGGTGGGGAGCATTTGAAGTGTTAGATGGGGAGTTCAATGCAGTAGGCTGTTCTCACTGTTTTCAGCCCATCTCTGCAAAGGAGGAAAAATAATGTATTCCTCTTCTTTTGCTGTGCTGCTGCAGTGCTCTGCTTTGGGCTTCTAGCAGTGCCAAGTGCCCTGGATCTACCAAGACAAGCTGAAGGAGACTGTGATTTAATGGCAAGGCATTTAAGTGCTATGCACACCTTTGCCAGCCCTGGAAGCATCAGTCTTGTGATATTAGCTGGCTGAAGTAAGTCCCAGCTCCTGGAGTCATAGGAATTATTGGGAATGTTTAAATCTGGAAGCAATTATAGTAGCCTTCCAGTATCTGAAGGGGCCTACAGGGGGGCTGGGGAGGGACTATTTACAAGGTCTTCTGATGACAGGACAAGGGGCAATGGGTTTGAACTGGCAGAGGGGAGATTTAGACTGGATGTTAGGAGGAAGTTGTTTGCAGTGAGGGTGGCGAGGCACTGGCACAGGTTGCCCAGGGAGGTTGTGGCTGCTCCCTCCCTGGAGGTGTTCAAGGCCAGGCTGGACGAGGCCTTGAGTGACCTGTGCTAGTGGGAGGTGTCCCTGCCTATGGCAGGGGGTTGGAACTGGATGATCCTTGAGGTCCCTTCCAACCTTACCATTCTATGATTCTATGATTCTATAAATGCAGTCTTTTCCCCTGGAAATGCTCCATCTTCCAAGAGCAGGGAAAGGGTTTTTCCTTCTCTGAGCAGCAGTCAGGACATAGCCACTGGGAAGCTGTTCAGGCACTACCCAAAAACATTCTCTGGACCTTTATTATGGCTGCCACTGCTTTAAGGAAGGGAAGAATCCCCTTGTTTTGAGTTAGTTTAGGACCTGGCATCATGCAGCCCCAAGTGCCCCAGCAACATGGTTCAGGAGTGGACTTCTCCCTTCACAAAATGCTGGGTTGCTCTGGCTCTCCTGCATAGGGTATCAAGGGGACTTGAGAACATTTGGACTAAAGTTTGCTTTTCCCTACAAAGCTTTACAGTGATCTGCCCTTGGCAGGAATGATGCCAAGTTATTATCCTCAATGCCATGCCAGGGAAAGTTGTAACCTCCACCCAGTCCTTCACTGGGAACAATTTGCACCCCTCAGTGCTTACAGCAGCTCGTGCCTTTGCTGCTGGCAGTGGGGCACCTGTTCTCAGGGGTAGTTGACCTGTTGACAAGGGCAGTGGGGCCCTTGTCAAGGTTCATACCATGTGTCAGCACCAATACCAAGCAGGGAGTGCTTTTGGTACAAGCATCGGTCCCTCAAGAATCAGACTTTTAAATGTAGCAGGACCAACAAAAGCCCAGATCCATTAATTTTTTAAACACAAGCTCTTGGATTCTTGTCCTCTGCTTCTAGATGTGTATCCCCCAAGGTATTTATGAGATCTTGGCATTTAATCCTTAAAGAACACATCAGAAATTCAGTTCCTTGTGCAGTTCTGTGATTTTGGAGGCTGAAGTATGAATGAACAAACAAAGACCATGAGATGCACGGTGAGGCAGTGAGAACTGGCAGTGCTTCGTGCCAGGGAGGTTGGGACATCAGGAGCCCCGTGCTGATCCCTCTGGGGCAGGAACAGCCTGTGCCAGCCCTGGGCATTCATAAAACTGGCTGAATGAGTGTGATGCTGAGCAGAGCTGCTGCAGGAAAAGATAGGGCTGCAGCACAGGGGTGGGCACAGGGTCACTGCTTTGCAGGAGCAGTGTCGGCACCTCACTGCCCGCTTTGGCAGGGCAAAGCCACCTTGCAGCCTCTGTGCTCCAGAGACTCACACTCTGGTCTTTACCTCTCTGCTGTAGAGACTGCCACAAGCCTTGAAGCATGAGGTGTGGGATCTCCTTAACTTTCAGGACCTCTTGTTAGTGGCATTAGTGCACAGGCACACCCCTGCTTGGGACCTGCAGTTGTGCCAGCTGCATGCTTCCTGCAGGCCCCACTGCAGGGATTGGTGGACCCTGTGCTTTCACAGCCTTTGAGTAGCTACTGACACCCCCCCCTTTTTTCCCATATTAAGAGGAGGAAAAAGCCTCCACTTTTCTTCGGTGCTTGTGATTTACATAGCTGAGGCATCCACAGATTACTACTTGGGCTAAGTAAAAAGATAAAGTGTCTTAAGTCTGCACATGTGCAGGGTGAATTTCCAGAGGAGGTTGTGCCTCCTGGGGAAAGTTCAAAGGCATCTTCAAAGCCTCTCACATGGTTTTATGCTGCCAAGGGATGTGGCAGCCCCTGAGCCATGGAATCATTGCCATGAAACTTCCAGATATTTGCAAGTCCAGCTGAAGGTCCCTTCTTTCTTCATACATTCTCTATCCCACAGCCTCCTGCAGCTGCTGGGGAATCTGTGGCGTTTCAGCCACCTGCCCAAACTCTCCCCTGCTGCCTGAGGAATCCCCAGCACGTTTCACAGCTCTGCTGCTGCTAGGCTGGAGCAGTTGGAGAGGAAATCTTGCAGTCACATTTCTGCAGCAAGAGGAGTCCTCTCTAAATGAGTGATCACAAGGGTCAAGCTCTCTTTGTCTTCCTCAATGGCCAACATCTGAACGGAAGTGTCCATTCTGCCTTCAACCCTGAGCCCTGAGTTCCTGAATGTGGTTCCCAGCTGGCACTGAGTCCAGCCTGGGACTTCTGCCACAGCATCAGTGGTCATGGTGACTACTTGCCTTCAAGGGAGCTGGGTTCAGTATTGGGTTTGAATCTCTTTGTATAACTTTCATTTTATCATTATTATTTTCATTAAAGTACTTTTAGTTTTCTAACTCCATCATTCCCTTTCCTTTCCCCTTTGGGAAGGAAGAGCAGTTAATAGAGAGCATCTGTCACTCATTTAGTGGCTGACCCAGCCCTAACTCTTGACACCAATATCTGAATGCCTTCAGTTCCTTCCTCCAAATGAATCACCACAGGACTCCACCAATTATCACACTTGCCCTGGGTACACAGCAGCTTAATAGCAGAAACGACTGGGGAGGATTTATTACTTCTGATCCCTGATCTTTCTTTTTTTTTTTTTTTTTTTTTTTTTTTTTTGCTATTAAAACATGTTTAATTCATTGCAACACAGATTAAAATAAGGAAGGCCACAGGCAGCCTCTGGTTTCACTTGGGGAGAATTTGGTTGCCAGGGTTTCAGTGATGCTGCCCACATTGGGAGCTGGACCTTCCTGGCTCCTGTACCCTTTTGTGCTGCATGAGAGTCAAAGCCTAGCTGAATCACATTTGATTTCACCACCACACTTCCTCTGGTTGTGGACTGGTGGTAGTTTAGACACCAACCCCAGAGAGATGGTGTTGTAGATGTGTTACTTTCCTTGGACAGGCAGGTTAAAGCAGGACTTATAATCCCTTGAGATAACAAAGGAGCAAGAAGTTTCTGGGCTTTTAAGCTTTCTCAAATAAACAGCCACCTCTGTCAGTATGAATCAGTCCTTGCTTTCAGATAATACCTATTTTTATGCTACAAGAGCCTTTGGCCTTCAGTGCTCAGTTTGCACTGAATCCTCAGCTATTGTGAAAGCATTTCTCATGCAGCCTGGGAGGGTGCTGCACAGCCAAACCCTTTTTTTTTTTTTGGCTTGTTTTGCTTCTGAAGACAGCAGCATGGTATGGCTTCTGAAGGGAGATGGCACCCTGGCTATTTACACAGGATCTTCTTAGCAGGGTGCTCAAGAGGTGCAGGAGCCAAGCTGTCAGGCCCTGCTGCCCCGGGCTATGTCAGAGCTACTCAGGAGCACCAGCGTCCACCACATGGGCAAAGGCATCCAAAGTCAAAAACACACATGCACACACATCTGAGCATCTGGACATCTACATCCCAGCAGGGCAAAGGATGGCTCCACCTTGCTCCTCCTGCTCATCCCGGGTGTGATGGTTTGGGAGTTACCCACACACACACACAATGAAATCACCCAGACTAGGCTCACCTGGCTGGAAGCTAAGGAATGAAGCTATATTTACGGCTCAGCACAATTTACAAGCAGATATATACACAATATACAGTTATATACAAGTTAAAAGTAACACAGAAACACAAAAATCACTCCCAAGACAATCAGATTGCCAGGAGGCTCCCAACCCAAACCTCCTCCCCTTTCCCCCCCTTTTTCTCTCCCTTCAGCAATAACCAGATCAATCCACATATATCTCACGTGATAAATCTGGAGATATCTGAGGTGAGATGTCAAAAAAGACAACAAGGAGGTTAGAGGAAATAAAGGGTTAGGTCAGATTAGAGCTAATGCAGAAGGAACCACAGACCACCAGAGTGAAGGAGCAGAACAACTGAGAGCTAAGTCAGAAGTGTGAGCAGCGAGTGCCTGATCTGTATTTTGACTAGTTGCATTTCTCAGCAGAAGAATGAGTGATGTAGGTTACTGTTGGTTTTTTTTTTTCCCTCTTCTTTCTTCTCAGATCTAAGGATTTCATTTCTCCCACTAAAACATTCTGATTAGCCTCAAACCAGTGCACTGGGGCAGTGCCCACCGCCTCTTCTAGTATCAGACATTTGTTGCCCTTCAGTCCCAGCTCAACCATGGAGACTATTTGAAGCATGGATGTATGTGGCATCACTCCCCAGCAGCAGCTGAAGCCTGTGGCCACCTTGACTAGCTTGCTGTGCCTTTGCCAGAACCCTGGCCACTCCTGCACTCCCCTTCCCCAGCTCTGCCACCACTTACAGCCATCCCCTAGAGCCCCTGTTCGTTTGGGGTTGATTTGTGCCGTGGCAGAAAAGCCACTAAGGCACTCTTGTTAGTACAGAAGAAAGAGGTCTGCTGTGTGCCTGTGGCCACTTTAGAGAGCTAGAGTGAGGGCAGTAAATAAGTTTTCATTCTATTATGATGATTGGGATCTTGAAGGAGAGCAGCAGGCTGGCAGAGCTGCAGAGAAGGTGTCCTCCAAGGAGCAATTGCCAAACAGCAATTTGCCAGCATGGCACTTTGCTCTCCATTTACCTTTCTGCCGAGCCAGAGATGCCTTCCAGCATCTCATGCAGCCTAGGGTAGGCATGGTTGTCCCTGGAGTCCTCCTGTGGGACAGGGCAGGGTGGAGGTCCCCTCCAGCAACAGAGGTCTGGTGTGTCTGGGTTATGGGCAGCAGATCTGCTTCCCAGGGATCATGAAGCAAGGTAAAACACAGGAAAGGCCTATCCTGCCACATGTGACACAGAGCCCGAGCAGCAGCTATCCTCAGCTGGGATGCAGGAGGTGTTGGAGGTCTCTGCTCCCACTATCTCCACTCCTGACTTCAGTACCTTTGTGCGTCAGCTTCATCCTGGGTGCAAGAGAAAAGTAACTCAGCTTTCCTCTCCTCACTGGGTGCTGGGAGACTTAATTCATTAGCATTAATGAAGCACACTCGGCTCTGCTTCAGGCACGGTGATATGGCTCAGCTAAAGGCATCTCTAGCCCCAGCGAGCTGCTTGCTGGAGGGACACTGCTGCCAGCACCGGGTGGTTATAGCCCTCAGCTTCCTCTGCTGCTGAGTCACAGCTGGGCTCAGTCGCAAGACAGCCATAAAGTCACTGTCTAGGTTTTATGAGGTCCCTGGAGCATGTCTTAGCAGCACCGGTGGCTCTGCAATGGGCCAGCCTAACAGGGAGGGCTGCTCTCAGTGGGGTGCTGCCCCAGGCCCAGGGACAAAGGCTCTTTCCCACAATATTAGGAAAGGAGCAATGCATAACCAAGCCCTCGCAGTGCTTAATCCATCACTCTGAAGGGCAATGCCAGGTGCCTAAAATTAGACTCCCACCTCCTAATTTAGGTACTTCAATAAATAGACTGAATTGTCTTTTTTTTCTTTTCTTCCCTTACTGGCACTGCTCAGCACCCAGAGACATCCAAGGAGGTGTCCTGGTTTTGGGCATGTTGGATGAATCCAGCAGCGCTAGGTGTAAGAAGCCCAAATCCTCCTGTATCCCTGATTTACCCTGGCTAGAAGGTAACTACAGCATCTCCCCATCCCTGGAGGGCAGAGCCTGCCAGTGCTGCAGGAGCCTGGTGGCTGGCAAGTGGCAGCTATTAATGGGCCACCCTGGTACCCAGCCTCAGCATCCCCAGGTGAGCTTAGCCTGTTTGTGCCCCAGGGGGCTTCTGATACCCTACTATAGTACCCCCATGGCACCTCTCTGCTGCATGTGGCCTCCCCAGCCTCAGTGGGGACCGAAGTGGTTTGACCCCTCTTGGTCCCATGACAGCTGATCAATGCAGTAGGAAAGTGTGGGACACAGCCAGCAGTGTGGAGATCTAGCTGGGGGTATGGCTCTCTGCAAAGCAGCCACAGGGCTGTTGGAAAACAGTTACAGGAAAGACAGTTACATACTTAATGGGGTTGGGCAGCTGGCACCATCTCAGCTGCTTAACCACAGCCTTATCACTGAAGCTCCTCTTCCTGTACTAACAAAGAGTCCTTCAAAGCCAGCAGGAGCCAGGTGATATAATCAAGTTCCTGGCAAAGTGATGACCTAACCAACAACCATATTAGGAAAGAAGAATTCAGAAGCCTGAGCAAAATTCAAGAAATTTCCTCTCCTAAGGACTGTCAAATATGGCTGAAGACCACTGAAGACCTGGAGGTTGGTGGTGCCTATGACACAGCTGCTGTTGGACTTTCTCCCCAGAGCTAGGCTGGGCATCTCCCTCCTGTGAGTGGGGCAGATGTTGCTACCAGATGTCCTTAGGACTCTTCAGGAGTCACTCTGTGACCCTGGGAACTCCTGGTTCTGTGCAGAGTGTCTGTGTCTGCTCTGAGGATCCTTTCAGCTTAGTTCTGGGTGCGCCCCAGGTTCCCTGGCTGTGACAGCTGGGCACCAGCTGGCATGAAAGCCTCATCCTTGCTGCCGGTTGGTGCCCCTAGGCAGAATGAAGGAAAAGGAAAAAAGGCTCCTCACAGCTGTGGTTTTGAAGTTGCACATTCTGGGCTGCCTGGGGTTTGCCACTCTCCTTGGCATCCTATGTAAAGAAGCATTTCTATAGTCCTCTGAAATAATGGCAGGTGTTAGCATGTCCTGCCCACCAGGAACAAACCCTTTGGAAGAGGCAGTGCTGTCTCCCTCTTCGTAGCTCTACTCCCCTGTGCTCCTTCTCTCCTCTCAGCTGGTGAGCCTGTTGCTTATATAAAACTGCTCACTCTCGAGTACTGTAGAGCTGTTTGCTTCCCGCCCCACTGGGCCCTGCAAGCTCATTTTATTTTTTCTTGGCTTAATGGGATGTTTACTCGGCAACAGCCTTCCTTCAACACCCAGCAGGAGGGACTCTCAGCCATCACCCCAACAACGCTCTGACTTTCCCACTGAGGCAGGAGCCGATGCTGCCTCCCTGCTGCAGCTCCCAGTGCTGCTGCTATTCTGTGCTGGTCCTCAAATTCCACCAAAGGGCTTGTGACTGACTGACTTTAATTCTGCCAGGGGAAGAACCTCCTTATTTGATTTGAAGTCTGAGAACTCTTCACCCTTGTGAGCAGGTAGGGTTGGCTGCAACGAGTGCCAGAGTCCTGCCATGTCATGACAGTGCAGCTATAACCAGGCGACAAGGATCTGGCTTGACAACTGTCAGGCTTGTTTCATGACAACTGCCAAACAGCCATCAGGTAGTCGTGATTTCTCCTACTCGCTCTGGCTTGGAGCGAGGGACAGAGTAGGAGGGGGCTGCTCTGCTTTTCTTCCAGAAGAGAGAAAACCTAGATATGCACAGATGCCTCTTTCACCTGTCCCACTTACATGAGTGTGACACTTGTGCTCCCCACCTTCTATCCTCATCTGATCCCTCCTGTATGTTGCTCCTGGGGCAGTGAGGGTTGTATACCAAGGCAGGTGTTCTTACAGCTGCAGTTGGTGCCACCAGCATCCTTGGTGTGGCTGTGCACAGCAGCTCTGTGATGCCTCTGCCATGTGCTGGTGTCATTTTCCTTTAGCCAAGCTTTCACTGCTGCGACAGCCATGCCTGTTGGTGTGCAGCTTCTTTGGAGAACAAGAGTCCCCACTGATGTTTGCTTCTTGCTTTCCATGAGCTCTGTGGTGTATATTTGTCATTTTGGTCTCCATTCTGGTGTTCTTTCTGACCACCAAAAGCCCCCACAAGTTGAGATTCCTCCAATATTGCCCTCAGCAATCTCATCTTGTCATCATGGAGGGTCCCTGGGAAGAGGGCAATAAAGCAGCTAATTAATGAGAGACTAGTCCAGCACAGAGCAGAAGAGTAGAAGAGCAGCAAGGGTTGCTATTGAGGCACTTAGCTCCTGTTTTTGAGCAGATTTTATCCCAGTATCCCAACTGAAAGAAAGAAAAAGTGACAGGCGTATATAAGCAGATGGGTGCAAACAAACAAATCCCAACACTCTGCAAGGAACAGCTTAGGTTTTGTGAGGGTTGTCTTCATGTACAGTCAGGCAGAGAGAGGCACAGGGTTTTTTATGGAATACAGGATATCAGAATCTAGAAAACCATCTGAGCTTTGCTGTGTAGTCTTCTCAATCTCCATTCTACAAAATTTATTTTATTTTAAAGTTCCTTTCATATCTATATCTGTGAAGGGCCAAAAAAGAATTTGCTATCAGGTTTAAAATAGCCGTGTGAAGGGGACAGTTGAATGCCAACAAGCAGAAAGTGCAAGTTGTCTTCAAACACAGCAGACAGGAGAGGAGGTTGTTCTTTCCAGTGAGGGTGATGAGACACTGGCACAGGTTGCCCAGGGAGGTTGCGGATGCTCCCTCCCTGGAGGCGTTCAAGGCCAGGTTGGAGGAGGCCTTGAGTGACCTGTGCTAGTGGGAGGTGTCCCTGCCTATGGCAGGGGGTTCGAACTGGATGATCTTTGAGGTCACTTCCAATCATTGTATGATTCTATGACTTAAATTTCATAGAATGGTAGGGTTGGAAGGGACCTCAAGGATCATCCAGTTCCAACCCCCTGCCATAGGCAGGAACACCTCCCACTAGCACAGGTCACTCAAGGCCTCATCCAGCCTGGCCTTGAACACCTCCAGGGAGGGAGCATCCGCAGCCTCCCTGGGGCAACCTGTTCCAGTGCCTCACCACCCTCACTGGAAAGAACTTCCTCCTAACATCCAGTCTAAATTTGGGTGAGGTGAATGTAGACCTCTAGGACAAGACAAGTTTTAAGGTTTAAAGGTGGGACATGCTGAAAGCATAAAAACATGTAATGAAGACTACACCAACACCATTTGAAAGAACACAGTCAGTTCCTTGCTGTCTTGTTGGGTTTCTGTGGCTGCAAAAAGCTCTGAGAAAAGGGCACTGCACAAAACCCAAATTAATTTATTGACATCGGTATCTGCCATGGAGGATGCTGGAAAATTCACATCCTGTGCCCTTTTTTATGGCAGGTAAATCTGAAGAACTCTCCTCTCAAACTCAAATGTCAAAAAGAGGGTTTTGGGAAATGCTGATGAAATGAAGAGCAAGGGATTGCCAGGATCAGGCAAGGATTTCCCTAAGGGCTCTGGAAGAAGAGCAGCATGGAGCTGCTGAGCTACCAGCACAGCCAGGTACTCTGCTGCTGAGCTGAGCACTGGTGTCACACAAACGGGAGGCAGGAAATATGATTCCAATTTCTGTAGAAGCTTAAAGACAGCAAGACACAGACAAGTCCAACTTCTGCACAGAGCAAATGAGTCGCTTGAAGCTCCGATAAAGAACAGAATGGGGGGATTTGGAAAATTATATAATGGAAGTCAGTCAGATTTTCAAATGAGGAATTCATGGCTTGCAAACCTATTAACATTCTTTCTTGAAGATGTTACTCAGCGAATAATGTACTTAAATTCCCCAAATCCATGGTAACCTCCCTCCCAGCTCTCGTTTCCCATCATGGTTGTAAGAAATACACAGAGCCCTCCTTTTGTGGATTGATAACATAGTTTCCTTAAGAGCTTTTGTTGACTTTTTTTTTTTTTTTTTTCTCCCCAGACTGGGAGGGATGTTACCATGGAGTTACCTATGGATGGGCGAGCAGACAATCCCATGCGTTTGGAGAAGAGGATGGAGAGTAAGGTGTCGATGTTTGCACATTACACATAATGTCTAAAGGTAATAATTACTTAAAAAACCCAAGCTAATGGAGTGCTGCAGAAAGGTCTCATGAGGTTTGAGTGACCAAATGATATGGCACTGAAGAAGTGCCACAGGCAGGGGAGCTGGCAGGCGGGGCAGGGCAGGCATAGCGGCAGACCCAGAACGGGCTGGTGCTCGGAAGGAGCCTCGGCCGCTGCAGACGGGTGTCCGGGCAGGCTGGCGCAGCACCCAGCAGCCAGAGCATAGGCAGCCCGGCCGTTTGGGAGGGGACGGGGAGCGGAGCTTTACAGGGGGCTGCTGCCGCTCAGCCCGCAGGCCTGCCGGGGCTGTCTACAGCGGTGCAGGGTCGGAAGGGGGAGACTCAGCAGAAAGGACCGGAGAGATGTTTCAGCGACGGCTGGAGCCGGCGGAGGCGTGACGAGGCGCGCGAGTGGCATGTCCGGTGACCGCTGATGGATTCCCGGTCCTCCGGTACCCACCGAAGGTGACCGTCCAGGCGCGTTCGGAAGGGAAGGGCGGGGGTGGGGAGGGTAATGCCCGCCGGCTCCCTAGTCCCGGCGGAGGCAGGCGGACCCCGCGGCTTCCTGCAGACCCCCGCAAAAGACCCCCCTCCTCCCCAGTCCGCCC
>WBNM01005301.1:36690-99427 GCA_013399055.1 Ramphastos sulfuratus
CGCCGCGCCGCGCCGCCCGCCGCGCCGCCCGCCTGAGTGCAGGGGGGGGCGACGGAGGGAGCGGCGGCGGCGGAACCCAGGTGAGCCCTTGTCCCGGGGAGCCAGGGGTGCCTGCTGGGCTGCGGCGGGGCGCGGCGGCATGGACACGCGTCGTGCTCCATCGAGGGCACCGATAGCTGGTGGGAGTTCCCGGGCATCCCCAGGGACTCGCCGGCTGGAGCAGGGTGAGTGCGAGGGGCAGGAAGGTATCCATCTCCTCCCTGGCTCTGCCGGACACCCCAGTGCCAGGCGGATGCGCGTTTCCCACGGGAGAGATGCCCGGCTCCCCGAGCTCCGTGTGCCCGGCAGCTGCCGGTAGTAGCGCGGAGGTGCTGGAGCAGGGCTCTGCCTCGTCCTTCTGCAAGAGCCCGAGCCACGGGGGGCAGCTAGAGACGTGCATGTGGCCCTTGGCGGGTACCAAGGTGGAACCAGGGTGTCTCCTTGCTAGCAGTTCTACTGCCCTGTCGCACCCCCCGTGCCCCCGGACGGTGTGTCTGCCGGAGGTACGTGCCATGATGCACGGGAGGTGGAACCTGGTTTGAGGGGCTTGCGTGGGCTGAATTGAATTAGTGCTGCTGAGCACCACTCTCAGTGGAGATGACTTTTGCCTCCTGGGACCTGGGAGCAGGATAAGATTGTGGAGAGAAAGTGGGGTGCAAGGCAGGGAGCTCTGCCACTGCCCCCCAGGTCACCTTGGCATGCTCCTGGGTGGCAGCATTCTTGGTTAGTCCGTTGTTGTAGCAGTTGCCATCATGAATCGTGGCTGATTGAGCTGAAAGAATAGAGACAAATGTATTTGGCTTTCTGACTTGGGGCTTGTTTGGGTTTTTTTCCTCATTTCCCTTTCCTGGAGCAATTTGGATGGGATGAGTTTTCCTCCTTGTTAGCAGCAGGACTGGTAGAAGTAGCTTGCTTTTGGGGAAGAGCAATCTGAAAATGCTCACTTTCGTGACAACCAGTGGTCTGTGTGTCGCCTTCCCGTGCCTCGGGTTCCCCATGCCTGCAAGGGAAGGGTGGAGGAGGGAAAAGCTGGTTTGCAGCAGGGTGGACTGGGATGTACAAGCAATCTCATGCATGAGAACCTTGCCTGGCACAAGACTGCCTCGAGGGCAAGAGAGGTTCTGGGTCAGGCCCAAGGGAGGCTGAGCGTGTGGGCTGTCTCTGAGCAAAGGCAGGTGGTGAGGAGAGAATTGGGCTGGCACTGCCTCCATTCTGGGCAGAGACCCGGGCAGGGTGCTTCCTTCTGTTTCACAGCCCTCCAAATTCATTCATGCCTGCGAGCTGCTGGCGTCCATGTCATCCTGCAGCGAGGAGTTTATGCCACACCTGAGCAGCAAAAATCGTTTTCTTACAGCCTCGTTGTTTAAGAAGGGACTGCTCTAGCGTGCCCTCTGGTCATCGCCTGCCCAGGCAGTGCCCTGTCCCTGTGCCTCTGAGCAGCGTGTGTGGCAGCGCTTGCAGCCTCCCGCTCTCCGGCTGCTCGCTGAGGACTTGCTGCCGTGCTCAGCCCCCGCCATGCTGAACTTTCCCTCGCTGACAGGCGTCTGCCTCCTTCCAGTGTGGCTGCTGCCGCTCGGAAACGAGAGTGACAGCGCTCCCGTCTGCAAACAGCTGGCGGCTGAAGCTGGGGTGCAGTGGTGCAGGGTTGAGGTGGGGTGGGCAGCAGGCTCTGGGGACTGTGTGCACCAAGGAGCACCTGATGCTTAGTGAGAACATCGGCTAGGAGCCAGCTGAGCTTCCTGGGCTGTGTGCTGCGGCTGCAGGAGCCTACAGGGAAGAGCAGTCCCCAGAGCACCCTGGTGTGGGTCCATGTCAAGTAGCGTGGCTGCTCTTTGGGTTTGGCAGTTCAGTGTGCCGAATGCCCGCTTGATTGGCATGGCAACGGCCACCGTTGTGCTGCAGCATTACTTCGAAGCTCCAGCTTCAGCATTGTTGTGGGCAACTGCTGCAGAACCCACCTGTGAAGGGGGCATGGGGTGCTGCTGGATGAGTGCTGCAGCATGGGTAGCCTCTCCCAGTGCTTCGCACTGCTGGCACCAAAGGCTGTTCCTACAGCGGCCCTAGCTGTTGCAGCTTCCCGGTGTGAAATCCCTCATCCCATCCCAGGGGCCAATACTGATGGCTGCCAGCAGCTAACTTACCTTCTGGGGAGACTTTCCCAGGGCAGGGTAGTTGGGATCGCTTGATGAGGAAGCGCCTGTGGAAACAGATGTGCAGTGGCAGTCAGCGAAGCACACTGGGGAAGGCTCAGTCTTGCTTCTTCCCTCTGTAAGCCGAGAAATGTGCTAGAGATAAGGCTGGAGAAGGGAAGAAGTGCCATCCAATAAGGTAAGGTGGACAGGGACCTGTTGGCTTCAAGCTTCCCGAGGCAGGAAGGTGGCTTGATGCTTACAGTGGGCAATGGTGTGCCTGGAGCAAGTTCTGGAGCTCATTTCTGTCTTGAAGTAAGTTAGTTTGAGCTTCGAACTGAAGCCTTAAAGCGTAAAGCCCAATCTAGCACAGAAGTCCTCCAGTGGGAAGCAGTCAGGAGGTAAGGTGATGTCTGCATCAACTGCCTGCACACTTTGCATCACCACCTGAGCTCATAGGAGCTGACCTGCAAGCAGGAAGCAGCGCTCTGAGACCCACCTGGTCTCAGAGCTGGTACTTTGCATCCAGTGGCAGCCCTGTTACTGTGCCAGAAGATGCTTTTATGATTTCTTTCGGTAGCTGCTCCGTAGCACTGAGGGAAAAAAGGCTCAGTCCTCAGCACCTTAGGGTCCTTCCCTTTTCCCATTGAAGTCAGCAGCAAGCCTCTTTCCTGATTGGTACCCATGAGCTCAGTGCCATTAGCCAGGACAGTTCCAGCCCGCAGGCACCATGTTTCTGCTGCCTTGAGGAGCCTCCAGTCTGGCTGGAACAAGGCTCAGTTCAACTCAGGTTCTTCCACTAAATGAGCCCTTCACCATCTTTGGGGCCTAGGGCAGCAGGCTCCCATCTTTCCTGCCATGGAGCAGAGGGCAATTCAAATCTTCCAAGGCTGAGATGCTTTTCAAAGCCACCTTCTCCTGCCATGGCTCAGCTGTGGCATCACAGGGTGATGTCTCAGAGCCTGCGATGGGAGGAGGAAGAGCTGATAGAATGGGGCTTTTTGCTCTCTGGAAGGGCAGGGCTTGTTTGGCCACACTTTGTCCCATCCAGCACCCATCCTCAACACCAGTGTTGTTAGGTTGCTTGAGTTTTCAGATTGGGGAATAGGATCATGGATCCACATCAGCCCCGGAGAAGTGCTTGGGAACACGGAAGGAAATGTGGCACCATTCTCAAGACCTGTGGTTTGGGGAAGTGGTAGCCTCAGGCACCATGGGCTGGAAGATGCCCCTGGGTTGTTGGACTCATCTTTTTCTGATTGGTCCAGCCTACCTAAAACAGTCTTCTCCACAAGGAGGAGTGGGGTGGCTCCTTCACAGCCTTTCACTGGCTTACCCAGCCAGGCTGCTTGAGCTCTGCTTATCCCCTGCTCTGGCCTGTTCTGGTGGGAGTTTTTTTTTGTCCTTTCCTAAAAATGGAGCACTAGGTTGGGGGAGGCCCTACGTGCACCGTAGAAGAGACTTCTGCAGCCAGGACAAAGGCAGGAGCCACTTCTGAAGGCTTGGCAGGCAACGAATCCTTTTGATTCACTCCAAGTGATGATCTAAAGACCAAGCCTGGGTGAGGGATGGTAGAGGAGCCTCAAGCCTGGCACAGCCACAGCTGGACTCAAGGGAACACAATGTCCCATTTTAATTTGTGCACAGCACAGTGAGTGCTCATAAGGATTCACAGATGGACCTTTTCTTCTCCAAGGGTGCAGGGATCCTCAGCCAAGTAAAAATCTGTGTATCTCTGCCTAGCTGTACCCTGTGGTCCCTGCTGGATTTAAAGAGACTTAAGCCTTTGTTCTCAAGTCACAGAGGTGTTTGACAGTGGAGTTGCATCCGCCTTAGAAAATGGTCCCTGCACAGCCCCATCCAATTGTAACCTGGAGACAGATGTCCCAGTCCATCCTCAACCCAAACAATTCTCATGTGCACAGCCTGAGCACACAGGTGCCTAGTGATGTTTGGAACACTTCTGAGCTCCCTCGCTGTTCTTTCTCTCTCTTTAAAATTAATCAGAAGCTGGCCTCAGTAGCCAGTCAATAGTGAGATTTATCTCTTAAATAGCATTATTGATTGCCTAGGAAGCCTGGTTTTGTATCGATAGATACATACACATGCAGAGAAGCCCTGTGCCAGGGCCTGGTGTGAAAGGCACAGTGTAATGTGCAGGGATGGCTTGTCACAGACGGGGACGTGAAGAAGATGCAGCTCCCCACTGGAGAGCAAAGTGGGGCAGCCACACGATCTCTGGCTATGAACCCTCTCACATCTGTCCAGTGTTACTGTGCTGCCTTGACCACTCTTGAGCTTCTGCTCCTTTCTTCCTAAGACATGGCACTGCAATGCAAACACCTCTGCCAGCATGCAGTGCCTCTTTTGCAGATGGGATGCTGCATCCTCCCGTAGGAGAAGACGTGCAAATGTCTGCCCACTAATTGCACAGTCTTCTGAAAAGTCACTGACCTTTCAGAGATTCTTCATGTGGGAA
Organism: Ramphastos sulfuratus; assembly: GCA_013399055.1. Classification (NCBI taxonomy): domain Eukaryota; kingdom Metazoa; phylum Chordata; class Aves; order Piciformes; family Ramphastidae; genus Ramphastos; species Ramphastos sulfuratus. The sequence continues at coordinate 41,338 of WBNM01005301.1, forward strand.
ACTTGAGAGAGATGTGCAAAACAAAGTCTGCTATAGCATTGCATGGAGGGGCTGGTTGGAGACAAGAATGGATGAGACAGGCTGGGACCCATCCTGCCAGGAAGGGTTTTTCTTTGTGCCCCTCCTTGGACTAGCAGTGCAGGCTGTGAGCCAATGCATGCTGGAAGATAGTGAGACCAAGCTGAGCTCCAAGCAGGTTGGAACCGTGAGAGTGTGACAGGGGAGACTGCTCACTGCCATGTCTGCTTGGGGACAGGCAAGGTCTGTTGCCACTCTTGAGCCATCATCCTCCAAGTAGCAGGCAGCAGGTAGAGGAGGGCTCCCATGGGCTGTGGGAACTTCACCACCTCGGGGTTCAGAGTGGCTCTTGTCCTGTGGAAGTGGCAGAGTGCTTGCAGTCACTGGAGTTGTGGCACTGCTCAAGGTCCTGGCTGCCTGCACTGTGCATGCCTTTTTAAGTCTTTGGTGTGAGAGCAGTCCCTAATGCTGGTGGAAGCAGTTTTTGGTAGCAGTGTAGAAGAGGAGCTGAGGACTGGAGCTGAGTGTGACCCAAGCTGTTGTCCCTTTAGTTTTGGGCAGTGCTACTACACTCTCCTTAAAGCAGCACTATGGTGCTGGGAGCCTGGCTGCTCTGTCCTACAGGGTCATGGACCACAGCCAAGGTGCAGTGATGCTCGTGAGAGGAATTGCAAAACCTCTTGCCAGGTTTGCTGTAGCAAAGTTCAGGCTGTGGCAGTTTTGCACCGGTCCTGCAGAACTCTATTCCCCAGCCTTGCCTGGCACTGAGAGCCCTGCAGCTGCCACAGCAGCAAGCCACATGAGTGCTAGCTGATGATTACTCTGTGTGGCATGACAGAGCACAGTCCCATACCTAGCATCCAGCCTTGCTTTGGACTCTGCTGCCTGATGCTCCACTCTGTCCTGGGGTTAGCCAAGAGCAGCAGCTGCCTTGGCACAGGCAGCTGAAACAAATGATCCAAAGGATTGCTGAAGCCCAGCAGATAGGGGCTTGGAAGACCTTTGTGTATGTGTCACTGTTTAGCTAATCAACAGGCTTGGAGAGTGGTTGGGTGTTGCCATGCCCGTGTGTGTGTGTGTGTGTGTGTACAGACCTGTGAGTAGCACTACAGCATCTTGCTGCCATTCAGAGCCCACCAAAGTGTTTCTCTAGACACAGCTTGCCCGCAGCGAGTGCCCGATCACCTGATCTTAGCAAGCCAATCTATGCAGGGATCTTGGGAAGGAGCAGTTGGGGTTTTATGAAGCTGGCATAATTTACAGCTAAAATAGCACACCAGAAATATGTCCAATCCAATCTCCTTTGTAATCTTGTTTTCATTTAAGCCTCCAGAGTGGTGATGGGGGCAGTAAGGAAAGCGAGCGGCAAAGGGAGTTTATGACCCATGCCAGGGAGATTTGTGTGATGCTCTGTACCAAATGACCTCAATTTGCAGAGGTTAAAGCTGGCTGTGGTGTTCCCTGGCTTGAGGGGTTGTCTCCTGCTTGTGCTGGGTGGGGGGGAGCTTGGCTGCAAATCATTTGGCAGATGGCTATGTGGCATGCTCGGGACCGTCCACACCGTGGAGTCCTCCTAACGCCTGCTCTCCCGGCCGGGCAGAAAGAGCGACGGTGATGTATCAGTGATCATCGTGTTCCTGTCGGCCTGGCCAGCTCACCGGGAAGAGGAATGAAATGATCTTGCTGCTGCTGCTGCTGCCGCCGCCTTTGCGGGTTGCATTGCTCTTTAGTTTTCAAACCACATATTGTCCCAGATCTCCTGCCAATAGGAGGGAGCAAACTGATAATGCAGCTGCTATTAATAAAGCAGAGTTGTTACATATTCATATCAATCAGACTTCTAATTCCACAATTTTTATTTTTTTTTTAAAGACAGCAGCACTTCACCAAGGCGATGGAGGAAGGTGTCAGGTGGGATCACATCGGGGATGTGTTTCAGCAGCGTTGGCAGAACCTGCTCCCCTCTTGTTTCTCCTCCTGGGGATTCCCGTGCTGAGCTGGCCCTGGGGTCTTCGCCCACTTCCCCCCCTGGGTCTTCCTTCTCCCTAGCAGTGCCAAGCTAGAAGGTGGGATGCCAAAGGCAGTTGCAGGATCCCTGGAGCACTAGCACCACATGGAAACGGGAGTGGTGTGAGACAGGGGAGCAGTGAATTCAGGCGAGTGGGTTGGCAGGAATGGCTTGGTGCTCTTCTCCATTTTACATGGAAATTTTCACATTATGTAAATAAAAAAGCAAAGTATGGAAAATATGGGTGTAAATCTGGGACATACGTATGTTTGCACAGCCATTAGAGAGGAAAGCATATCACAGAATCATAGCCAATGGATAAATATGCTTAACACTGCCATTCCTGTGATAAAATACGCTGCTTCTCTTTGCTACAGTATAGAAAATACTCCAAAGTGTCTCCAAAACTGTAGCAGCATTTGATGGTAAGCCCTACGTTGGAGGAGATACTGCATTATTCAAGGGTTGACAGAGGTAGTGGTAAATGACTTAGAATCATAGAATGGTAAGGTTGGAAGGGACCTCAAAGCTCAGCCAGTTCCAACCCCCTGCCATAGGCAGGGACACCTCCCACTAGTACAGGTCACTCAAGGCCTCCTCCAACCTGGTCTTGAACACCTCCAGGGAGGGAGCAGCCACAACCTCCCTGGGCAACCTGTGCCAGTGTCTCACCACCCTCACTGCAAACAACTTCCTCCTAACATCCAGTTTCAATCTCCCCTCTGCCAGTTCAAACCCATTGCCCCTTGTCCTGTCATTGCAAGACCTTGTCAATAGTCCCTCCCCAGCCTTCCTGTAGCCCCCTTCAGATACTGGAAGGCTACTCTAAGGTCTCCTGGAAGCCTTCTCTTCTCCAGGCTGCAGAGCCCCAACTCTCTCAGCCTGTCCTCACAGCAGAGCTGCTGCAGCCCTCTCAGCATCTTCGTGGCCTCCTCTGGACCCGCTCCAACAGTTCCATGTCCTTCCTGTGCTGGGGGCTCCAGAACTGCACACAGGACTCCAGGTGGGGTCTGAGGAGAGCAGAGCAAAGGGGCAGAATCCCCTCCATTGCCCTGCTGCCCACACTGCTCTTGCTGCAGCCCAGCACACAGTTGCTGTCTGGGCTGCACTCACACTGCAGGCTCATATTGAGCTTTACATCAACCCAGACCTCCAGGGCCTTTTCCTCAGGGCTGCTCTCAGCCATTCCCCACCCAGCCTGGAGCTGTGCTTGGGATTGTGCCTACCCAGGTGCAGGACCTTACACTTGGCCTTGTTGAATTTCATGAGGTTGGCCTGACTTCACCATTAAGGATGCACCAAGACTTGTCCATAAACCAAACCCCTCTCTCTCACTCCTTAACGATCAAATTTGATGTCCAGAGTTGGCCAAATACATCTTGCAGGGCCAAGCAGGTTTTCCACAAACACTGGTCTGGAAACTTGCCCTTTCCCTCTGCCTGGGAACATTTTGAAATGCGGCTGGTGGGATCCTGAGTCCTCCAACAAGCCCCATGGTTCCTGAGCCTTTCCTGGCTCTCTTGTCCCTGGTGCGTGTCACAGCTACTCCCATCTCATCTCTGTTCCCTCTTGCTCCTGGCACATGCCAGCTGAGGCAGTATGGTTGTTCCACTGGTCTCTCAGCACTGGCAGTCCGGGGAAGCAGGCTGGCGTCGAGCCCTCCCGACAGTGGCTTTTGGTTGCTGCAGCAGTTTCCAAGCAACGTGGAGGCTGCTGGTTTGAAAGGACTCTTGGTTGAGACATGTAATATTAACTGGAGTTATTAAAAGTACTGGTGTGAAAAAGGATGTGGGAAGGGCAGCTGCTGTAGTGTAGCTATCACCTTCTGCCATCACCCATCTCATAAGCATGTTAGCCAGTCTAGAGGCATAGCTCCAGGCCCAGCAGTGCTGCAGGCAGCTCTGGTTCCTGGCCTTCTCCTATGAGTGCTGGCAGTGGGCTGGGTGCACAGCACTACTGTCACACCAGCTTTTCAGCTGGGCTCTCAAGCAGGTGAACAGGGTGTAAAAGATGTGGTTCCTGCCCCAAAGAATTTGTGTCTCAAGCCTACATCCATCTTTGGGACTTTTTTGGAGCAGTTTTGTTACCTGGCTATAGCCTAGCCTACAGTGAGCACTCTGCTTAGCTGGGAATAGCTGGCAGAAGGACACTAGGTGGATAGGTTCAGATGGGTTCATCTCCCTGAGCCTTGGTCCATGCCCCATCACACATTTCCTCTCTGAAGGCTTAGGCTTCAGAGTGATTTCAGGTCACTTTTCCTTGCTCTTCCTCTCTTCATTTCCACTCTTCCAATACTCTCTTTCATCCTTCTGCTTCTGTCACTGCCTGCAGCCACCTTGGAATGTCTGTCCCCTTCTCTTCATCTTTGTTGTTGCCTGCTCGTGTTGATGTTGGGCTGTGGTGGAGTGGCTTGCCCTCATAGGGACCATGGTCAGTACTGAGAATTACCAGACAGAGCAGTAGGGAGCTCCACAGGCACTTGAAGCCATCTGTCCCTTCACAGGGAACGGATTAGAGATTGCTCCACTCATTTCTCCACAAACCATGCAACCTCCTGCTCCCACAGCACTGGCAATGCCCCAAGCAGATCTGTCACCCTCCATGCCTCCAGCCACCTGCACTTGGTGTGTTAAGGCTCCAGGTTGAGATAAAGGCTCAGCAGCTTCTCAGTGCAGGGGTGCCAAAGCAGCAGGGCTGGGCTGCTGGGGGGATGGAAGGTGATGGAGCAGCTTGTGGGATGCTGAAACAGACAGGAGTAGGATGCTAGATGAGGGAGAAAAGACCAGGCACTGCCACCCGCTCACTTGGTCCCCAACATCATGTAGCAGTCAAGTCCAAACTTGTTTTGGCTAAAGTGGGTAGAAACTGGGGTAAGTCCTGTGGGGTGAACTGGCACCTCCAGCAAGCCCCATTCTCCCCCAGCAGAGCAGGTACTTGATTTGAGGAAAGAATAAGAAGGTTAGAGGTGATTGAGAGAAGTTAGGAGCTGTATCAGGAACAGGTGGGTTTAGTGGTGTCCCAAGGGATCTGCAAAGTGCTGTGGTTGTAGGTAGCAGGAGGAATCTGTCTTTTCTCACCTTGTCCAGGACCTTCTGTCTCTCCCCAGGTAGTGAGAGCTCAGGGTGGGATGGGAGACAAGGAGGAGGTGTGTTTTTTGCTGATCAAAAGCAAATCCAACACATACATTGTTGTGAGCAAACACTGGCATTGCAGGAGTGCTGCGAGGCCAAACACAGCTTTCTGTGGTAAAGGAGACCTGCCTGAGGGCACACAAGAATTGAGAAGGGGCTGGGCAGCCAAGCAGGGGCTTGTGGAGCAGCTGGAGTGAGATCTGCCTCTCTCTGGGTATGGGAAGAAAACTCCTGGATTCTGAAAAGATTGTTGGGACAGTCAAATCCAGGGATGGATTTGAGAAGGCAGCTGCTGTCATGGTCTAAACAGTCAGAGTCTTGATCCTCAGGCAGACATTTCACCCTGGAAATGGAAAAGGCTCAGCTGATTTCAGAGCTGTTCCCTGTGCTCCGTCATGCTGCCTGAGGTCCCCAGGTGGCCACCTGCACCGGGGCAGCAGCCAGAGGAGCCACATACCCCCTGGGGAGGCATTGCCATGGATCTGTATCTGACACCTCCTACACCTGCAGATAGCTACACCAGGCTGTTGACAAACAGGCTGTGACAAGAGGGTCTTCCCACAGGGCTGGCAGCATAAAGAGCTGCCTTGAGGCTTGGGATCCCACATGCCACACCATTGAGAGTGACTGAGAGGAGATGTGGTCCAGCGTCTCCTTCAGTGGTCTAGGGTGGGTGGGGACTCCTTTTGGTGGGTCCCCAGATCTCCTGCCAAATCTGGATTGCCAGAGTAGATGCTTTGCTGTCTCTGTCCAGACAGTGCTGGAAGAGGGTCACCAGTGCTGCTCATGGAGACTGAGGGCTGCAGGAGGGCATGCTGGGCTGCTGGACCAGCATGGCAGTGCCTGTGCTGACACCATAAATCTTCCTGGCGCTGGTGCGTGGGGACAATGCAGAGAGCATTCCTGCTGACTTGTGGCTCCTCTGCTCCATGGGGACAAGAAACAGCATTGTGTGGTTGGCTCTGGTAGCATTGACTGCGTCGTGAGTTGTCCTTCTTCCCCAGGCAACATCAGTGGGACTCGGCAAGTGACTATTGCCAGGCAGGCAAGCATGTGCAAGGCAGGGACTGGTGTGCCAGCAGCTGAGGGTCTGGTGGCTCCAGCGACATGATCAGAAGCAGTTGTTCTCACTCAGGGCTGCTGTGTGGTTATGGCACAGCAGTACCATATCAGTTGTCCCTGTTAGAACCAACTCACACCGAGGCAAACATGGCCAGGCATGAAATGGCACTACCACTGCTGTGCTGCCTGACAGCCCTTGTCTCACCTTCCATCCTTCCCAACCAGCACTTGGTCCTTCCAAAGCCACTGCTGAGGATGGCAACATGCTTGTGGCCTGCTCTGCTTTCAGCCCTTGTGGCTCTGGCACCAGCCCACTCAGGGAGTTGGGGTTGCAAAACTGACCCACGATCTTGGCAGCTGAGGCTGGAAGAAACCCAGAGGAGAGGAGCACAACCACAGCTGTGCAGTGGTGGCTGGCACACTGAATCCTGCTCCTCTCCAGCTGGTAACATCAGGCCTTGGGAACAACACTGCCTCTGTGCCAGGCAGATGTGCTGAGGCTGCATCAAGACTCAGTGGGGACCTGTGAGCTTTCTCCTAACGAGCTTCCTGCCTGTTGTGGTGGCTGCTCGTGTCCCAGCCCACCATCAGTAGCCCATATAGTTCTTTCTCCAGCCCCACACACTTGTTGCCTCTCTCAGCACCTCTGCTCCACACAGAGCTGACTCCAGCAAGTCACACCACAGTAGCAAACAGCAGCTGCCCAGAAGCACTCACAGGAGCATGGGAAGCAGTGGGGTGCCCTGCTCCATGTCTGGCTTGGGGCATTCTAGCAGCAGCACCTTAAACTTCCATCTGTCTCCAGACAATGGGTCTCAGTAGCCAAGTGCCTTCTCTTTCTGTGCCTCAGTTACCTTGTTCTTCCAAGAGGAGTGACAGTGCTGGCTCTGAAGTGCTTTGGGAGGAAAGGGAAATGCTGAGGACCATCTCTGTCCCTGGTGTGATGGTCAGTGGGCTGTGGTGGCCTCCTGAAGCCGAAGCCTCTCCGTGCCACTTGGCACTTCAAAGAGATGCGATGCAGCTCTTGGCTAAATGAGGTTTTGTTCTCTGCAGCTCTTTCCTGCTCAGCATTCAGGGAGCATCGTTTTGGTAACCACGGAATTTGCATAATCCGTATTTTGTGGTAATTGCTCCCTTTCAGGAGAGGTGCTTATCATCCCATTGGGTTTTGGGGAGCTGGTGTGATCTTCGAGGCTGGGTGAGCAGGTGGTCCCCAAAGGGGAGTGGCTGGGTTGCTGCCATGTGGTTGGTAAGGATGCCTCCCTCAGGGTGAAGAGGCTCAGCAGAGCCTTTTGCCCATGGGCTTCTGCACCATCAGCACTCATTTACTGCAAGTCCCTTCCTCACTTCAGTGCCCCAGAAGCTCTGAGCTGGGCAGGGAGGATTTTGCTCTCAGCATGTGCCTCCGTGCAGCAGGAGGCAAAACCTCCATCTCTGCGGGAGCTGCTTTGAAAGGGCTGCTCCCTTCTCTCCCTGATGTCATGGCATGGAAAAGCAACCACTGGGACATAGTTATCTGTGTTTCAGAGGCAACTGGAGCAGCAGAGCAGGGCAGGAGGGATGGAGCTGTGTGAGAAATGCCAGCACATGGGGACACTGTGGCTTTCTGCTCCGTAACACCACGCCTCAACACCATGGGAAGTCTCAGGGGGCAAGTGGTGGCCGGTGCCCAGCATGCCCACGTGCCACCCTCGCCTGCCTGGCAGCATGACTCACTCCCCAAGTGGCAGCTCCCACGCAAAAGCGTTTCCAAGAGACTGAGGAGTTGTCTCTGAACAGAAACAGCTGAACAGGGAGCGCAGGTCCTGGTCCTAGGGTCCTGGGTAAGGGGTGCACAGTCCAAGGACAGCCAGGAAGCAGTTGGGATGGCAAACCAGGCAGCCTGCCATGGAGTGGAAAGCAACAAAGCCTGGTCTTGCCCAGCATTGGCAAAGGTTGGAAAGGCCATGAGAAGGCAGCTGCTTGCCATCTGGGATGTGGCTGTGAGCAAGGGAAATGCCCAGCTCCAAGGGCTTGGCCTCCACAGCCCTGGAGACGAGAGGCAGGCAGACAGCTCTCCACAGGCTTGCAAGCTGGCTCTCAGGTTTGCTGCAGTTTTAAGTGTGGAGAAGCAAAACCTCTCTTGGTATTGAATTGTTTCTGCCTGTTGTGCTCCCATAGCCTACGTGTGCTGTCCATAGGTCCTGGGATGCCTGTGGGTCTGGGGCAGACAGCAGTGCAGCGAGCAGCCTGCCCTGCGCTGCAGAGGTTAAACCACTCCTGTGCTGCCTGCTTGCAAGAGGAAAAACAGTGCGTCCTCTCCCCAGCACCCGGCTGCTGTTGGTGCTGCCTGACCTGACTGCTAAGCAGGGCTGAGATTTCTCACAGCACTGGTCTCAGCCTGTGCCAAGCCTCACCGTCCCTACATCCTTCTCTGGGCAGGGGTAGGTTCTGTGCCCATCCCTGCGCCACCACCGCTCCTGCTCTGGCTCTGCCATGCAAACTCAGCTCCTCTTTATTCCTGCTCTGCCCTCCAGGTCCTGCTTCTGCTCTGCCATCAGCCAGATTGCAGAGGCTGCTCCTGCTCCAGCACCAGTCATCTCCTTGGCTGTGCTAAGTCTCCATTTATCTGTATAAAATCTTGTGTCATTTATCTTCCTAAAGGCTGGCAGCTAACTCTGTAATTGCCATCCCTCCTATGGTGCTGGCTTCTCCTCTCCCTTTGCCAGTTTGATATCCTGTTCAGGCTTAATCCCTTGGGAGTTTACATTGTCTTTGCAATCCCCAAAGAACTGTGCAGCTGAATCCAGACCCCAATGCCAGTCTCTCTAGGAAGCCCTTAATTCCTTTTCCCATTAGTGGGATGCCTGCTTAACAACTCTTTGTGGCTCCTCTCCTGGTGCTTCTTCCCACAGAAGTGCTCCAGTTGCAGGTGCTGGCTGCTGGACCATGGTGGGGGGGTCCATGCCCTCTCTCCTGGGAGCTCTCACCTGGCCTCAGTGCCTAGATCTGGCAGAGGGTTGCCCCTCTGGGACAGTGCTCCCCACACACCTACAGACCTCCCACTTTGATTCACAGTATCACCGAGGTTGGAAGAGACCTCAAAGATCATCAAGTCCAACCCATTACCACAGACCTCAAGACTAGACCATGGCACCAAGTGCCACGTCCAAACCTGCCTTGAACACCTCCAGGGACGGTGACTCCACCACCTCCCTGGGCAGCCCATTCCAGTGGGGAATGACTCTCTCAGTGAAGAACTTTCTCCTCACCTCCAGCCTAAACTTCCCCTGGCACAGCTTGAGACTGTGTCCTCTTGTTCTGGTGCTGGTTGCCTGAGAGAAGAAAGCAACCTCCTGCTGGCCACAATCACCCTTCAGGTAGTTGTAGACAGCAAGAAGGTCTCCCCTGAGCCTCCTCTTCACCAGGCTAAACAATCCCAGCTCCCTCAGCCTCTCCTCATAGGGCTTGTGCTCGAGGCCTCTCACCAGCCTCGTTACAGGAGGAGGTGAATGATACATTCTGCACAAGGTAGGGCTTCAAAGCACTTTGTACCCAATGCCTTCCCTCTGAGACCTCATGGAGGCTTCTTTCCACAGTTCCCCTGGAAGTCAGCTCATTACCATCTCACAAGCAGGGTAGGTGGTGGGATGCAGGACATGGGGAGGCTATGCTGGAAGCATCTTCCAGGCTGTGGGCTCTTGCCCACAGAGGATCATCTCTTCAAGTTAGGGGACACTTTAAGGTGATGCAGTGTTTGGTTGAGGTTTATGCTTTCCTTTTTTTCACTCCTTGTCTGTTTAGCCCATATCTACAGCTAACCTGTAGCAGTTGCTCTATCCCCCAATCCCAGCAGGGCAGGCAATTGGGAATAGGAGAGGAGATGCATGGGTTGAAATGGAAATGAAACAGCTAAACCAATGCCAGTATAAAGTTGTACTCACCCCAGCAAACATATGGCAGTCACAGTAAATGGGAGTCCTCAGGAGCAGAAGGGACTGCAGCAAGAGAAGAATCCTGAGCAGGAGACTCTTAACCCTCAGCAAACTTCCCCCTTTATACTAAGCCTGACACTTAAACACCTGTGAGCCAACTCAGGAGAGTTGCCCTGGCTGACTCAGAACTGCTAATGGCCTGCAGACCATGGCTGGCCTAGGATCTGTCCCAGCAAACCTGGGACATTCTCTTCCATGAGCATTGTATTGTGTGCATGGAGCAGCTGGTTACTCTCCTCATGGCTCCTTCTGCGTCACCTCTGAGGCTCCTCTTTTCACTGGCTGTAGAGACCTTCAGCAGCAGAACCTTGGGTCTGCTCCTGCTGTAAACCTACTGCTCAGAGAGATGTTTCTGAGAAGGCATTAGATACCTGCTCCTACCTGGGTTGGGGACACAGAAGAGATCTTGCAAGCAGCATCCCTACCCCATTAGCTGAGGTTGTCAGCCTGGGGATCTGTAGGATCATAGCCAACACAGCACAGCGTGTGCCTCACTGATGCTTAGTAACAATAAAATGCTGATTTACTTATTTTCCCTAAAAGCACTTATCCAGTCAAAATCCTGTAATCCCAGAGGCCACCCAGGCCTGAGCTGGGTGAAGGAACAGAGTGTTTCTCAGAATGCTGGGGCCATCTCAGAGCTGTGGGTTCCCCCAGGGAGGGAGAACAACCTTGTGCTGTGGGAGAGAGCCTGGATGCTCTGGGCTCAGCTCCTGTGCCTGGGCTCTGTCAGAGGAGGATGCCAGGGTTTGCTTTGTCTTGGCTCTTCAAAGGAGATTTCTTTATAGCAGTGTGTTCCCTTGCTACCTGTTCATGCAGGATGAGATCCAACTTAGATAGTCTCCACTGACACTGCTACTAATAACTTGTCTGTGTTTACCTGCTCCTGGCAATATGCTTGCAAATGAGGTGTCAGCAGGGATCCTGGCACATGAGAGCTGCTACATGTGGCTTTTACAGGACCCATAAGGCAACACTGGGGTTGTGTGGTCAGGAGGAATCGTGCTGGCATCCAGACACAGAGCCAGTGACACATGGGGAAGGTCCATCTCCCAGGACAGCATGTTATTGCTGGCTTCTTCACTTGGTGCTTGTTCAGCAGAGGGGCCTCGTGGAAATGGCTTGATTTCAAGTGTGCTGGCCACAGCTCCTGCAGGCTCCTCAGCTGAGAAGTGGTAGTTTGTTACCCAGGCTTCTGCACAGGCAGCTTCCCTAGGGTTCACTCCAGTTGGTGTGAGCAAAGGCCAGGTACGACAGCTGTGGCTCTCCTAATCCCTGTGTGATTTGGCTGCAGAGCCCTGCTCCTGCCTGTCCATGAAGGAGACGGCCCACAGAAGTCTCCAGTCCTGCACAGTGTAAGCAATGCCCCGAGCCACAGCTCCAAGGAGACTGGGAAGCAGCTTTCAGTCAGCAACACTGCATCTGTGTAAGCCACCTTCCCCTGGATCCAGGCAGGCTGCCTGCTCCCCTCCAACCTCACTGCAACTCCTTCCCATGCTTGCAGAGACCTCAGCCCCCAGAGGGGCTGGTTTGAACAGATTTAGCACTGAGATGGTGGGCATGGAGCCCAGCTCCAATTTCCTGAGGTTTTGTGTGCACCTCCTTTTTAGGGCATCTCTGCCCAGCAGGTGGCTTTAGAAGAGTCGGTGGGGCTGTGACTGACCCAGGGTGCCCTTTGGGCTGGTGGCCTTACTTATACCTATCCTGATGGCCTCCCTTCCATGTGCCTTCCGTCCTTCATGCTTCACTGCACAGGGCTATTATGAAAAACATTCCTCTGCCATGAGGGCTTGGACACTGCTGCTGCTGTCACTGAACCCTCAGGCTGGAGCTAAACCCCAGCCTGCCTCTTCCCACTTCTTGCCCCAGAAGCCCCCAGCCTTCCCAGATGGATATCCACCCTAGCCCCAGGAAATAGTTTGTGGCTCTTGTTTCCCAACAAGCTGCTGGCAGCCAGGAGATTGTAAGGACCAAGTGGCTTCTCTCCTGAGAGCATTTGATTGTTGTTATAATTTTGATTATCTTCTCTATAGGCTAGCAGAAGGGTTTTAATCTGAACAGTGAGGAAGAGAATGGGAGAAGGTGTGCCCAGAGCTAGATGAGGAGGCAGCTGAATCTTGTGGTTCTTTGTCTACATGTCTGGGAGGAGATTTTTATGCTCTTGGCCAAACTAGAAGCATTAGGGAGAGGCATTCCTGGCCCAGCCTCACAGAACTGCAGCTGTGCCTTGTGTTCTCCAGCGGGTATCCACAGCTGGTGCCCAGCCAGCCTGTGATTCTTAACCCCAGCCTCACAGATGCCCAGAGCTGGTCGCTGCCTTAGAGCATTGATCTGAGCAAGCAGAGAAAGGGGCAGTGAGCTCCCAAGGCCACTTCAGCTCTCCCTCCCACTTCTTGTGACTTAGGACAGACAAAGTCATCTAATATGTTCTTGCCAGAAGCTACAAATTGTCATTCCCCAAAAGCGCCAAGGCGACAGCTGTGGAGACCATGGGCAGTGGTTTCACTTGCAGATGAGGAGCAGTGTAGATCCTGACTCTCTGATGCAAGATGGATATGAACGCAGTGTTGTGAAGGGGAGTGGTGGCCTAGGGAGCTGCTGCTGCCATGCCAGGCTGTGCCACCTCTCCTTTGAGGCTTGACTGCTGCCTAGCAGTGGGTGTGACCTGCTGCAAAATGAGTTTGTTTCAATCCCCCTTGGTGAGAGCAAAGCAGCGGTGCTGTAGGCAGGTAATTTACTTCATATTGCAGCAGCTTGGGGACACAGATGGGGACAGATAGCTTGTGGCAAGGGAGAAGATGGGAACAAGAATTGGAGCTGCATCCCAGGGCACTTGGCCAGCCCCACCAGGGCCAGCGTGGGAGGGTGGCTTACCCCCATCACAAGCCCTCCCTGCCAACAGCAGCTCCCTCACCGGGGATGTGTTCCTGGAGGCTTGTTGCAGTATGAGTGTGAGTGGCCCAGGGCTGTCACACAGGACCTCCGTCACTCCTTCTGCCATACCCGTGACCTCAGCCTCCTGACCCCCATGCCAGCCCCTTGTCCAGCTGCTTGAGTGTCAGCCAGTTAGTTGTTTCAGCCTGAGCCAAATGGCAGCAGACTGTGGGCATCCCTGCTGTAGGAGAAGAGATGAAGGGGCACAGGTGACAAGAACACTTGGCCAGCAACCCTTGTCTGGGGCACTGCCTGGAGAGGTAATGGAGTGATCTCGCGTGTTGAGGTCTCCGGGTTCTGTGGCACAGCAAGGGTGCCACAGCCCCATAGCTGCGGGTTGCAGGGTGAGGTGTGGTAATGTGTTGCAGCTAATGCTGTGTGACAGTTTGACAGGTCCTTCCAAGACAGCTGGAGCTGACATGCCTTCTTAAGAGCTGTCACTCTTTGGCTTGCACCGCGCAGCGTTTATCGTAAACAGGCGGCGTGGGTAACGCTTTCCCCCGGTGTTTAAGGAGTGCGAAGGGCTGGGGTTCTATTTGCATATCCTCGGGAAGATGCTCAGCACCATCTTAGCTGGCACTGCTCTATGTGCTTCAGAGGGATGGAGCTGGTGGCAGGAAGGGCAGAGAGGAGGGGCATCTAACATGCCCGCGGTCTGAGGAGGTGGTGCCAAGCACCTCCCTTAAAAGATTCAGGGCTCTGGCAGGAGCTCAGCGTCGCCGTGCCCAGCTGCAGGGCTCACCCCACCCCTACCCAGCCCCAGTGAGGGGTTTCGGGCAAGCCATGGCTGCTGCATCGTATAGTGCTTCCAGTGCCCTGGCTGGGGAGCAGGTGGGGATGGCATCAGCTCCAGGCTTAACTGTGGGGCTGGGCAGAAGCTGCCTCAAGTACCTCCTATAGGTGAACCCTACATCTCTAGCCCCTTCCTTCCCAACCCTGGAGCTGCATGTGAAGTTTCAGATGTAAAGTGCAGGAGCAGGAGGACTTAGCACTGCCGTCCCCAGCCCCACTGCCATCCCCAGCTCCCTGAACTTGACCCTGGATGTGAGCATGTGTAGGTACCACTGCCCCTCTTGCAGGAGCTCTGTGGCATGAGGTGCACCCCAGGAAGATGCTCACAGTCCCACGCCTTCCGTTGCTCTGCTCTGCCAGGTACTCTTGATGCTCTCGAAGAGCAGTGAGGCTCCCAGTGCTCAAAACCTCTCCCTCTCCTAGAGGAACAAGCCGGGAACATGCACGGCGAAGCAGAATTACCGGCGTGTCTGGGGAGGCAGGGAGCTGGAACACGATGAGCTCTGACAGCTGCTTTCAGGAGGCCTGCGAGAGACTGAGCAGCGTCAGCCCCGCACAGCTCCTCCTGCAGAGCATCAGCCCTTGTTTTGCCCAGCTGCCTTTTGGCACACGCAGCCTACCTGCGTCTCAGGCTCTGCCTGGCTTTACCTGTCCTGACTGTGAAATGCATTTGGAGTGGGTGCTGGAGCGGCAGCTATGGGCTGTGCCCTCATGGGATGGTGGCTGAGTGATGGAGATGCATTGGTCCCAGTGATGGGACTGGGAAGCAGCATGTGTTTCCAGGCTGAGTCACGCTGAGGATTGTGTCTTGTTCCTTTTAAGAGTCCAGACAGGATATTTGCTTGCCAGAAATCAGCTCATCCACCTCTCCCCCACCTGTCTGTCTGTCCATTCCTCCCAGCTCCCTCATGTATTAGCAGAGCAGCATCTGTGGGGGAAAAATGAAATCTCAGCCTAGAAGATTTGGGCTGCTCTGCAGGGCTGTAAGATCAGGAAAGCAAAAGCTGGTTCTTGCTATGCTGAGCACGGAGCCAGTGTGCCAGGCAAGCAGGTATTCAGCTGCAGCTGTAAGGGCCAGCTTTGCTCTGAGGTGAGGGCTTGTGTCCATGGGAGGAGGAAAATGATTCTACCAGGGTCAGAAGGTGATGGTGAGTGAGCAGGAGAGAGTGAGACACACTGTGGTCGTGGGTGGGACTCCCTGTCCCTCATGCCAGCCAGCCAGGTGAATGGAGCTGCAGAGGGGCACAAGGCACCTGCACTGCTCTGTTTCTTCTTGCTGAGTTGTCTTTGCTCAGCTGCTCTGTGCCTAGGTTTTTTTAGCTTTGACTCAGCTCTCATCTCTTTGGCTGAAACTCTCTCTGTAGTTTTCAGTCTGCAGGAGCATGCTTGAACATATCCAAAAGACAGAGTAAAGAAAAGGAGAGGGGAAAAAACAAAGAGGAGAGCTGTGCAGTTGGTAAGGAGAGCTGTGCTGGTTGTGATCTCCCAGAGCAGCTGGCTGCTTTAAGTACATGTTCCCTTCCCAAAGGCAACTCCTTACGTGGCTGCCCAGCTTCCTCCTTGCAGTCCTCTCCTCTGCAGGGCTGAGACACCATTCTAGCCATCCCCCTTCCCTTCTGCCAGAGGGATTTTTCCTCTTGGCAAAGCTCATTTAGGCTTAGCATCTGCCTTGAGCGTGCTGGGAGCATAGCTTCCAGGACCTGCTGTGGATGGGGCTGAGATACTGAGTTCAGCCTGGTGGGCAGTGAGAGGGGTGCTGGGCCCTGAGTGTGAGCTCAAAGCAGACCTGTGTGCATCCTAAAGGGTTGTCCCACTGGCTGATGGGTTTGTGCACATCTCAGTGCACAGCTCCTGGTCCAGGGCTCATGGAGCTGGGGGAAGTTGGCACAGCACAGACCTGGTCTGCATGAGTTGACTTGGGCTCCAGCCCTGGCTCTCCAAGGAGTCGAAGGGACCCCGTCCCAACATTTAGAAGAGAGTTCAGGCTTCTGCATCCCTGGAAGCATTAAGCCTGAGGGATGAGATTGGAGAGTTATCTGTCCATTTGGGGTTATCTGTTGGTGCTGGATGACAGGGCACTGTCCAAGGCTTCTGGTGTCAGCACTGTGTATGCAGCACCAAACAGCCCAGGGCAAGCTGCTGTTGCAATGCATTCACCACTCCTTCAGGACACAGCTGTTAGAGGAACCCAGCCCAGGGGGGCTCCTTAAGTGCCAAGCAGAAAATAAGCATGCTCCCAGGGGAAGAGTTGAATGCTAGCAAGGCACCAGGAGCCCTGGTTTGCCTCCTGTGAAAGGTGAGGTATGAGAGGTTGTAGAGACCATCGTTAGAGTTGCTGGTGAGGCTGGAGCAAAGGAATAATCTATTAAATCAAATATCAGCCAGAAATGGATGGGAATTGGCACTACTTTTTCAGCTTGCACTTCACAGAATGATTGATTTTGGTGGTTGATTTGTATATTCTGAAGGGCTAAACTGTATAAATTTGGTTATCCAAACACTCCTCTAAATGACTGGAATGATCTAATGACATAATCCGTTGCCAGAGGAGATGAGATTTCAGAGCCTAAGTCCCTTTGTTTCTGGACAGAACCTCAGCTTGCAAGTGACAAATGAAGCCAAGCAGCTACCAGCAAGTGCCAAGCTGGGTCCCACACCCAGGCATGTGAAACCATTCTCTGCCCCAGCTGCCTTTCACACCTGAAATGAGAAAAACTGATCTGTGCGAGAACTTCAGGAGGCAAATACTGAGCGGATCCCATTAAATAAGGCTGGTTTCAAATAGAAACTGATTTGCATGGGCTGATCAAGCTAATTGCTGCAGCAGGAATTCAGAGAATCATCAGAATCTTATGCAGCTGAGTTGTGCTGCTGCAAAGCCTGGAGCAGAGATACCTGCCAGCATCACTGTGCCCTCAGCAACAGCCACACCAGCATCTCTGCCAGGAGCCATGCGTAGGACGTGGCCAGTCTGCTGGCTCCATTTGATGGTTGCTGCTCACGTGCCACCAGCAGCCTCTCTGTTGCTCTCCCTTCTCTGACAGGGGAGGCAAACTCATGACATCAATAATTCATCAGTCATTTACTCTGGTTTAGCAACCTGTCAGAGTGCTTCTCTGCACTACCAATGCTTTCCAAACACCGTGGTGTGTGCTGACCACCATGGCCCCACAGAGCAGCACCTGCTGGCATGGGCAGAGCTAAGCCAGCAGCAGCAGGGACACCCACACAGCACATGGGCAATGAGCATCTCACTCTTGCTCGTAATTTGGCCCCATCCAGTACACTGGGAACTGTGTTGGCATGTGTGCTCCTTCTGGCACAGCCAGGAGAGCATGACCTTGGGTGTTGCCTGGGAGCCCTGGCAGAGCACAGAGGCTGTATGACAGTGAGCAGGCAGCCTGGTGGGTGGCCAGCAGGGATGTGTGCCAATAGGCAGCTGGTAGCTCTTGGATGGCATTGGCCTGGTGGAAGGAAGGTCCCTTGGGTGTTGTGGTAGCTTGAGGGATCCCAGGTTCCCTTAAGAAGACCACAGAGACAAAGTCTCATCCCAGCACCCCTGCTTGTGTCCCACAGGGGCCTCAGGTGCCTGTGTCCCAGAGAGGACCATGCATGCATGCATCCCATGAGGACCCCAGATGTCTTCATCCCACGGGGGACTGAGCATATTTGCCTGCATTCCACGTGGGCCCTAGATGCCTCCATCCCACAGGAGAACGTGCTTGGATCCCGTGGGGACACCAGGGCACACGTGTCAGGTCGTGCCAGTGCAGAAGCAGCTCCACGTCCCCGTGTCCCATTTGCCTCAGCAAGTGCCTTCAGATGGCTTGTGGCTGAGGAGGCATGTGGCTGGTGAGATGTTCATCTGCTGCCACCAGAGAAGCAGGGACTTGCCAGGCTGCTGCCAGATTGTACACACAGGTGTAGAAGCAGAGTCCGCGGGGGCGAGCCTGCCTCTAAAGATAGGGCTGCCTACCTGGGAAGCAGGCTGCTCTCACCAGCCTGCTCGCTGCAGCTTGCAGGGTACCCTCCTCATCCCGCATCCCTGGCACACACTGGCACAGGCAGGAGAGCTCAGAGCAGGTTATAAAAAGATTATAAAGTATAAATTAAGTCTCTCTGCTAGAAACGCCGGCAGCCTCGGGCTGAAAGCGTCACACTCAAAGGTTCTCCTGCTCCTTTGCTTGTGCTTTTGTTTTGGTTTTCTCTCTTTTTTTTTTTTTTTTTTTTTTTTTAATGTGTTTTGCCTTTACCTGCCATCAGCTGAAGAGCTTTACTGAGCCTTGGAGTATGGGAAGTGGGCTCAGAAAAGGCAGGGGTGGAGAGGACCCAGTGATGCTCTGCTTGTCACCTCCTGTAAGCGAGTTCCTGTGTAGCTCTGTCTGAGGCTGGTGACAGTGCCAGGGACTTGGTGGGACAGTCTCCTCTGTCACACAGGCAAGCTTGTGGGCCAGCTCTGTCGTGGCTTTGGAGACCTTCTCACCAATGCTATGCTGGGAGGTTTTGTCATCTGGCTCCAGGGTTTGCCACCGCTGTGTCAAGGCCATCTCTTGCCGTGGATGGACTTTCACAGCTCGTCACTGGACCACACTGGGAGGTACTGAGTGAGTTCATGGGGTCTGACTCAAACTCCCTCTGCATCCGGGGACTGTCACAGCCATCTGGGCTGGGGATGTTGCTGTCACTTTTGCAGTCCTGCCTCCTTTCTTGGCATCCCTTCTCCCAGGCTCCTTCATGCTCTGATCTGTGCTGGGTGGTGATAGTAGTCCTGAAAACCTCCAGCAAGTCATCAGCTGAGCAAATTGCTCTCTGTAAATCCAGAGTGAAAGTCTTGAGGCTCAGAAGGACCCAAGGGAAGGTGTTTGATTGGATTTTCTGGCCTCTTTCTGCAGCACTGGGAGAGAGGGGTTGACAGTCTCCCTGAATCTTCCTCTCTGCCACCTGGGAGGGGCTGTAGACTGTGCTCCCTCACTAATGGGATATAAAGGCTCCATAACTCTTCCCTGTTTATTTAACTCCCATCTGGACTTCGTATGCAGCAATAAATTTCTCCTTCTGCAAAGCCTTTGGGGCAAGGCAGGCAGCTGCATGGTCCCTCACCTTGTGCCTGGGCAGGCACGAAGGAGGCCATGCTCCCACAGCCTTGCGGTCTTGCTGTGTCATGCAGCAGCCAGAGCCTGTCCCAGAGGCTCTGGAGAGACACTGTGTGCATTTGGGGTCTCCTGCAGGAAAGGTTTGGTTTGGATTCAAGGTGCCTGTGCCATCATGAGAGGGGCAGGAGCATCTGGGGCTGGCACCCATTGCCCCCTCCTCACTGCATGGCCAAGTGTGCATCTGCAGTACCACCAGGAAGCAATGTGAAGGTTTCTCAGATTAAAACTGGGGGCACAGGAACTAAGTGGTTCAATAAGCATCAGCAGTTGAGTAGCAGAGAGCAGCAGGTCTGTGATGGGGAATTGGTGTCACTCCAGGCCCCCATCACAGTGGAACTGTTGTGCAAATAAGGGAGAAAAGTGCCATGAATTTTATCCCATCACTCCTTATCTCTGATTAATCCTCTTATGTGTTCATCTCCTATTAGCTCACTGTTGACTGTCTGTTTACTATATTCCTATAGACCTCGCAGAGATAAAAATCCCTCCGAGTCTGTAACATCTCCCCCAGCCCTGGCCTGGCTCCTGCCTGCTGACACCAGACAATCACTGTGGAGGAGAGGACCAAGGTAACATGGCCCTGATCATTTCAGCAGCTGGTAGCAGAGGAGGGGCAGGAATCCAGTTTCTCTCAGGCCCTAGATTAATGCCTGGCTGCTTGGGCATCTCTAGAGAGAAAGAAAAACGCCCTGAAAAAGTCCCATGGTGTGGCTTTGCAGTTATCACTTTGGGCATGTCCTTGACACAGGAGAGGAGATGAGCTTTCTTCTCACCATTCCTCTCTCACTGCAGGCAGATTTGTGGAGCCCTGCAAGAGAAGCATTGCCTGTCCCAAGTGCCTCTCCTCAGCCCAGGCTCTCCAGCTCAAACCAATTTTGCCAGCAGCCCCAGGGTAGCAGCTCCGTTTACTTGCTGCTTGAAGCAGGAGCATGAGCCTGCTGGGCCTGAGCCTGTTACTAAAGAATTTTGCTTTGATCCCCTTCTCAGCAAGGTGCTTCTTCAGCTAGAGAGAAGAAAAATCCTCTACACAGACCCAAATCAGGGAAAATTGGAGGAGAAAATGGTGGGAGCCCCCAGGTTAAAACAATTGGTGTTTATAGGAGAACATTGCCTGCAACAGTGTGGAAACCAAGACAAGTGAGGCAACCACTGTCTGGGGCACATGCAGACAGGTTGCATAGCACCCCAGCCTGTTCCTGATTTCTGCCAGGCATAGCAAGACTGTGTGTGCAGGCAGCCTGCAGGTCTTCAGCTCAGCATCCCTCGCTTCCACAGGTACCTGATGCCCTGTGGAGCCACTGCTCAGCACCTGCCCTGGAGACCTGCTGCCTCCTGAAGGCACCTGGCAGCACACTTTGGCACCTGCAAGCTGGGTCCCATCTCTGCCACGCTCACCTTCAGGAGCCCAGCCAGTGGCCTGACATGTGCAGGTAGGTATGTTCCCCATTGGTCTGCAGAGGTGGGCTCAGGTACTGTCTTCTCCTGTGTGTTGAGGAGAGGGCTGGTCCCAGCTGGACTCTTCTTGGTGTAAGTTCTCTCAGGATTTGGCCAGCTATAGCACAGACGTTTTGGAAGCCTCTGGCTTTAGTGGCTGGAAATTGCTTTTCAAAGCCAGCTGAATTTGCAGACTGCTTAGCATCCTGTGGCTGTGAGCTCCAGGGATTCATTTGCTCAAGGGTGCCAAAGTCCTGCCTGTTCCATGTGTTAAACCTCCTTCCACAGGTGCCCTCCAGTTGTCATTTGGTACCAGCTCCCTGCCCCATGTCAGGCTGGTTTTAGGGGCCCTGTTAATATCCATTTTGCTCTTCTTTCCAGGCTGGAGGGACCAAATCTTAGGTGGGGAAGACATTTTTGAGTGTTTGGAAGTTTTGGATTCTTGGTGGTGTTCTTGGCCAGGTCTCACAGGGCTTGTTCCAGGACAGTCTCACCCTGCTTAGATGCTGTTTCTTGTGTTGATCTGGATTTTGGGGTGCAGGGTGTTTGTTAGCCATGCTCACACTGTGTTTTCTGTTGATAAGCAGCATTGCTTTGGGAATGGCCCTTCTCGCCCTCCAGGATGCAGCTCTGAGTGTCAGGTTGGGCCAGTCCCACTCCCTGTGAGGGAGGCTAAGCCCCCCTCCACCTCTCTCTGCCAGCCCCAGGGGTAGGAATTCCACTTGGTTTCCATCCCTCTCTGCCCCTCTGCCTGTGTTATCTCTAGCTGAGATGCCAGGGCCGTTTAAGAAGCTGCAGGCTGAGCAGCAGAGAGCTGCAGCTGCTGCCCAGAGCCAGGCTGCGGCTGCTGCTTCATTATTTACAGCTGCCCTTGGCTGCTCGCTGGCCCAGCTCAGCTCAGTCCAGTCCAGCACAGCTCAACCCAGGGGATGCTGCTCACTGTCTGCTTGTTCCTGTGCTGGAAGCCCACAGTATTTTTGCCCTAGAGTGGCTGCCATCTGGCATCCAACCTGTGTAGCAGCAGTGTACCTGGTGTGCCTGCCAGCTCAGACCAGAGTCAGCACCCATAGTAAAGCCAACCCTTGATAACCCTTTGAAAAGCTCTTACTGATTTTCAATTGCTTCCTAATATCAACAGCAAATCTGAGCTGGGGCACAGAGGGTAAAGTCCTGGACCACATGGCAGAGCTATACATAGGCTGCAGTTCTCCAGGCTGGACCCATGAAGGACTTCACCTGTGAAGGCCTGGGTCATTCTGCTGCCCTTAACATCGGTTTGAGCCAGGCTGGCATCCCTCAGCCCATCCCTCCTTGCTTCGGCCAGCCATTAACTGCTGCCAAAGCAAGGGCAGGCAATAACAGCCCATCAAATGCCACCTGTCTGCGTGGCATTTCTGAGCAGCTTCATGGTGGCCTGGAAGTACAGCATCCGTTTGCCCTTGCTGGGGACAGTTTACATGCTTCAAATGTAAATGGATGTTTGCTGGGCACAGACATGCAGGGCTGGCAGAGGGATGCATGTCATGGTGGATCCCATGCCAGACAGCTCTACCCACTCTACTCTTGACCCTGCTGTTGGTCGCTACACACCCTGGCACATGGGGAGGCTCCACCTGAGATGGAGACCAGTGTGTGAGGCTGGAGCTGCCATACGTTCCCCATAAAAACACTTCTTGGCCCATTCCCCAGCATTTCCTGCTGCTGTCACACATGTTCAGGATCCCACATGCCTCACAAGCCGTTCACCAACTGCAGCCTGGCAGATGGAGGAGCTGGGCACGGTTCTGCAGCAGGAGAGACAGGAATCCGCAGGCTCTGTTTGTTCTCGGGGCGTTCACGGCGGCAGAGGAAAGGGCATGAGAGCTGGCACCCACCCACCCCTGCAGCACCATCGATGCAAAGTGCTCCACCACAAAAGGCTCAAGACCTTTCTGTACCTCGGGGCTCAGCCCTTCTTCAGCAGTGGAAGAGTTTCCACCTAGTGCCATCCTGTTTAAAGGCAGTTGGGAAAAGTGGGAGTGAACAGATGGAGATCATTGGTCCTCCCAGGCAAGTGCTACTGGTTTGCTCTGGTGGCTTTTTCTGCTAGCAGAGGTGGTCAGTCAGCACTAAAAGCAAAAGGAGAAAAACAGTCTTCAGTGGCAGCAGAGATTTATTGTAGCAGGAAATTAAAAATGTACATATCAGCTTGTGCAGTAACTCTTGCTCTGCCTTTAGCTGTCTGGGAGGGAATGAGGGCTCTGGATTCAGCCTTGCTCTGTAGAGCAGAGCTCTGAAGGTGCTCAGGAAGCTGAAGGCACATCTCTTGGTGGCACATTGTGGTGGGGAGTGACCAGATGGAGCTGATGTCTCTCTAGCCTCGGGCAGCAGAGCATGACTAGACGGTGTCTGAGTGCTGAGCACAGAGGGGGTGTGTTCCAGCTCCAGGAGGGAGGATATCTTGGTGTCATGTCAGTCCAGACACCGTGAAAGCTGGGTGAGGAACAGACATAATCCCACAGGGACACGTCTGTGGTGGGCTCCTGCTGTTGATGGGCACAGGGAGGTTTCCTCTGGCAAGTCCTTTTGCCTTGTGCTGAGACATTTTCCAATGACCTTGCACCACGGTGTCCCCGGGGGTGTGGGGGGACACAGTGCAGTCTCTCAGGCTGTGACCAGGCAGCAGGCAGGCAAGGACATAGCAGGGGTAGGGACATGGATGTGAACAACCACCTGCTCCCTGCGGTGGGATGGGATCAGTGCTGCTCTGTGCCCATAGAGGGGAGTGCTGGGTGTTGTCCAAGCAGTGTGGCCTGAATCCCTGCTGTGCCCAGAAAGGGGCTGAGTTTGGGTGCTGCTGGTGGGCAAGAGCTGCAGTGCGTCAGGGGCTGTTATATATCCCAGGTTCTGCTGTGAGAGCAAGGCTAAGAGATTTGCAACCCAGTGCACTTCTGTGCCTGGAAATCAGAAGGAGAAGAAAAAACAGGATGCAGAGTAACAATGGCTCCTGCTGTCCTGGGGTGCAGCCAAACTGTAATTACCAGTGCTGGGAAGAGTGTTACCCACTGCTGCTGCTGCTGCTGCTGCTGCTGCTGCTAGTTTTCTCCAACATCTTGCTCTGGTCCAGGGCATGTGCCCCAAGCCCAGTGTGGGAGAGCTGCCTAAGGAAGGATGTTCAGAGGCACAACCTGGAGAAGGCATGTCATACCTGCTGCTGAGCACATTACTGCCTCTCCAGGAGTGGATAAGTCCTGCTTACAAGGACACTGCTCCTCTCTTATTTAATTTCCTGGTAACGCTTCTGCAGCATCAAAGTCTTATCAGGAGAGGAGCAGCTTAAGAGCCTGGTAAAGGAGCTACATTGTCAGTATCTAGCTCTTTATTCCCCTCTTCCCTTTAACACTGGACAGCAGGCTGGTTGTGGCTGAAATGAGGTATATTTTCTTTTCCTTTTGTCAGTTTAAGCTGCAGAAATTTCTCCACTAACCTTTTCTGATGATAATTCAGCTGTGTGTGAGGCTGCTGTTCCTGAGCACTCACCAAAGGGTTGAGGCTTGTTTGCAGGCAGTGGTGGGAGGGGGAGCAGGACTGAGACCCACTCCAAATTGCCCACGGAAGGACAGATCTGGGGACACAACAGTCTCAACAGCACAGCTGTAGATCTGGACTTATCATCCACATGTCCGTGACTTGGTGAGCAAACCCCTGCCTCAGTTTCCCTAGAGCAATAGCACTGAGTTCAGCCTCATCTCTGAGGCACCTCAGAGGTGCTCTGAGCCCTGCAGCTGATCCTCACGCTCATGTGCTGTGGAGTCTTGTTGGATTGGGAGGTCTGGAATTCCTGTGGGCAGCTCAGGGGGGCAAAAACGGGGTGATCTCTCCTGGGAAGCCAGCAGTTCAGCGTCTCTGCTGTCTCTTGGCAGCCAGCTCCAGCTCTGCAAGCAGCAGCCGTTCTCCCCAGCCACGCCAGGCATGTGGAGACGCAGCGCCGCGTTCAGTCCCCTTTTCAGCTGCAAACAATGGCTTTGGATAACGTTTGTTTGAGGAAATGGGCTGGGCCGTGTGATATTTTTGTTATTGCTGTTGCTCTTTTAAATGCTCTTGGGAGTAGCAGAGCAGCTAATGAGGCAGCACGTAGCTGGCCGCGGGGGAGATGGTCTCGCCTGTTTTCCTTGCTGCTGCACTCTCCTGGTGATGGAGCCAGTCCTGCACTCGTGGGTGCTGCACCCCATTGGGACTGCCAACAGGTGTGGGACTCCCTCCTGCTCCAGGAGATGCCCACACGCTTCTGCTCCTCAGCAGTTCCCTTGCGCAGGTCTCTTGTGTTGCTTCTCCAGCTATGTGCCACTGCATGAGTAGAGTACCCATCCAGATGGGCACCAGAGATGGGTCTGTGTGGACCCAGCAGTGGTGGCATCTCATCAGCCCAGAGTGCAGCTCGTCCACAGCCAGTGCTGTGTCCTTGACACAGAGGGGAGGCAAAGGGTGCACAGAGCCCTTCTGGCTCCCGTGGGAGACAAGGCAGCAGGGACAGGGCCAGGGCCAGAACAAGATGTTGGGATAGGTCACCTGGGGGCTCAGAGTCGGCATAGGCCTGTGTTTCATGGCAGCAATGTACTTAAGCCTGAAGCTGCACTTGTGCTGGCCCAGAGCTGCAAGAGGATCCTGTTCCCTTTGGGCCCCACATGCTGCTCCTCTTCCCTCTGCAGCAGGGAGCGGGTGAGGGCCGTTGGAAACGCAGACAGATTGCATTAGATGGATGATGTGTCAAATCCTAAACTGATAAGAGAGGGAACAATTGATGTGCTGCCAAAAGGCTGGGAAGGATCTTTTTTAATCGAGCTGAATAGTCTGAAGAGGAGCAAGCAGTGAGCAGCACAGAAACAAGAGCTGTTCAGCACTTTGGTTTCTGGTCACGGCCATGCATGTTGCTATCTGTCTGTGCCGCGCACCGCTGCCAGCCCCACGGTGCTGGCATCACTCACAGCCCTGCCAAGGCATCTGAAATCGCAGCTGGCGTTGCTCTGGGATACCAAGGGCAGGTTTGGCATGACCTTGCCCTAGACTAGATCTTTCTGTCTTCTGGCTGTCGGTGCTGAGGAGTCCTGGGGTTGGTTGTGGTGCCAGCAGCTATGGCCGAGCCTGCCTTAATCCCAGTTTTAAGACTGGCTACTCCATGAGGGTAGTGCAAGACTAGAACAGGTTACCCAGGGAGGTAGTTCAGGAACCATCCCTGCCAAATTCAAGGTGAGGCTTGACAAGGTTCTGGGCAACCTGATCTAGTTGAGGATGTCTCTGCTTACTGCAGAGGGGGTTGGACTAGATGACCTTTGGAGGTCCCTTCCATCCCAAACCATTCTGTGATTCTACGATTCTGTGAACTTGTTTCCACTTGCCCCTGACACTGTGCAGCCGTGTCACACGGTGTGAAACAGAGAGCCCTTCAGTTTGCTCTTAACCTCTGCAGAATGGGCAGCAAGGTGCCACTCCGGCTGTGCCAGGGCTGCCATTGCCTCTGAACCTCATGGTGGTGGCACCCCTCAAATAATGACCAGAGTCACACCACCTGGAGTTTATCCTGTACTGGTCTCCCATCTAATGACATGAGATGCTGGAAGAGGAATGGGGTAGTGAGGTGCCAGGAGAGGATGGCATGATTTACTTTTGGGGGGTAACTCCATGACTGTCCTCCAATCTGCCTGACTCTGTGGCAAGGATTGGCACTGAGCAGCACCACTCTGCAAGGGAGGACCAAAGAGGGGAGTGGGCTGTGGATATCCCAACAAGCTGCTAGGACCTGCAGGTCAGGAGGCAGGCGGAGTGGGGCTGCCCTCTAAGAGGTCTGGGAGGAGCTGGGGCGAGCGGGGAGGGCTGTGGTGCCCTGCAGCCTGCCCCTTGCCTCCGCAGCGCAGCCATGTGATGCCGGAGGAGCGCAGTGGCGATGATATGGAATGTGGGCAGCTGCCTTCGGACACGCTCCGACAAGTGACAGTCCAGCGACACCCCCACCTGGGATTTGGCTTCGTGGCCGGCAGTGAGAGGCCGGTGGTGGTGCGCTCGGTGGCAGCAGGTAGGGTGTGCCCTGGGGGGGTCCCCGGGTGCCTCTGCAGGGTGTTAGGAAGCACAGCAGCACCTTCCCCTAGCGGGATCCCTCCCTGGGCTCCTGTCCTCTCCTGTCTCCGCTTGGTGGAACTGTGGGGTGCCCTCCACAGCCACATACATGGGCAGACATTTTGGGGTGCTTGGGACCCTCTTGCTTCCCCCTCACCTCACAGCCTCAGGTTGCCTGGGCTGGCCCTGACCCTCTCTCCCGGCAGGTGGCCCCTCTGAAGATAAACTTCTGCCAGGAGACCAGATCTTGGCCATCAATGATGAGGACGTGAGTGAAGCCCCCAGAGAGAGATTCATCGAGCTTGTCAGGTGAGGACAACACTCATCCCTCATTGCCTCCAGAGTGGGCTCACGCCAGGTCGCTGTGCCCCAGCTGGAGCCTTGGGCTGTCAGTGCACACCCCCAGGCTCTGCTGTCACCAGTGGTCACTGCTGATGTGGGGAAGTCTCAAGATGAGCAAGGGCCATACCTGTTTTGATCTGGCAAGGGGTGGGCAGCTCTAGGAAAGCACCCAGAGATAAATTACCAAGCACCCCAAGGAGCCTGCAAGGGTCCCAGCCACCATTAGGCCGAGGAGGTTGGGATGTGCTTTCTCTCAGTAGCCAAATGCACGTGTTGAGATCTGCTGCTGTGAGGTCCCATCCACCTTCACTTCTCCTTTCTGTCACAGGAAGGCCAAGGACTTCATCATCCTCACGGTCCTGCACACCCACCAGGTGAGACGGGGAGCCATGGTAGGGGTTAAGAGCCCTTTGGGAGATCCCTTGGAGGCCCCACGGGATCCCTTAGGCAGCCCAGCTGAGGTGCTGGAGCAGTGTCCAACCATCTCAAGGCTATTCCAAGCTGTTGGGTCTGAAAGCTGCTGCAGCCCCACAGTATTATTTTAGGTACACAGGCAGACATCTCCCTGCCCTTGTAGCTAACTCCTCACAGGAGGGAAGGAGGGAACATAATCACCAAACCCATGTGGTCTGTGAGGGTATCAGGCGTGTCTGATGAAGTGACCGGTCCAGACGGAGGCAGCAAGGGACATGTTGCCATTCCTGACAGACTCAGACATCTCTGGGGAGATGGAGTGCCAGGCTGCAGCCCCAGGCAGTGTCTAGCAGTGGTGCTGACACCAGATAGTGATGGTGCACTGGGCCTTGGCACTTGTTGTCACTGGAGCAGACGGAACCATCATGCCACTGTTGGTGGTGGTAGGGCATCGTTTCTGCTCTACTGAGCCCTTTGATGTCAGTGATGCCAGAGCTGCCCTGCTCTCCAAGAAGGAGATGCCACCACACAGTGCTGCTCCATCAGGAGTGGTGTGTGTGTGCTAGACTCAAAAAAAACTTTTTTTCACTCTTGGCCCTTGATGGCTGCCACCCAGGACAGGCTATTTGGCTGATGCTGGTGTTCTCAGATGCAGAGAGAGGCTGTGGCACCACAGCCTCCATACCACAGTGTGTGCAGGCAGAGGCTCCCTCGCTCTTCAGGTCTTTCAGGGCTGCTTAGGGACCTGCAGTCTCCCATCTCCTGGTCACTTGGCTCCTTCCTTTGGCTGGAGATCCACATCGGAGGTGTTTTGTCTCTCCCATCCAGTGCCTCTGGCCAAGCCCTGGCACACATCTCAGAGCTCAGCCTGCACAGGGGGTGCCAGGCAAATGTGTGCACTGGGGGTGCAGCCATCCCCATCACACTGAGAGTGCTGGTTTGACTTCAGGGGCTGCTGCTCATCGTTCTGGCCCTGCCTGCAGCACTGTATAACCACAGCAAAGGAGACTTACTGTACCCCCCCTCATTTCATGGTTTGCTGCCCATTCCTCCTCAGCACCCCATCTTTGGAGAGGCTTTTTCTGGGACCCATGTCTGACTTTTGCTGCACCAGGATTCCAGGGGCAGGCAGGCAGGTGATTTACCCAGTGCTCTCTTTCCAGTCTCCCAAATCTGCTTTCATCAGCGCAGCCAAGAAGGCGAAGCTCAGGTCCAACCCTGTGAAGGTCCGATTTTCAGAGCAGGTGACAGTCGGTGAGACAGACCCAGTAAGTCCTGCCCTGCCCTCCTCCATGAGTCACCCCCTTGAGGCATCCCCTGGCCTGTGGAGCACAGGATGACTGGAGGCCACAGGGCTCCAGTTTGGGCTTCATGGATGAGAGCAGCCCTTTGGCCCAGGGAGCCCATAAGACAGATGCCCTTGGGCACATTGAAAAGTATTGAGTCAGTGCTGAGGGGATGTGCTGTGGCTCTCCCCTGTCCCTCCATCTGGATGGAGGCCCAGAAACTGTCCTTGGAAATCTAGTCCCATCTGAGTTCCCCTTGGCACCCAAGGGTGACTGGGGAGTGCCAGCACCTGCCCTAAGGAAGGTCTGTGGCTTCTTACCTGGTGCCAAAGGCTTTGCAGGAGTGCCCATGCATGGGGAAGCTGTTACGCTGCAGCAGCGTTCCACCCAGTGCCATTATCTCTTAATTGCAAAGGTTTGATTAGGCAGCATACAAAGCAGCAAAACCTGAAAAATACCCCAAACAACAACAAAAAAACCTGGTAAAGTACCTCCAGTCATTTCTAATTTTAAACAAAATCAATTAAATAATTATCTGATTGCTAAATAAAGATCAGCCTTCGCCCAGCTTCCTGCACAGGGCATGTGCAAGGTTGAGCTGAGGGTCAGAAAAGGGAGATTTGCTCTGAGCCACCTTGACCATCACCTCCCCTCTGGGATACCAGCTGGTGAGCGGGACAGGCTGCCAGGCACAGCCACAGCTCTGGGGTATGCTGGGTGGAATGGGATGCCCTGGGAGCAGCTGTGAATTGCTGCAGCTCTGTGCTGCTCAGTGGCTCAGCAGAGATGCTGGATTCCTGAGGGAAATGAGCCTCTTAGCTGTAAGCCCAGGGAAGTGGAGGATGCCGTAACTACTCCATCACTGACACTTCATTCTCTCTCCCCACCCTCCCTCTGTCTCTCTGTGCCCCCCATCCTCTTTCCTTTCCCTGCTGTCATGTGCCAGGACATGTTGAAGAAAGAAGCTCTCCTTCTCATTCCCAACGTGCTGAAGGTTTTCCTGGAGAATGGGCAGATCAAATCCTTCACGTTTGATGGCAGAACCACCGTGAAGGTGGGCCCCTCAGCTTTCCTCCACCGTGATGTGTCTCTCCTCCTGCCTGCCCAATCCATTTTTCCTTGTCTCCTGCTTCCTTGCACAAATGTCAGCGGTGCTTGGCTGGCTGCAAACTGCCACCACATGATAGATAGCCCCTTCGCCTCCCTGGGTGACACGCTTTGCAGCTGGCAGGGTTGGGATTCTGCTGTCTTTCTCCCATTCCTAACTTTTCTCCTTGCTGTGAACCTGCCCTCCAGCCAGGATGGCTGCTCCTGTGAGTCCCATTGCCAGGGGCCAGCTCCCTGCAGGCTCCCCCCCTCCCCAAACCTTGCAGAGATGCTAGGGATTTGGCTGATGGTCACCTGCTGCAATGTCACTTCACCCAGCAGTGGCTGGGTACCATCCTGTGGTCCCTCTGAGCACTGCAGGTCCTCATCCTACAGTGGGACAGCCCCAGGTGCCAGGGAAGAGGGGGCTTTCAGTGAGATGCCAGCTGCCACCCACCCTGGCAGGGAGCCAGCGCCTCACAGCCAAGCCTATCTTTGGTGTTTGCAGGATGTGATGGTGACATTGCAGGACCGCCTGTCCCTGAGGCACATCGAGCACTTTGCCCTGGTCCTGGAGTATTCCAGCCCGGAGCAGAGCCACCGGTTCCTGCTGCTCCAGGACAAGCAGCCACTGGCCCATGTAAGCTGCTGGGTGTGGGAGGGCATGGGATTGGCCTTGGCTAGTGGCTGGGGCACAGGGAGGCTTTACTCTCACCAGCATGGGGCTTGACTAGGGTTGTGACATGGGATGATGTAGCCTCTCCTTGCCTCTGGCATGGTCCTGGGCTCAGGGTAGCAAAGGGTGGCCAAAGAGGGAGATGATCAGGATTTTGGCCATCCCACCCTGGCAGATGCTCTGTGCTCCAGCCTGGGCAGCTGCAGACAGCATTCATGAACATTCCTGGACCGCCCAGGAGAACCAAGAAGCTAGTACTGCACAAGAGCAGGGATGAAATGGGAATGGTGGAGGAAGTGCTAGCCTTGGTAACATAAACCTCTGCAGCACCAAGCAAAGACGTCATACCAAGGAGTGTTGGGGCTGTTCCCAGGATGAAGGCATCAAGTGGTGCATGGAGGAGATAAATCCCCACCCAGGGGGTAGGGAGTCTGCTGCCCTGCCGGCAGACTTACATGGCTCCTAGGCTCACTGTTCCCCTCTGCTCCCACCACAGGTAGTGCAGAGGACACACTACCACGGCATGAGATGCCTCTTCCGTGTGAGCTTCTTCCCCAAGGACCCGGTGGAGCTGCTGCGCCGGGATCCCGCGGCATTCGAGTACCTGTACATCCAGGTAGGAGGCTCCCCTCGGGAGCTGATGGTGCTTGTAGCCCATGCGTCTGCCCGGGCAGGGCCCGGTGGAGACATCCCTCAGGTGGCGAGTGCCCTGTCCCCGGGGCTGTCTGAGGACACCTCTGCTCCCTCCCGCAGAGCCGCAACGATGTGATCAGAGAGCGCTTCGGCACGGACCCTAAGCCAGAGATGCTGCTGGGGCTGGCTGCCCTCCACATCTACATCACGGTCTCAGCTACGCGCCCCAGCCAGAAGGTCTCCCTCAAGAACGTGGAGTGAGTCCTCCTCCCGCTCCCAGTGCTGCTGCACAGCCCTCCTCTGTGTCCCTTCCCCATGGTCCTGCTCACAGCCCCTGTGTGACTGGGGTGCTCCCAGCACCGTCACAGGGTGCTGAGCATGAAATGCCCTAGGAGCACCCTGGAACTGTCTGGTGGGTCATGGGCTTGGTAGCAGTGACATGCAATCCCTGGTCCCACCACAGGACCATGTAAGACCCCCACATCCAGCTGCACATGGCAGCCTTGCCAGGCCCAGCAGGGATATTTGCTGTGAACCCAAGATCATTTCCATGGGAACCTGAGCTGATTTTCCACCCAGCTTCCAAGGAGAAAGCACTGTGGCTGTGTAATCTCGGCCCAGCACCAAGCCATGCAGCCCTGGCTCAGCCCTCCTGTGGCTCCTAGTAGTCTTAAATCCACATGGAGTCCATCTGTGCAGGCTGGCCTTGCCCAGTGCACATGGAGAGGAAGAAGGGAGGTGGCACCTCAGAAGGACCCCAAAAGGGAGTTGGGGATTTGCTCTGCATCCCTTCACCTTACGTGAAATTGAGTGGGAGTTGGGCTTGGCACCACTGTGTTCCCCAACCCGTGCTGGTGGCTGTGACACCAGCCAGGGATCCCATCTAGACCGGGGGCTGCCGCAGCTCCAGCTGTAATACCAAGGAAGTGCTGGTGCGGCTCCAGCTCCCTCTGATGGCAAGAGGATGGTCTCGGGCAGCATCTGTGGTTTCTGTCCCTCTCAGGGACATCGGAGGTGTCCCTGGCTTGGCAGCTCAGGCAGGCTTCCCTCCCCGCAGGAAGGAGTGGGGCCTGGAGCCCTTCCTACCCCCGTCACTCCTTCAGCTCATCAAAGAGAAGAGTCTCCGGAAATCCCTCTCGCAGCAGCTCAAAGCCCACCAGAACCAGCCTGGCAGCGCCAAGGTGAGCCCAGCTGCACAGCCACAGCTCAGGGCTGGTGGGGTGGAGATGTGCCTTCTGCCCCGGCCCTCCTCTTGTCTCCTGACTGCATGGGAACTTTTATTGCTGTTTAAGTCCTTCCGGCTGGGAAATATATCCTAGGGTGACAACCATGCAGCCACTCTCTCTCCTGAATCCACTTCCAAGAGCTGATCTGGATTTTGGAGACTGCAGTGGGGATCAGAGAGCAGCCGTGAGCAGCAATCAGCTTGGCTGGAACAGCACACTTGGGTCAAGCCTGTGTTTATCATTATCTCTGCTTCTGGGCTTGTAGAGCTCTGGAGGAGGCTGCTGAGCCACTGCCTGGGTGCCTGCAGCCTTCAGAGGGTTATACAGCTGTGGGGCTGTTGTAGATCAAGCATCTGAGCTCCTTCCTGGCTGTGCCTCTGCTCTGAGTTACCTCCCAGCATTTGCCCAGGATGGCAGGGGAGCAGGGACCCTCCACCCCATGTCAAGCCCCAAGCACAGCCTGTGCCCTGAGCTGGCTGTCATTGTGCTGCATACCTCTGCTTGGGCCCTCCCTAGTTTGTGCCAGTCTGCATCTCTTCCCCGTGGTGCTGGTGGTGATGAACTCTGTGATGTGTTTTGTCAGGTCTCCACAGCCCAGGCGAAGCTGCAGTACCTGAGGATCCTGAACGAGTTGCCCACCTTTGCTGGGGTCCTCTTCAACACAGTGGGACTGGTACGGTAATTCAGGATGGGCTGGGAGGTGCTTGGCGCTGGTCCTGAGTGTGTGCTGAAGGGGAGAGCCAGGGAAGATGCAGCTCCCACAGAAAATACTTCCCCCAGTCTCTTAGTCTGCCCTGCCAGGTTCCGAGCTGTCCAGAAAAGCCTCCAGAGCCTATGCTGACAGTAGGTCAGATCTTCCGCTCCACAGGGTCAGGTTCAGCTCCGCTCTTGCCAGCCTTTTGAGCAGCCGCTCGACCTGCTCAACAAAGCCAGAGTAGTTCCAGACACATACTTACAGCTTGATCCTGCCCTGGCAGCATCCTGCCACCCGTTTTGCTGGAGGGCCACCCTTGGCAAAGGCCACAGCATTCCCTGCTTGTGGGCACAGGGAATAGCCTGGCTGGCCTTACCACTTCCATCAGCAGTGATCCACCCCGACCGCTGCTTGGCAGCTCTCAGGAAACTGCCGCTGCCATGGCCCGCTCCTCCCTCATCTCCATCAGAGGCATCTCCACCCCTCACCCAAGCCACCTCACTTTCTCCATGGCAGGAGGAAAGCCACCAAGCCAAAGAGGAGAACGGTGGACCCACCAAGGCTCCTCGCTGCCTGGCTCACCTCTCCATCCCTCTCGCTCCACCTCCCATCCAGGGGTCTCCATGTAAGTGTCACCTCTCTGCCATCCTTCCCTTTACCCCCACCCAAGGTCTCAGCACTTCCCTGGCTTCCCTTGCTTCGTGTCCCAGCTTCCATCCCTTGCAGCCTTTGATCTGCTCTGCTTCCACCACCCCTCAGAGCTCCTCACCTCACAGCTCAAAGGGCTGCGTGTAGGAAATCAGTGAAGGCAGAACCATGTGGTGTCTGGTTGGGGCTGTGGCTGAGTGGCCAAAGCCTGCCTCTGACACTGCCTGGGGGTGCAGCATTGGGCGCCTCACATCTGGTGTGGGTGCTCTACTTTTCCTTTTTTCCAGCTCTGACACCAAAGCAACGATTCTGAGCCAGCTTAAGAGATGTGTTAAAAAGCATCTCTTTTGCACTGGTCTGCCCAGCTTCTCTTCACCTCCAGATCTGGCTCAAAGCATCCTTCATGGGCAGAGCAGAGCAAGAAAGATTTCTATATTGAGTCAAGGCTTTAGTCTTTCTGGTTTTATCTAAACTGCTTTCACTCCCTCCTCTGCTTCCTTCTCTCAGAGGCAATGTCAGTTCAGGCAGATCTGTAACATGCTCCTACTGTAGTGACACCAGCAGCTTGAATATTTCATGTGGACAGTCAGCTCTGCTTTATTTTTAAATAGCCTTGGCATCCTGCACACTGTTCCCAGTTCTGCAGAAAGGCTCAGGGAGGGCTATCGTAGCACCAGCTTCACCTGCTGCTCTGCAAAAGCCATCTGGAACCCAGCCAAGCTGCAAACTTTGAGGTTTGGCTCCAGAGAGAGAGCCAGGTGTAGCCTGTGCAGCCCCAGGGTGTGTTTATTCACCTCTGTCTGTCTGTCTCTCTTTCTCCATGTGCTTGTGCTACCAGGATGAGAAGCAGCCAGCCACCATGCTGCTGGTGGGACCCCGGCATGGCATCAGCCACGTCATCGACCTGAAGACCAACCTCACCACAGTGCTGTCAGAGTTCAGCAAGGTCAGCAAGATCCAGCTATTCAGAGAGAACCAGGGAGTGGCCCGGGTGGAGACAAGCATCCTGGATGCCAAGGTAGGCACATGGAAGCAGACACCAGGGCTAGTGTGGAGGCTGTGGTTGGAGGTTTGGTGCTAACCTTCGAGGAGGTTTGGGACACAGATGCATGTCGGAGTATCACTTGGAGATTTCTAGGGACTCAAAAGCTTCTTTCACGTTGCAGTCACAGGGTGTGTGGTCTGTGGCATCTCCCCTGCCTATCTGGCTGCTCATGCCATAGAGATAGGGACTGA
Source organism: Ramphastos sulfuratus (assembly GCA_013399055.1). NCBI lineage: Eukaryota > Metazoa > Chordata > Aves > Piciformes > Ramphastidae > Ramphastos > Ramphastos sulfuratus. Next base: position 76,175 of record WBNM01005301.1, read on the forward strand.
CACCAAGGGTGAGCAGTACAGGCATGGTGCCATTCTGACTGTGACCCAACTGCCTACCCAAAGCTTTGAGCATGGTCCGTGGGGCAGATGGGGATGGTAGCAGTGTCATTTGGAGGCAGGACAGTGGCTCACCTCTGCTTAGGGCTGGAAAGGAGCAGTCCGTGAAGGGGACTGGTGGGGATTTGTGTGCTAGCAGCACTTGTTGAACTCCTGGAGCCATGCAGCATTGTTGACTGAACTGGAAATGCAGGAATAGAGTCTGCTGGGCTCAGAGTGCAAGAAGAGATCACTCAATGTCCCTTGGCATGGGTGTCCCTGGCTCAAATAAGCTGTCTCCTGGGTTTCTTGTCAGCTGTTATCCTCCCCTGCAGCCCACAGAGCAGTCTCCCAATCCTGGCTCTACCTGTGCATTCTTGTCCTGGCACACCCTGCTGGCTGTTGCATGGTGCAGCGCTGGTTCTGGTAATCAGTCCCCATGGTCAGGCTTCACCACTCTCCCTCATCCCTTGCAGTCTCTTGTCTCTCCTGGATCCCAAACCCTTCAGAAGGACTGTCAGCAATTCTGGAAGAGCTTTACTGACTTCTTTGGTGTCTAGTCCAGCAGGCACAAGATCCTAAGGAGTTCTTCCATTGCTCAGGTTTTTCATAAACTAGGACACATCTCCAGCAAACTCACCCACAGGTAGCCATGTGTCTGCTCCAGGGTATCCCTGGTTTCATTGCCTCTTCACACCCAGCTCTTCCCTGCTCTGTGGTGAAGGACAATGTTGAGAAGCAGTGATCTGACAGCTAAATGCCACACCTCATCCTCTCCTCCTCCTGAATTCAGCAGGACAGAGTTAGGATCGAGTTTATGCTAAATTAGACAGCAGTGGTGCTTGGTAGAGAGTGTCTCATACCCTGATGTCTGGAAGAGTGGAGTGGTGACCATGCTGCTGCACAGCAGGTGAGGTGTATCTGCACAAGCCCTCTAAGCCTTTAGCTTTAGGTCACTTTTGCTGCCCCTCTGTCCTTCTGTTTACCCCCGAGGCTGGTTTCTGTCTGCCTCCACATTTCCTCCTCTCCTACAAGGTCTCTGAGCCTTAGCCCTTTCTGCAGCTCTTTCCCTGCAGTCTCTGCTTCAGCTGTAGCCTCTCAGATGTAATCACAGTGGATTTGTTTAGGATTCTTTTGCTGCCTCCTCTCCTAGTGGATTTTAACACTTCCTCCCACCAGGCTCATTAATTCCACCAAGTCTGTTTTCCTGCTGCCACTGTGTCTGGTCCAGCAGCTCTGCTGAACTGCAGCAACACCCCAGTATCCTCTGCCAGAGCCACACTCATCCTCATCCCCTCTGCTTCAGGGGGCCCCTCCAACAGTCTCTTTGGGTCTTTTGCATTTGTAATTCAGTGGGCATTTGGTAAATTGTATTATCTGTAATATTCCCTCTTCTGTATCCCACTGAGGTCAGTCAGTGCCTAGATGAAGTCCTGGTGTCCTGCTCTGCCTGTTCCTACCTTTCAAAATCCTCAAACCCTCTGCAGCCTGGGTAGGTGGAAACCCTCCTTGCACAGCTCCTCTGGCTGCCTGGGCTGTGCAGGAACCCACCAGCTCTCCTCTCTGCTGCTTACAGAGCAGATATAACCGAGGGATATTGTCTGCACCATGAGTAACCCTTCTGATCCCTCTTGGGCTGGAGGTGTAAATAAATCACAGTGTTAAAACATCAGTAACAGGCTGGTCACAAGAGCACACCTCACTGCCTGTGGCTCACTGGGAGCCCTCAGCTCACAGCAGTTCCCTCTCTCATTTTTAAAAGCCTTGCAATGACAGAATGAGGAGTATAGTCTCAAGGTCTGTGGTAATGGGTTGGACTTGATGATCTTTGAGGTCTCTTCCAACCTTGGTTATACTGTGATACTGTGATAAAATGGCAGGGGGGGAGATCTAAACTAGATGTTAGGAAGAAGTTCTTTGCAGGTAGGGGTGGGAAACACTGGAACCGGTTGCCCAGGGAGGTTGTGGCTGCTCCCTCCCTGGAGGTGTTCAAAGCCAGGTTGGATGAGGCCTTGCGTGACCTGTTCTAGTGGGAGGTGTCCCTGCCTGGAACTGGATGATCTTTGAGGTCCCTTCCAACCTAAACCATTCTGTGATTCTGTGTCTTGCTGGCCAGCTAACCAGCTGCACACACTTTGCAGGGAGCACGTGTGGCACTACCTCTGCTCCACCGTGGCAGCACATTGAGCTCACAGTGGGGTGCATGGCCCCTCTGGTGCTGCTGTCCCCTCCCTGGCATGGCAAAGGGCAGCCATCCCTGGGTTGTAGGAGCAGCAGATGTGCTGGATGCCGAGGTGATGCGGACATCCATCTGCTGTAAATTAGGTAACAGTTCCCAGGAGGCTTCTCTACGGATCCTGCAGTGCTGCTCCCCTCTGCTGTGCTCTGTAGCAGCAATTAACTCCATAACATCACTGACCCTTTCCTGCTGTAGGAATAAATGGTCTCTTGTGTCCCCTCTTTCCAGTCTCCCAATCGCTGGGGAAAAGGCAGCTCACATACACCTCACAAGCATGTACACATGCCCAGTGGCTTTATATCCCTAAGAAATTCCAGGCAGCTGCCTGGAATTTGGTGGAAATCATCAAAAGCCCCTCGGCCTGCCTGGAGTAAAGTGGAGCAAGCATCCCATTTGTGAATCCCAGCAGGTTCAACAGCGTCTTGCTAGTGCAGTGGCTCCTGTTATCTGTCTTCATTTAATCATTATCCAGAGGGCTGAGTTTTAAAGCTCCAAAATGAGGCACGTGCTAAGCTCATGCAGGACAGCAATGGATGAGGCAGGCTAAGAGAAGCAGTTAAAAAAGATCATTACTTTGCAGTGCTAATCTGCCTTCTGCAATGATTCTGTTGCACTGAACGTGTCAGTGGCTAAGGCCCTGCAAATAAATCTATTTCCACCATGAGTCGTAAACCACTGGGAGCAGTGTCCTGGCTGCTCTGGGGACCTGGCTGAAATCCACATTGCCCCTGGCAGCCTGTCAGAGCCCTGCGGATTGCAGAGCAGGAGGGAGTGTCCCTCTGGGGCCGCTGCACTCTTCTGCCTGGTGCTGTGCTGCAGGATGTTGGTGCCGGGGCAGCTGTGTTGCCCAGGTAACGGCGGGGATGTGGGTGAGGCAGCCTGAATCAGTGGGGTGGTGGTAGCCTGTCGCTGCTCGCTGGGTTACTGTGGAAACAGCAGATGGTCAGCCACCATTAAGAGACTTGTGCAGAAGGGCCTTGTGCAGTTTGGGATCTCTGAGTGCCAGGTTTATTGATGCTGTGCAGCTGATCCTAAGGGTTAAAAAAGGAGTCAGGTTATGGAGCAGCCTCCAGCTGGGAGGTCTGCACACCCCGACTGCACCAGCCGGCACCACCCAAACATCCTTATCCACAGCTTGCCTGCAACCACAGCCCAGACGTGCCTGCCAGAAAGGAGTTGGGGAGGATTTCCAGGTAATAAGCAGGCTTGAGAAGATTGTAAACTGTTTGCATTTAGTTCAGGAGGAAAAGAAATGGTGTTTGTCTTATAAATTATTCACTGTGTAGTTAATTGGTTTGTTTTGGAGCTTTTCCATCCCGGGCTTCAGTTTCTGTTTAAAACAGCCCATTTGGGATAAAACCCCAGGGCTGATGCCTCTGCTTTGCTTTCTTTGGTGTTTGCCACCATGGCGGGTGGCAAAGCAGGGGCAAATGCTGTAGGACTGCACAACCTCAGGACAGAGCAATAAAAGTCTCCAGGCCCTCTGCTGCTGGGTCTCAGAAGGATTTTCATTCCCTGCAATGTTTGAGGTTGCTGCTGGGTGAAAAGGAGCAGGTTTTGCCTCACCAGTCAGAGGGAGTGGGGCAGGTTTGCTTGGAAATGATGAGAAAGCTTACAGCAGGCAGATGGGGGCAGGATGGTGCTTCCCCAGTTGCACAGCAGTGGTGGCATTTTACAGGATTGTGTGGTTGTTCCCACCTGGCAAAGTCCCCCTTCTGCTGTAGCCATCACTTTTCTGCTCCTCTTCCTGCATCCCGGACTTGCTGGTGTTTGAGCATTGATCCCAGAGCTGGTAGATGTTACTGAGAACAGAGAGGTGCACATGGTCTCTCTCCTGTGATCTTTATGCATTAAATGCAGCTTGTTTCAGTGGTCTGGGGCCCCTGCAGGCCTGCATCTCTTAGGGGCTTCCATCTCCAGCTGCCTGGCAGTGCTGGCACCAGCATTTGAGAGCAGCCAATGCTTCTGAGCCAGCTTAGATTTGGGCTTCCTGGCATGCATCTCCCCTCCTCCCTGGTGCAAGACTGAAAAGTCTTCTTCTACTCCCCAGCATCCCAGGTAGGGCAGTATCAGCATCTAGACAAGCCTGGCATTGCTGGTGGGGTGCAGGGGAGGGAGAGGGGCTACCTCCCCATGCTCACCCAAGCTCCCCAGTGCAGAAGCCATGGGGGAGCTGCTCAGTTTTATAGCCTCATCAGAGCCAGCTGGGTGGCTCCAGCAGGTCACACCTCTGTGCAGCTCCACAGCTCCTGCAGAAGCAAAGGTTTTGTTCTTCCTGAAACGCCTTTCCCAAGGGAGCATTTCTCCTTTCTGATTTACACAGCTACATGCCACTGGGCTTTTTCTTATTAACAGTTCTTGACACTGGCAAAAAAAAAGCTGCTGAAGCCTTCTGAATGGGAATGAAAGAGGAACACTCAAGGGGCGGCCAGGACAAGCATCTGCAGTTTAACAGAGGAGCTGTCCCAGGCTGCGCCTGGTCCCCATGCCAGGCTGCCGGGCAGGAGCCCACAGGGGCTGGCTGCTCGCCAGGCACAATTCAATCAAAGGCATCGGGGTAATTGACTTCACATCTCCCAGCAGGGCCTGCAGCCAGCTGGCACTTCAGCCCGGTTCAAGATTCACAGAGGAAAACAAAGGAAAAATTAATTCGGCAACGTCCTCGGCTGCTGCTGTGCCTGGGATCTGGCTATTGATGTCTGTGTGCCAGCGGCCTCGGCGTGCTTCCAGCCTGCCATGGCAATGAAAAGCTGCCATGCCTGGCCAGGCTGAGCCTTCTCCTCTCCCCGTGGAAGGAGCCAAGTCCTGCCTGCCACTCGCCTCTCCTTCTCACTGCTGATGGGATGGTGACCCCTCTGCCCCAGAGCCTCTCCACCAGAACTGGTGGCAGCAGGTGCTGGTGTGGCCACAGCTGGCCCTGAGCCCAGCGCTGCTTCCCTCAGCCGAGAGTGGCAGAGACATGCTGGGAGTGCCAAGGCCGGTGCCATACATGCATTTGCCAACTGGCAGCCTGAAAAGGGTGGGGAACCCCATTTCACTGATGAGGGCAGCTGAAGCCAGCATTACTCTCACTTGTGAAAGCAGTGACCAAAACCCACCAGATTTCTTCTACATGAAGAGTGATGATGGACCTGAAGGCTGTGCTTTCCTAAGCTGAAATGCATCTTTATTTGCATTAAGCCACACTGAACACTTCATCTCGTGGGAGAGAGAGAGGGACTGAGACTTCTCTTGGCTCAGTACCTGGGGTGGGAGTGGTAGATTAAGTTTTGCCCCCTCACAGAATCTTTCTAGCAGGATGTAAAGCAAAGCACATCCCAGCATATGGAGGTAGCCCCAGTGCCATCCACAGCACCCAAGACAGGAGTCAGCCAGGAACTGTGAGCCAGCCAGGAAGACAAGAGTCGGACAGCATGTGGAGAGGATTAGTTTCCAAGCCTGCAAAGCCAAATTTGATTTGCTTATTTTTTAAACCAAGCAAACACAAACTTAAACAACCAACAAGTAGACCTCAGGCACCCAGTGCTGCGAGCACTCCCTGATGATGCTGCAACCTTAGGAGTCCTGAGAAGTTGCTTCAATGACTAGGAAATGTGGAGGGTGCCAAAAGCACCAGCAAGGCTTTGGGTATTAGAAATCCCACAGCAAAGGACATGAGCCCCTTGAGTAGCTAGAGTGGGGAGATGAAAGCTGGCAGCTGCACCACGAGGAGAAGGTGTAGACAGGACCTGAGCCTTCCCTGAGACACAGCACCACCACCAAAGCAAAGAGGAGGAGACACCATCAAGTTTTCAGTCTGGAGACATACCTGCCACAGGGTCACAGGATGGTAGGGGTTGGAAGGGACCTCTGGAGCTCTTCGGGTCAACCCCCCTGCCAGAGCAGGACCATAGGTCACACAGGAACGCATCCAGATGGGTCTTGAAAGTCTCCAGAGAAGGAGACTCCACAACCTCTCTGGGGAGCCTGTTCCAGTGGCTTACAGTAAAGAAGTTCTTCCTCGTGTTGAGGTGGAGCTTTCTGTGCCATAGTTTACATCCACTGCCCCTTGACCATGGTCCTTTTGTGGGACAGTGCAGGGAACAAGGGTGGTGTTCACTGGGCAGAGGCAGCAGCTGCTCAAACGCAAAGGAAGGAGACCCTGCTGCAGAAACCTGAGGATCTGCTGCTAACAAAGGCAGGAGGTTTATTGATCAACAACTGGGAAATAATGGTCCTAATCACAAGCAGCCTGGTATTGATAGAGCTGAGTTAATAATGCTTAAAGGCAAGGAAGGAAAGGTCAATGTACAAGTGAAAAATTGACTGCTGCCTCGTTAGGCCTGGATGCCTATATTATTAAATATAAACTTAGCAGTGCACCTCAAGTAAAACCAGGGGACATAAATTAAGCAAATTCAGCCCCAACCTTTCTGCTGCACTACATTAAAGGAAGAAAGGTAAGACCCAAAATCCATGATAAAGGGGAGAGATTAAAAGGAAATGCATATAAGCTTAAGGGTTATAGCATGCAGAGATTGGCTCATAAATTAATTTAAATATGAGGACTGTTAAGATCCTCCAGCATAACCTTGGCCATAAAATTTCCTTCAGACATTCCTTTATGAAACCTTCACCTTTGTCTGAACAAGAGAATATCCTCCAGAAGGAGGTTTGATTTAAAAGCAGGGCATAATAGAAAAAAGCACTATATCCTTAATAAGCTAATGGAAAACTCCTTTCTTATATCCAGTATAAATGTGTTTTGTTTTGCTTTCCAGAGAGGCTGGTTGCCAAGCAGGAAACTTTAAGTGAAAAAAATATCCTTTTCCCATTAGAACTAGAAAAATCTAGAAAACCAGTGTGAGTGAAAGCTCAAAACCTCAACAATTTCAGGCTGGTATTGTGCACTTCAGTGCAGAAAGAACATTCTCCTGAAAATTTGCTTCTTTTCATGTTGGCACATTACAGGTCAGAGATGAACTTTTACCTGTGCATCCCACTGGGAATCTGATGCTTGGCATTTTTAAGGCAGTGGGATTCTGCCAGTAAGTTTGCTTCTGTGCAAAACCAGCTTTCACCCTAAAGGTGCTGCTGCCCTGACAAAAATCAAATGGAGGTTTCTGCTTAGGCATCCCAGGGAAGCAGAGCCCCTGAGGCCATCAAGGTGTGAGCCCTTGACTCTGTTACAGCAAGAATGTGCAGGTGAGGAGGAGGAAGAGGATGGGCTAGCTGGCATGAGACATGAGGGAGTGTAACCAGAGGATTACCCTAGTAAATAACTTGTTCCCCATCGCTGATTAACACCATCTCCTGGTGAACAGCTGGGAGAGAGGTACTGCATTTTGTGGCTGCTGCTAAAAAACACCAGTGCCAGTGGGGCAGGGAGCAGGTCTTAGTGGAATTGGATCATAAATTAATTTTAATATGAGGACTGTTAAGATCCCCTAGCATAACCTTGGCCATAAAATTTCCTTCACACATTCCAAACACCAGTTCTGCTCCTGCTGCATCCTTATCTGACTTCCAGCTGCTCACAGGGGCCTCTCTGCTCTACTGCACCACTAGGTCTGGAAAACTGATGAAGATTCACACTCCTCCAGGTTGCTGCTTTTTTGTCAGGTCTGTTGTGATTGAGTAGTGAGCTGACAAACTTGCAGGGGGGAGGCAGGGGTGCTACATGAGGCACAGCTCCTTGGGGACTAGGTTAATACTGACCACAGACACAGGCCCTCACTGCTCCTTGCAAGGTGTTTACAAAGGAAAGGAGGTCAGTGCTGTTCACCACAAGACAGGGGGCTCACAAGGAAGCCCCAGGCACAGACTACAGCCTTGTGCTGTTTTTATTTAGAGCATCCCCCTGCAAAGCTGCAATGAATTTGCCATCTAAAATCCTTAGTAACATTGGTTGGAAAATGTTCATGCAACAGTTCAGAAGGTGAATGTTTGCTCAGCTCACTTGTGCCTGGCTGTCTCTGTGAGATCTCGTTTGCCTTGCCTGCATGGAACAGGGTGACCAAAACTGCTGATGTCTAAAAATAACGTTTCTGTTAGCTGCCATCCTCCTCTTTGTAGGCTGACTGCCCAAGGAAACAAGGCTGCTGCTGGCCCCACAAATCACTTTCAGATGTGTTTGCCACTTTCAGGGAGATGTGGCAGCAGGGTCCAAGTGTCAAAGGCTGCTGCAATCTCAGCAAAATTACCTAGGTGGGTGAGAGAGAGAGATTCAGCCTTGTAACCCCACATGAGAGAGGATTACAGCCAGACCTGTTAGGCAGCAGCAAAGCAGCCACCGAAGCCAGGGCAAACACACAGCTTGACTGAAAGAGCTTTGCTCACACTCACTGTCTTTTCAAACAGCAAAGAATCAGCAGGATATGGAGCCCCTGCAGTGCTGGTCTCTGGGCCATGAGAAGCTCAGTGGATGGCTTCAAGCTGCCCCTGAAGTGACTTAATCCCTAATAACAATATTTGAATGCTTGATAATTGGAGAGGAACTCTCGTATTTCCCATACCCTTCCCTAAGCTCTATTAAGGTTCCTCTTTCAGAGAAGAGAGCTGCAATTAACCCCAGCATGCCACACACCAACTGCTGGAAGCCAGCCTGGAGTCTGGGCTGGCTCAGACTGGCAGGGAGCTCAGGGCATAGTGGTTTGTTGTGTGCATTGTATTTGTGGGTAAGAAACACCAGTTGAGGTGATCCTGTCTCCCTTCAGGAGGACTGATCCAGGGGCTGCTTCTTGCCGGCAAGAACCTCCAGTCCCATCTCTGGATGAATGGAAGCATCCTGAAGCAGAAGTATCCGAGACAAGATGGAAGCAGGGCTGGGTCTCAAAGATACTGGTACCCAGCTGGGGTACTGGGACTGAACAGCAAGCACAGACAGGGAAGCAGTGAAGGTCCATCTGTGACTGCGCCACTCAGCCTTGGTGTCTCCAAGAGCTATCTGTGAATCTGTGGTCTATGACTTGCACATGGTGGAAACTACCCCCCCCAGTTTTCCTTTTGAAAGGGAATTCTCAACCCTCCTTGACCTCTTCATTTAATCTCCAGGTAGTGGATACTCAGCAGCCATGGCCTCCCTCCCCTTGGTGTTTGCTTCCTTTCTTGTTGCTGCATAAGGGGGAAGGGAATGCATTCGTGGCTCTTTATTCAACAGATAGCCTGAAAAAACCCAGGAGGGCTTAGCCCTGTGCAGAAGGCACTTCTTTTAAGGATGCTTCATACGACAGAACTGGAACACATGGTCTCCTTTCATCACTTATGTCAAGACTGGAGCTGGGCTAAGAGGTGTCACCACCCCACCCCCCCCCCCCCCCCAATGCTGCATGCCTGCTTCCTTCAAGCTATGAAAGGATTTCTGCTTTCTTTTCTATCTTGATACTTTCCCTTTGATCTGTGTCATCTCAGATTCATTTTTTTATGATGCAGGAAGAACCTTGTCAAGTGGGCAGGGAGAGAGCCTCTCAGCAGAGGGCATTCACTTGTCAGGTTATTTCTCTTCCACATCAGGTTACTACTTCTTACTTCTCTTCCTGCACAGTAGGCAAAGAGGGAACTTCTTAACCCTGGCCCTAGGAGGAATCAACCCCTGTCAGAGGCTGGCTTGGCCTGGGGAATCAGACATGGCTTAGCTCGGGGCTGATGGCTTCACACCCTGGTTTACTGCATGGTAGGGTCCAGGGTGTGATCAAGAGAAGCGTGGCCAGCAGGGCAAGGGAAGGGATTCTGACCCTTTACTCTGCTCTCCTCAGACCCCNAGCTGGCACTTCCTTTGCCAGGTGGCTTAAAAAAACAAGTGTTAAGCAGAGCACAGAGCTGGTCAGTGGGAACCAGGAGCCTTCTGTGGTTATAAAACACAAAAACCAAAATAGCTTTAATGCTTTTCACACTGCATAAGCTTGAGAGTTGTTTTTTTTAAATGGGTTTATTTTGCCCTGGATGTGCAAAACAAGTTCTTCTGAGTCCTGGAGCACTGTCAGTGTGCAGGAGCCCAAGCATGGCTGGATGGGCAGCTCAAGCCACACCAGTAGTTAAAGACCCCCAAGTTGCCTCAGATAAGCCCCATACCTGGGTATAAAGGTCCTATAAAAGGTGTGCTTTGTACAAGGAGTAGATGATGGATAGAGCTGCCATGCATTAACTTTATGGAAGGTGCTATTAAACTTTTTTCCATCTCACAAATCCACCTTGAGCAGTGCTGAGGGCTCAGTCCAAGCATGGACCACTTGACTGGAGTCCTGTGTGCAGTTCTGGAGCCCCCAGCACAGGAAGGACACGGAACTGTTGGAGCGGGTCCAGAGGAGGCCACGAAGATGCTCAGAGGGCTGCAGCAGCTCTGCTGTGAGGACAGGCTGAAAGAGTTGGGGCTCTGCATCCTGGAGAAGAGAAGGCTTCCAGGAGACCTTAGAGTAGCCTTCCAGTATCTGAAGGGGGCTCCAGGAAGGCTGGGGAGGGACTATTGACAAGATCTTGCAATGACAGGACGAGGGGCAATGGGTTTGGACTGGCAGAGGGGAGATTGAAACTGGATGTTAGGAGGAAGTTCTTTCCAGTGAGGGTGGTGAGACACTGGCACAGGTTGCCCAGGGAGGTTGTGGCTGCTCCCTCCCTGGAGGTGTTCAAGGCCAGGTTGGATGAGGCTTTGAGTGACCTGTACTAGTGGGAGGTGTTCCTGCCTGTGGCAGGGGGTTGGAACTAGATGATCTTTGAGGTCCCTTCCAACTTTACCATTCTATGATTCTATGACTGAGCTGTGCTAGTGCAGGCTGCTCTGCCCAGCCAGATCCTAGCACTGCATGGGGCCTCACTGGGCAGGTAAGAGTGGATCCCACCCCAACAGCTTCTCCAGGCTAGCTAACCTTCTCCTTGGGACAAGGCAGGAGTCAGGGAGTTGAGGAGGCATGGTGTCTGCCACTAGATTGCACAGTGAGGTGGTAAATGGCACACAGATCATGTCTGATTTTTCCTCCTCTCTAAAGCAGGGACCTTTTTTAGCGTGCAAATAAATGCTCTCCTAAAAAAGGAGACACCATCTGCTCCTAAGCACAAATTTAATTTTCTGAAGGGTTAGATTTAAATAAGATCCACAGGCTCAGAGTGGTGGCTGGGAGGGCCTGGAATGCAGTTTTGCCCCTTCTACATCATGCTGGAAGCAGCTGTCTTATGTTACGGGAGGGCAATGCAGGCTTGCAGTGAAACACGAAGTGTGGCAGCTGGAGACTCCACTTCTCTGAGCTCCCCAGGGCCCCGTGGTTAAATTGGTGCTTGCAGGTAGGCTTAGAACACACTGGCATGCAGATACACCATCAGAAGCCTAGGGGCTCTGGCATGCACAGGCTGTGCCCCGCAGGGCTCCACCTCTGCCATCATCCTTGGAGAAGGCAGCAAGCAGAGTTCACAGCTGCAGCAGGGTTCTTTCTCATGCACAGCAATGTGCTGGGTGATCAGGAGCAAGAACGTGCACCTGACTGTTTTATCCCGTGTGGGTGCTAAAAGTGTCAGCCAGCTCAGCAGTCACACTAGTGCAGGGCTCCAGCACAGCCCTCTTGGAGCACTGGTCCCATGTCAGCTGAGGTGTGCAGCCTGAGCTCACAGACTTTGCCTCTTCTGCCTTCCAGCCTCTGGTGCTGCTGATGGAGTGGCCTGAGGCCACCAACTTCGCCTGCCTGATCGCAGGCTACTGCCGGCTCCTGGTGGACTCCAAGAAGATGATCTTCTCCAGGGCCCCCAGCCAGCCACCCCCACCTCAGATTATCAAGGCAGGTATGTTTCAGCCTCTGCTTTCTGTGTGAGCCCCTTCCCCAGCCTCCTCTTCCTCCTCCTCCCTCTGCCCTGAGCTCTGCAGCATTAGAAAGGGGTTTCTCTGGCATCTGCCCTCTGCTGCCATTGCCCCTGCAGAAACAGCAGACCCTCCTGTTAACCAGAAAACAAGGAGCAGGGAGACAAATCCTTATTTAGGATAAGCTGTAACTTGTGGTCTCAGCCTGGGCCCTACACACTGCAGGTGGTGGTCCAGCAGCAACTGGAGCAGACCCAGGCGGTGCTGTTTGCAAAGACCTCCAACACTGCCAGGTAAATGCTGGCTCCTCAGGGAACAGCCTGGGCATTGGTGCAGGGAGGCAGCACACACTTCTTGGATGGCATTCTCGCTCCAGAGACCAATGTGAGTGTCTGCACTCAGCCAGGGACTCTGCTCCTGCTGCCTTTGGATGCTGCTGCCTTCATCAGTGGGGGTCTGTGCTGCAGGGGCAGCTCTGCAAGCATGGCTGCTCTGCTGAGTTTCTACATCAGGAAGGAAACTTTGGTGTCCCAGTTTTTCAGGTGCCCAGCCTGATGGAGGGAGCAGAGGGCTGATCTGGGCACAGCAGGGGACCAGAACAGCTAAAGACAGGTTCTGCGCACCAGGCACCAATGCTCTGTTCCTTGAGGGTGGATTGCAGGGGTGAGTCACTCTCAGGATGATTAATGATTCTCAAGAGTGATTTCAAACAAGAGCCAGCCATGAGCAAAGGAGGTGTTGTTCCATGCAGGTGTTCACATCGAGTATGTTTTGCATAGGGAAATATAAAATAGAGGAACAGTGGCAGGAGATGGGCAAAATACCAGTCTAGCTGACTCTGGAAGGTTGCCCCCAGACCTCCCAAGTGACACTGCAGCTCCAGAGAGATGTCACAAGTCTTCAGGTTAGCTGGAAAGTGTCAAAACTGCCTCCTCAAGATGGGTTTCACCAAGGAAGGTGCCAAGAGCTAGCAGGATCTTTGGGAAAGGACTCTGCCTCTGAGAAAGGCACACAGAAGTAGACTTAGCACATGTGAGAGGACACACTCACATGAGGCATCAGGAAAACATCTGTGGCATCCTCTATGAATGCAGGGAAGGACCTGGCAAGTGATGTCAGTGCAAATACACACATGTCCTTTCCTTCTGTTTCTTCACCTGCACCTCTTAATGACAGCTGCCACTGTGCTCTCTGCTCTGGGTGCCCTACAGAAACACATGTAGTCACATTTGGCTGCCAGTGTTTCCACCTTAACTGGCAGTCATCAGAGTGGTCCTTCCCTGGATCATGTCACCCCGTGATGGGCTACAAGGACAGGTGGGGCACACAGCTGTAGCTATGTGGTAGGGAGCAGAGAGCATCCCAGGACACCCCTGAGGGCCTGGAGGGAGCCCCACAGGTAGTGGTCACTCCAGTGCTGCTTTCACACACTCTGTTGACAGTGAGGAATTTGTCCTCTGGGGGACTTTGCTTCATGAGCACAGTCCAAATCTATGCCAAAAGCAGGGTACTAAGATCTTTCCCTTTGCTCATCAGTCTCAAGAAATCAGTGGGGCTGGAGTGAGTGTGAGAGGAAGTCACAGTGCAGGTAGGAGAGTGATGGAGCAGTGGATTCATGGACTTCATTCCAAAGAGCCAGTCTCTCACTAGATGGCCTGGCCTGGCCTGGCCTCAAGGGTGCAATGAAAACCTCTCTGGCCAGCAGAGTGAAATAGTTTTCCCTGCAGCTCTAGTGCACTCAGACATCCTTCAGAGGAGTGAATTTAGTGTGTACTAAGAAAACGAAGTCCTGGTCTCTGTGGCTGCAGGCTGAGCTGTCAGGAGCTAGGCAGATCACAGGGAGCAAGGACTGCTGATCATTAGCACATCTCTGCAGGAATGATAAGAAAGCCCCCACTGGGATGAGTCAAGTTAGCCCAGGCTTTGACTTTCCAGGCTTCAGGCAGGCTGTGCCAGGATCTTCAGTGTAAAGTCAGGCCCTGGCTCATGCTTTTTGCCTAGAAGAGGTGCACATACATCCTCCCTGTAGCCCATTAAAGCCTTCTGCTGAACTGCAGACATTTTTAGGAATGCAGGCTCTGTCTGGATGTTGTCAGTTAGATCCATCTTTCTACATCTCCCTGCTGAGCTGCATGCCAGATCCTTGCCCTCCACAGGAAAGGTTGTGCCATGCTAGAGCTGCACAGGGAGTTCACCTCCTTATCCCTTCCCCTCCCCACTCACACCAACAACCATTCTCAGCCAAGCAGCTCTGTGCCCTTGGTTGCTCTCAACTCTTTGTCATGACCTCCTCAGCCAGAGCATCCAACAGTTGGAATATGGATTTTGCCCCATTCAGCAACAGGCCCTGGCTTGGCATGGGCAGCCAGTGAGGCTGTCCAAGCCGGGCAGGCTGCTAGCATGACCTGTCAGAGGTGCCAGGCTTTGGGAAAGCCTTTGCTTCAGTCCATGCTGCCCCACCACAGCTCAGTGCTGAACACACCCCCAGCTGCAGCAGCTCACACAACTACCATCTCTGAGTACTGGTATGTGCAGGAATGGGAGATACTGTTTTGATTGGGATTTTAGCATTGCAGGTGATGAACAGTGCAATACAAACATATGTTTGGGAAGACAAATTGTCCAATTTGTTGGACTAATGAATTTAATTAGGATTTATGTAATTTAATTTAGACTTGGTAAGATGGAGCCTGCATGCCCCCTGGCAGTTGTTGTCAGCACAGCTGCACCATTCAACCTCTAATGCAGACAGATGCCCCTCCTGAGGGCTGAACCACTGGCCAGAACTTCAGGCAATATTTCAGCTGCTTGCTTTGCAGAAGGGAGCAAGGGGAGGCAGTGTCAGGGTTAACAGCAGGAGCAGAGGGCTCTGTCAGAGCTAGCTTGGCCCAATAGCTGTCAGGCAGACAGACACAATGCATGGACTATAGGCAGTGAGGGGCTAGGGACTCAGGGGTTGTCTGTCACTTAGTCAGACAGGCTACGTTGCATGTCTCCCTGAAAAGCCTTCTGCACCAGGACAAGGGGTGATGGTTTGAAACTAGAAGAGGGTAGAATCAGACTAGATACAAGGAAGATGTTTTTACAGTAAGAGTGGTGAAACACTGCAACAGGCTGCCCGGAGAGGTTGTAGATGCTCCATGCCTGGAAACATTTCAAGTCAGGTTGGATTGGGCTCTGAGCAATCTGATCTAATTGAAGATGTCTCTACTCATTGCAGGGGTGTGTGGGGGGGTTGGACTAAACTTCTAAAGGTGCTTTCCGAGCCAAACCATTCTATGATCCTGTGATCAGCATGTGCAGGACATTTCTTCCTGCACTTAATTGCTGGCAGATAGGCCCAGTGGGTTGCAGCAGATGTTTTGTGAAAAGGCTGGCCAGGTTGCCTGGCTGTGCCACGGGAATCACACGTGTCCCCACTGCAGTCCAGCACACCAGGGGCTGGAGGACGGAGAGCATGTGGATGCTTCTCCAGGATGAACAGGAGCTTCCCAGTGCTCTTTTGCCTTCTGCCTAATGCGCCTCTCGTGGTTTGGGTTTAGATTACATCAACGCACACAACCTCCACCAGCCTGCCGCAGCGGGGCACACGGGAAGGAAGGAGAGTGGCTTGGTGGATGGCTCTGCCGTCAGTGCCGGAGCAGCCGGCGCTGCACCCGCCAGGGCTTCCGACTCGGAGCTCATCAGCTTTTGCTACCTGCATATGCGAGAGCAGAGGAAGGAAAGGGAGAGCAGGACGGATATCAATGAAAACCTGATTTTTTTTGAGGAAACTCGTCCCAGGACCAAATCTGACCCCACTTCCAAAAGCTCTGGCCAAGGCTACAATGGGACAGCAAAGGACTATGACCCAGATGGCCTTGACCGAGATAGGCACACGAGCAGGGCCAGGGCACACACCATAGACACCCACCTGTGGACCGACGCCTCGCACTTCTACTGTGAGTCCTGCCAAGCCAAGATCAAGAGCCGACTGGCCTCCGGCAAGGGGGGAAAGGCTGGCGGCGGCCGGGACAATATGGTGGACCTGATGTCGCTTCCCCCTCCCGGGAGCGATGAGGAAGAAGATGAGACCACGTCCTTGCTCCCTGCCATCGCTGCCCCACCTCCTGGCTTCCGAGACAACAGCTCAGATGAGGATGACCCCAAGCGCCGGGCGGCTGCGCAGAGCCAGGAGCAGGGTCGGCACCTCTGCAGCATCCTCTATGACGAGATCCCTGTCACGCTGATAGACAATGTGCAACCACGGACAGTCCGAGACCATGCCCAAGAGCTGGACGATGCCCTGGTGTCCACCCTGCAGGCGCTGGAAGCCCTGGCTGCTTCAGAGGATTGCCCACACCCCCCACCACAGCAGACAGCAGGTATTTCAGCCGCTGTGACTTTCTTTATTCCCCTCATAGCCTTTCTTTCCCATGGTACGTGGTTGTGGAGCAGATTCTAGTAGAAAACTAGGCTGTGGCAACAGCCAAGCTGCCGCTCAGATTTCTAAGAAGCTGGCGTGAGATTCCTCTCCCTCACAGTGGCTGAAGGAGTCTTTTGGTTATCTTGCATCTGCTGTGGTCCATGTGCCACAATGCTGGGGTGAGGCACTAACAAACCAGTGCTGTGAGCATGAGTTCCTCCTCCCTGCTGTGGCCCCACATCCCTGGTATCTTCAGCCTTTGCTCTTCACAGGTTCCCACACATGTTTTGTAGTGTGTGAGCCCTTCACAGGGCACACCTGCTGCCAGATAGGTGTCTCTGGGACCAGCCTGCTGGCAGCACAGTCCTTTGGTCCTTTGTCCCTCTCCCCACTTCAGTTGCCCTGCTCGCTATTGGCAGAGTAGCTGTTGCCCAATTTTCGTTTTTGCTCTAGACAAGTCCCAGTAGCTCTGCTATTGCTAACACTGGAAAGCTTCCCAGGACTTTTCCTGGACAAAGAGTTCTTGTTGAATTAAGCTAGCAAGCCAGCTCAGCTCAGAGTCATCTCTTTTTGAAGCATTAACTCTTAGTTACACTGAAGTTTCTCCAATGATAAGCTGTGTCTCGAATTCCTGGGACCCTCCTGCTGTATGGAGCTCCCCTCTCCTGCAAGCAGCAGTATGGTGTGAGTGTTGTTGTGGGGCTTTCTTTGTGTCCCTCCTCAGGTCTTATTGTCCTGGCTGCCATCACTCCTGAGTCATCCTTGGATTCTGGCCATGAAACCAATTCCTCAGAGCTAACTGATGTCTCAGAGATGGTCTCTGCTATGAAGCAGCATCAGAATGCAGCCTACTTCCTTGCTCAACACATCAACAAAGAAAACCTGCTGGCCAGGAAGGACTTGCCTTTCCGAATCCAGAGCTGTGCTGCCCAGGCTGTTCTCACCTCACCCTACCCCCTCAGCCGCCAGGAGCCGAGCACTTCACTGAAGCCAGCAGCATTCTCACACCAAAGCCCCAACCTTACCAACTGCAAGAGCAAACAGGAGCAGCAGCATGCTGAGCGGAGCTGCAGCTTGGATGGCCAGCCAGTGCTGACCCCCCAGCTTAATGACCAGAACAGGGGGGCTCCAGTACCAGGCTCTGAATGCAAAGGTGCAGGCCACACAAAAGCTGCCTTTGAGGTATCTCTGCATGCTGCAGCAGCCTCGAGCAGGGAGCAGGCACAAGATCTACAAGAGAAGATACCCAAAGAGGGCCAGCCGAGCTCCAAGCTCCTCCTGGATCAAAAAAGTGGGGTAAGTGCATCCATCATTTCAGCTGCTCTGCAGCAAGTGGCTAATGCAAAAGGGTCAGCTCCCCAAGTGGCAGCAGCCTCAAAAGAAGAGAAGAACATGAACGGTACCAGCAGCTGTGCATCATCCAGCAGCAAGCCTTTGAAACTTAAAGGAGGTCCACAAACTGCAGAGACATTATGCAACTGTCAGCAGCAGCAGCAGCTCTCTCCGCAGCAGCACTGTGAAGTTTCTCCAAGCCCTAAAGAAGCTCATGGCAGCAAGGCTGAAGCTTTCCACCTCACCTCAGCAGGTGAGGAAATGCTGCCCAGTAAGACTTTTGCCTCTAAAACCTACCAGCAAAAAGTGAGTAGAGAAGATCCAGGAAAAGCCACAGGCAGAGAGCCAGTTCAGAAGGCAGGTGGGGAAGCCACAACCCTTGTCTTTCAGAAACACACAGCTCCTTCAAACCAAGGACAGAAAATGCAACAGGAAAGTTCAGCCAAAAGCTTAAAAGCTGACAGCAGCAATCTGCACACTTCATCACCTAGCAGCACTTTCAGGAACACCAGTGAGGAACCCAAAGGGCCAATCCAGCTGGTGCCCAGATCCGAGAGCCTGCAGATCAGCACTGTGCCTTCCAAAAAAGCAGAAAAAGTCCTGGAGGTGACCCAGCAAGATGCTGATGTCCCAGCTAAACCCAAAGCTCAAAAAGCTCCCTTCAGGTTGAGGAGCCTGTTTTCTGCGACATTTCCAACACGGCTGAAGAAAGAGACAGACGAGAGGCAGGCTCAGCTGCAGAAGGTGAAGCAGTATGAGCTGGAATTCCTTGAAGAGCTGCTCAAGCCAAAGAGCAAAGGTGACCTCCCACCACAGGAGTATCTGCACCCTCCCGCCCCTGGGCGCTGCAGCTGCCAGCTCAGGAGCAGCCCTGTGCAGAAGGTCCCAGGGATGTCCAGGGAACAACGGCGCAGCTGCGACTGCAAGCGGATTTGCAGGGGGGTGAGGCCACCACCTAACCAGCTGGTGATGGCAGAGCTGGAGAGGCAAGGCAGGGATAAAGTTAGCGATGATCAGAAGCAGGCAGAAGCCGTCAGGCTGCCGTGCGTGAGCAGCCCTTCCAAAGGCAAGCGGATCCGATCCACAAGCCTGGAGTCCAGAGAGTGCCGGTCAGACCCAGAGCACAGCGTGTCCTGCCTAGCCACCTGCGCGTCCCGCGGGGAGTGCGTGGGGGCACCGCACTACAGGAAGCTCTTGCGGCGCTACAGCGTCAGTGAAATAGATAAGACTGATATGGCATCCCTGTCCTCTGACATCTACCAGAATATCTACACCACCAAGCAGAAGGGACCCCAGAAAGAGCCCGAGCCCACCGTCCTTTGTCCTGCTCTGAAGAGCAAAATCCAGGAAGCCTCTGCTGCCACTGACCCCTCCTATGTCCAGCTAGCACAGGAGAAAAAGAACCAGAAGGGTTCAGCAGTGTTCTCTGTCCAGGAAGAGATGTATCCAAGACTTGCTGAACTGCAGGATGAAGACATGGAGGATGAGAAGTGCTGCTCCATCCGGTACTGCTTCTACTACAGGAAATGTGATGTTGCAGATGATGGG
Source organism: Ramphastos sulfuratus (assembly GCA_013399055.1). Taxonomy (NCBI): domain Eukaryota; kingdom Metazoa; phylum Chordata; class Aves; order Piciformes; family Ramphastidae; genus Ramphastos; species Ramphastos sulfuratus. The sequence goes on from WBNM01005301.1 coordinate 95,495, forward strand.
AGCGAGAAGGATGAGCTGTCCTATTCCATCCCCATGCAGATACTCCCAGGAATGAAGCTGGACAATCAGATGGTCCCGGTCATGAGCAGGACGCTTCAGGTCCTAGATGCAACAGCCTGCAGCAGTTCCATTGACAGTCAGACCCAGGAAATAGACCTAAGGACCTCCAGTTTTGAGGGGAGCCTGGCAAAGATCAACACCCTCCGAGGCCACGCCTACAGCTTTCCCAATGGGTTTCTGCAGGTGCAGCTGGACACCAACGAGCTCCTGACTATCCTGAGGCAGTGTGTGGTGAGCCCTGATGTCCAGGACTGCAAACCCTACATCTCCCAGCTGGCTGAGTACAAGCAAGAGCTTGCCCTCAAATTCAAGGACTTCCGGGCCTCCTGCCGCCGCGTGGCAGCCGTTGACAAGAGCCCTACCCACATGCTGTCTGCCATCACAAGCAGCTTCCAGGTGCTAAGCAGCCTCATCGAGACGTTTGTGAGGCTGGTGTACGTCGTGCGCTCAGAGTCCCAGCGCCAAGAGCTGCTGACAAAGGTGGAGGAAGTGGTGAGAAACTACACCTTCCTCCTGAAGGCTGCAGAGGAGTCCACAGCCAGAACACTGAGCCACCAGCAGACGGTGGAGCAGCTTGCCCACCAGTCAGCCACGGTCGCCACCGTCATGAGCACGCTGACACGCTCCCTGAAGACATTGATCAATAAGTAAGCCAGCTATGAAAACCAACAAGCCAGTGTGTGCTGGGCCCATGTGCTAGTGGTTCTCAAGTCATGGAGGTCTGGTGAGGATGCATGTCTACAGGCCCACATCCAGCAGAGTTTGTGGTAGCCAAGATGCTCTTTTATCTCTGCAGAATGGGTGGTTGTGGCGGGGGTGCTTTATAGGGTAAGTTCGTGCCGTGTTGCAGGCTGTGCAACCAGCTCATCAGGGGTCCTGAGCAGCCACTCTGCTTGCTCTCCCACCTTGCCTGGTTGGTGACAGCACCTGGGGAGCACAGTCATGCCCTCTCCATGCTTAGTTTGGTTTCGTGTGGTTCTGAGCCTCGCTTGTGCAAAGACCTTTGTCACGGTGCGTGATGGGCCAGGGAGTTAGCAGGAAAAGAGCTGAGGTCTCCTGGCTTCCCTTAGGCAGTTTGGAGCCAAGCCAGTGTCTTGCCACGTAAACAGCTCTTCTGCCTCCAGGGTCTTCCTAGCCCACAAATGCAGAAGGGTTCTCTGGGGTGCATGTTCCTGCAGCTGTGCTGGGGCTTGGGAAGTTGGCCTAGCACAGGCAGGATGCTGTAATCCTGGGGTAGAGCCCTAGCTAGCAGGTTCTACTCTCACCACTTGGGCACCAGTGCCCTAGTGCTGAGCACAGCTACTGCTTGTGCAGAAGGTGAAGGCTTGATGTGTGCAAGTAGGGAGGATCTGCCAGCCCGGCCTCGGTGCCAGGGGCAGACCATTCTGAGTGCCATCACACAGCATGTGCTGGACAACCAGGTGCTCAGGCCTAGTCAGAATGGGTTTACAAAAGCAGGTCCTGCTTGAGTAACCTTATCTCCTTCTACAACAAGGTGACCCACCTAGAGGACAAGGAAAAGAATGTTGTCTGCCTAGACTTCAGTTATGCCTTTCACACCACTTCCCGTGGCATTCTCTTAGAGAAACTGGCCACTGATGGCTTAGGGGTACTCTCTGCTGAGTAAAACAATGCCTGGATGGCCAGGTCCAAAAGTGTTGGTGAGTGGAGTTAAATCCAGTTGGCAGCTGGCCACAATTGGTGCTCCTCAGGGCTCAATATAGAGGCTTGTTTAATATCTTCATCAATGATTTGGCCGAGGGGATCAGGTGCACCCTCAGTAAATTTGCATGTAACACCAAGCTGAGCCTAAATATTGATCTGCTCGAGGACAGGAAGGATCTACAGAGGGATCTGGACAGGCTGAATCACTGGTCAAAGGCCAGTTGTATGAGATTCAACAAGGCCAAGTGCTGGGTCCTGCATGTGAGTCACAACAACCCTATGCAACACTGCAGGCATGGGGAAAAGTGGCTGGAAAGCTGCCTGGCAGAAAAAGATCCAGGGGTGTTGGTCAAGCATCCTGGCTTGCATCAGCAATAATGTGGCCAGCAGGACTAGGGACGTGATTGTCCTCCTGTATTCAGCACTGAGGAAGCCACACCTCACGTACCAGGTTCAGTTTTGGGCCCCTCCCTACAAAGGACATTGAGGGGCTGAAATGTGTCCAAAGAAGGGCAACAAAGCTGATGAAGGGTCTAGAGAACAAGTCTTAGGAGAAGTGGATGAGGGAACTGGGATTGTCAAGTCTGAAGAAAAGGAGCCTGAGGGGAGACTTTATCACTCTCTACAACTTCTTGAAGTTTCAAGAAGTTGTAGCAAGGTAGTTGTTGGGCTCTTCTCCCAAGTAACAAGTGCTAGGACAAGAGGAAATGGCCTCAAGTTGCACAAGGGGAGGTTTAGATTGGATATTGGGGAAATTTTCTCAAGAGTTATTGAGACCAGAACTGGCTGCCCAGGGAATTGGCTTAGTCACCATCCCCAGAGGTGTTTAAAAGACATGAGGATGAGGCACTTTGTGACATGGTTTAGTGGTGGACTTGGAAGTCCTAGGTTAACAGTTGGACTCTATGACTGCAATGGGTCTTTCCCAACCTAAACAATTCTTTGATTCTATGATTCTGTGTTCCACTTCCTCTGCTGGATCACTGTGACCATCCTAGAGAGACTTCAAGGATCTAGACTGATCTTTGACCATTGCAAGCAGAAGCTGGACTGGCAGCTGAGAGGTGACCTCTTTCACACCATTCTCCAGATGCCATGCCTGTGCTACCAAGGCTCAGCCCAAACCTGTTCCAATTTCCTTTCACCATGCCCATCAGAGAGGAGCCCCAGATAAGCTTTATCAGTGAGCCATGGCTGGCCTAGAAGCCATGTGGTGCTACTGGCACCAGCCAAGGCAGCTGCCTCCTTGACAGAGTGCTGGAGTCATTTTCCTATCCCCATCAGACTGACTGCCATGAGAAGTTTAGTGCTGTGTGATGGTTATTTATTTGGAGCTGGGATTTTGGATTGGGTTTTCTTCACTCCCAGGTGAATGGTGAAATGATTCATAATTGCCTCCCTTCACACCCTGAGGTTTCTCTCCTTCTCCCAGCCTAGCTTCTAGAATCAGATCACCTTAACTGGTGCTTCACTGCAGTCCCCCACCCTCCAAAACAGAACAAGGAGGGAAATGCAAGGTCACACATTGCATTGTCCTTATCGTGGCACCCGCTGCACATGTGCACGGAGAGAGTGGGTCCTGCCACGGTCCCTGCGCCTCTGTCACACCCACCTCTGCCTGAAAAAAGGGACATGGTGGCATCAGTGCCAAGAGTGAGACCAGTTGTCAAACCCAGCCAGCTGGCCCCAGCGTTTGGGGATGGTCAAGGATCTGCATCCAGCCAATCGATGCTTCCCATCTCTCTTGTTCCGTACAAGTATGCACACACTGGACACCTCTCGTTCTTCCACAGCCTGCTTTCCAGCAAGGGTGTCCTCTGCCAACTGCAATAACCACCCCTGGTCCAGCCCGTGGCTGCCCCAGACTTTGGCCAATGCTGTCATCAAAGCAGAGAGGACCCTGCTGTGGGGACAGCCTCCTGCTTTCAAGAACCATGTAGCAAATCTACAGTGGAAGAGCCAAGTCAGATTTTGGTCTGTGGTGGGCAAAGCTTTGTTGTCATGCTGAAGGTAGATAGGGAGCCCTGGTTTTCATTTTCTGTGTGAGTTCTCTGTTATGAAACTCTTGAGTTTCTTTGAGCTCCTCCCTGTTATGCCTATATCATTTCTCCATAAATCTCTCGGTCTAATACAGAGGAAAAAAAATTTTTTATTGTCTGTATATAGTATATATAAATAAAAAAAATTATATAAATTATATATATATAT
>WBNM01005304.1:0-21132 GCA_013399055.1 Ramphastos sulfuratus
CTTAAATTGAGGGGGCCCAGAACAACAACCTGATGTTAGGTTTAGAGTACAGGTTAAAAATTAGCAAACTTTAACCTGATTCAATTATTTTTTGTAGAGCTGCAGCAAGTTCACATGGCAATTCCAGCTTCATTTACAGCTTTAAAGGTTAGTTACCTCATTTCTGTACTGCAAAGGTAATGTTTCTGGTGATGTTTATGGTAGGAAAAGCTTGTGGCTTTTAATCCATCGCTTGCTTTAAAGAATGCAATGAATTTGTTTTGCAGTATTATAGACAATTTATATACTGTGTGGTTCAACAGTTTTCATAGCATTGACTATTCATCTTAGTTGAGAAGTCATGTATAGCTGCTCCATCAATGAAGTAATGTGCTTTGAAACTATCTGATCACCCATAGAGATAGTGCATGATTTTCTTAAAGATATTTAATATTGTACCATAGGAAAAAATAGCACTTTAGAAGATAAGGAGAAATCTCCCTCTAAATACACTGAATTTCTTACAGCTCTCCCTAAACATTTCCTACTAGCTCTTATCCAAATACAATAATGGTTTAGTTGGACTGTGGCTCAACCTAACATAGCAAGTATCATCTTAGATTTAAAAAATACTAAAGTGTAAACTAGGAAAAGACAGAAAAAAAAATGGACTCATATTTTTCCCCAGCTTTACCATTTAAGGAAAACAATCACACCCTGCCCACTCTGTGTCCTCTCAGCTTCACTCTAAGGCTATGTTCACTGCAGATATAAAAGCTACTTTCTGACTCCCTTCTCATTATGGGTTCCTTTTTACAGTTAGTACGTTTTTCCCCCCTTTCTTCCCTTATTTTTTTTTCTGTTTATTTTAAGACTTACATTCGGCTAAGGCTGCAATGTCAGAATTGCCCCAGAACGTGACTCCAAGGGGAGGTCTCTCTTACTGCTCCCTAGCTGGAAGCAATTTGCATCTCCACTCCCTTGCCATCCACACAACTCCATCCCACCCACTGCACAAAAACGTGGAAGCAATCATGAGACATCCCCACCTCAGAAACTAACTTGACTTCTTCAAATACAAAACAAACAATACCAGCACTTGAGTTGCTACAATCATTCAAGGAAGTAAAGGAATTGATTTGCTGGAAGTAAACCTAGTAAAGGACACAGTTGGTTTAAATTAGTGGGAACTGAAATTTTATGAAATTAGTGGCTTTCACTGGGTACATTTGCACTGCTTTCACAGTTGGTACATTTTTTCCTCTTTCCTTTTTCCTCTTAATTCAGCTGAAATGTGTTTTGCTTCTGCTTATTACCCTTAAAGCTTTCTCTACAGTTCAATATTGGACTGTATGTAACTATCATGCGCATATATATTTTTCCACCATCTCTTCTCTTTCTTTTCTTTATCCATCGAATTACAACCCAGAGCCAAAGCTGGCGAAGCTATGGGAGGTGTTTCAGCAGCAGGTGTTTTTGGCAGCTACTACACTGTCTCCAGCTGTATTTGGTGAGCTAATGGCCTATCTTAACTTTTATTGTCCCTTTGTTTACCAATTTTTACCTCAGCTTGGTTTATGTTTAGAGCAACGCATGCCTAGAGCTGAACGGTTATAAAAAAATTTGCATAAATTAGACCTACATTTTCCACAGGAGTCATTCACAGGATACGACGGTAGACTTACTTTTTATCATGCTGCTACAACACACACACGACTCTGGTCAAGTGATGCACTAAAGCCCTACAGTATCAGCTTCCTGCCACCTGAAAGCTACCTAAGCAGAACTTAATTTTTAAATTATGTCACTGACATAATCAGAGCAAATCCATCTCCTTAGGTTAAATGCATACATACATACTTGGAAAAATCATAGTCAGAATTTTAGCTAACATCTGTTAGCAGTAAAACTCAAATACCGCATAATTCTGTATATCCTCTATACCTTAGTTTTGTAGACATCAACATACACAACAATATGCACAGAAAAGGCAATCATCTTCCCAACTATATAATGAAATTGTCAATTTTCACCTCATTAGTATCTTTAATGTCATAAAGGTATGCAGTTTTAGAAAATGTTTATGCCCATTAGAAATATTTTAACATAAATATCACCTGTCAGATTTATAAAGTGCATGCAACCTGTTTTCCCAAACATACAATTAAGCTTTAAGCACTCAGGATAGATCAAAATTAGTCTCAGATTTTTATATATATATTTTTTTGTTTTTTAATTCTGGTAAAATAGAGCAGGAGGAGCTGAAAATTTCAAACTCATTAAAAAGCTCTACGGATATGCCTGAAATAATCTTATCTAATATCGTGTATTTCTGGAATTTCATCCCATATAGGTATGGTTTAAAAAACTTCTTATCCGCCATTACTCTTACAATAATTATTTCAAGTGATATTTTGAATGATCCAACTATATGTCTAGATGCCTTTTCCTAGCTCAGCCTGTTTGTGTTGCAGATATCAAAGCAACTAGGTCATTCACACCTACCAAGCTATTTAAAAATTGGGTTAGTTTTTAATTAAGTAATCTACATTATTAACTGGGAGAGAATGAAAGAGAGTATACTGGTTCTACTAATGGGTCTCTCCAAATTTTAACTCAATATCCAGATTCTGCACCTATTCAGGTATTTCCTGATGCTCTGTGTCTTCAGGGATTACATTGACGTCCATGGTGCTGTATGTTGGACAAATTAAAGCTACTGAAGATGCAAGACTTGTCTATGAAAATTTTGTATCCTAACAATAGAAAATTATGTGTATGCATGTCATTAGACTTATACTTCAAGACATTAACAACAACAAAAGAAACAGGAAAATGAATTTTGTGCATTAACAGAACTCAAAAGTTCAATATACTTCTAACCTCGAAATCAGAATTACTGTAATGTACTTTTTTTTTATATGATAAATTATGAAAATTCAGATTGATTCAGTATTTCAGGCCCACAAAGAAGTCCTGCTTCAAAAGTCAAGAAACCTGCTTGAGCAGAATCAACTTTTGCAGGCAGTAGGAAGTCTGTGAACTAATGGTGCAGCTGCCAAACCTACCAGCTGCAATACCCTACAACAAAAGAAACCAATCAATCTAAGAAATCATGGGCTAGATCAGAACATAATTATCAGCATTACACCATCCTCCTTTATACCAGTTTCCTGGACTACATTCTCACTGAATGTCACATCAAAGTAAGTACTTCTGTTAGCTTCAAGACCCAATGCATAAATAGCAAGAGAGACACTGACACCCCCACCTCTCCATCTAGGACTGTTCTGAGCAAGTGTGACTCCATCCTGTAAAAATGAAAGTGTCAAATGCATGCATAATTCTTCCAAGAAGGCCATGCCTATGATGAATTTTTTTCAAGTGAAAAAAGATAATATCCTGTGACCCATTACTTTTGTCTGGTATAACAGCACTAAGGGGAAGATAGTGTTTTAGAAGAGGCTCTAACTTAATCTAGCAAAGTTTTGAGCATCACTGTATAAAAAAGTTTAGTTCTCATCACAATTGAAATAAAAAGGAGCAATAAAAGCCAATCTGTCTTAGGCACATTTTCAAAGAGCAAAACCAACGCGTTGTTGGTGGTGCATTTGGTTAGGCAACCCCATTCTACTCTTGAGGAAGACTAAACAACAACGTAAGGCACTTCTCTTTCTGCTCTCAGTTTGAATAATGCTAAGAAAACTTCTAAAATCAAGTATTTTGTAGGCATCTTTAATAAAAAAAAAACAAACCAATATTCCTCAAGTTTTTCTAAAGAAGGATCAATTCTCTATCTAAGCAGTTGTCACTCCTCTAGATTGGTATTAATGTGTGAATCCTCAACTTCTTTTGTTTCAAGTGAAAACAACAAAGCTGAAACATACTCCTCCAGTAACAGAGGAAAAAAAAACTCAGTAAGAGAAAGCATCAAGTTAAAAATCTGACATTTTAGTTGAGCTTGCTTGCATTTTTCCTTTCCTCATAGTTCAGAAGCCAGAACAACTATTAATACCACAGTCCTCTAACTCCAGTTTTAATTGATTTAAATGTTCTTTGGTAATGCATGCGATTAATGAAGCTTTTTATTAGTTTATAAAAAAAGAGAAATAGTGTACTCTGCCAAGACTGAACATATACCCAAAGAAGCAACTCTAAAGCTGTACTACAGCTTCTCACGGGCTGTAGCACAGTCTACACAAAGCTCTTCAACTTTTGATCTGCAGCTGAAGACTGAAAGATAACTGCATGAAAATCGGATGGGAAACGAAATATGAATGTTTCTGTTTACCAAAATCATTGCCATCTGAAAAAGCAGCATTTCAGTTCACAACATAATCTGTTCACCTCAAGTCAGAACGCAACAATTTCAGGTTAGTAAATGAGAGACCGTCAACGTTCCCCTCACCACTGCAATGCCAAAAAGCAGTATTATGTTGTCCTGTTCTATAGATTATCCATTTGAACCTTAATCCTCTTCTGTGAGTCAGAGCTGTGTGGCAGATTCATTATGGGTATTAAGCACATAAACACTTGTGCTGCACAGCAGTTAATGTAATACAATAATCTGATAATTCAACCACTAACAAAAACTGCTAAATATATTCCTAAACTCGGCCCTGCTAAACCACAACAAAAATCTCTGTACATAAAGAATCCAGAAACAATTAACCTGTAAGGTAGTTAAGACTACATTAGTGTCGAAATTGTTGTACATGTCTATCTCAAAACCTGCGGAAAACAGCATTAATAAAAGCACCTTTCTTTAATTCTGTCATTAAGCCTTCAAATGGAAACCAGGAATAACTGTAAAATTATACTTATTTTAAACAAAAATAAAAAACATCATTAAACTACTTCAAACACTCTAGTACCTGCTTCTCATGATAACCACCATTCATAGAAGGAGTTGGCACAAAGAATGACCTCTTACCTACAAAGTCTTCACTGTAAAAAAAACCAACCATGACATTATCACCTCTCCTACACTCAGCCTAAATTGTAGTTTTCTTACTAACATAAATAAACTTTGATGACTCATCCAAAAATTCAGCAAACATTCCAGGAATTTCTCAAGACTGGCTAAAGCTTTGAATCATGAAAGTGAAAAAAAAAAAAAAAGAGATATGAAGACACAACATCCTGGAATGGAGATCTCTGAAGCTTTCAGTCAAACATTAAAAAGTGCTCTGTGGTTAAATAAATAATCCTGTGGTGTGTTTTGATAATGAAAGCAATGGGAATCAATTCAATACAGGGTTCGATCACAAGATATTAACTTGGAGGAATAAAAGATTATTTTCCTTGTTTAGAAACTGGCAGTAAACACAATCAGAAATTCCTGCTCAAAGCACTCAAGTTTTTATTCACATGGACAGGACTGAGTTCCATAAACCCTTGAGTAACTTTAATTTCTTTCTTTGTTTTTTCTTTCTGCTCTCACAGTTATGGAAAGAAACATCATAGCTTTTTTTCCCTCTTTGCCCCCATACACACTTCTCCCAAGTTCTAAGTCTATACAGTGAGCAAGTCAATCTCTCACCTCTTTAAAGGTGAGGTGAAAAGTAATGACGATTATTAGGGCGAAAAAACAAAATCTGCACAGAGATGATGCTTCAGGCAATAAGATGCAGTTTAGTTTAGTTATATTAGTTCCTACAACTAGTACTGCATCACAGGTTGAAATTAATTTATCTCTTTAGAAATATACTAGCACACACACGCACAAAATGTCAAAATGAACACTTCTGCATTTATTTTCTAAAGCATTTAGTTCATAGCAATTATGGCAGACTCATAACTGCATCACCTCAGATTCCTCCTATTTAATAGGGTGGCATTTCAACCGAAAGAAATTATCTAGGCACCAGAAACTACAACATATAAATTCTTATTCATCTAAATGTAGCAGCCTTCAAAGAATGCTATGCATTAATTAAAAAGAAATTATAAATTTAAATAAAAAATTAATTAACAATTCTGATGCTTAGTCAATTTTCACATTTTCCAAAGCACAAAGTGATAAGAAAGAATCCACTGGAATGAGCTGTTAAGGGAACAAAGTATTATTGTCTAGAGACTTGACTAGACAGCTACTGGGATACCCTATTTTGTCTCCTAATTACTTGCTCTCTGAAGAGACATGAAAGTCAGCAGAAATATTTCAGAGATTATAGTGCTGCTAGCAGCAGAGCTACTGTACTCTAAATTAGTGAGCACTGTATTTAATTGATTCTCAACAGTTACAAACACATTCAAATTACCCTTATTTTCTTAAGTCTCAGACTTGGGAGTTGTTCTGAGAGCATTCTTACAAAATTAGGAGTAACAATTTTGGTGTTCGTAGTGCAGCAAGAAAAAAAACAACTCATGTTTGTGCATTTATTTTTGCATATGGTAACATTCATGTATTTTTAATTTGTAATTGATAGAGGAAATAGAGTTTCTCAAAGCTGGGACAGAAATAAAGCCCTTCACAGGGTTATGTAACATAAAGAGTTATATTCAGTAAAGTAGCACCCTATATATAAAAAAATAACACCTTAAATTCATGTGTGTATGTCTGGTTATTTTTACTTGGAAAAAACACCAAACAAACAATCAAAATAATAACCCCCCTCACCCGACTACAACCCAAATAACAACAAAAAAACCCCACCAAAAACTCGGCAGCAAATTTAAGTCAAATCTCAAAAAAGTTACAGTGGTGAAAGAAAATCTACTTTTTGTGCACCTAAGAGTCTGACTAATGGGGTGGGGTATTTCTTCCTCCATTAAATTCATTTCTTCTGAGTAGTTCTTGCCCATAGAATAGCAAGTAATTGACAGAGACTGCAATCGTATAAACACCAACAGTTCTCTGAGCAGTTACCCAAAAAGCAATGTTAACTAAGTTAAGTTTCTAGCACATATTCCAGATTGTCCTCCTTATTTTTTACAGCAGAATTGATTTGCTAGAAAACTGAGGGGTTTTCTCTTTAGAATTCTCCAGGTTATGCTTCACTGAGAATTACAATCCTTTGCAGGCTTATTATTGCATTTCATGCATAGAATTAAAGAATTAGATAAGGAAATACTTAGCGATCACCTGAATTCTTAGTTTACTTCCAAGCAAATTGCTTAGCAACAAAATACTGTAAGAACTGAAAAAATAATCAAACTGATTTCTGATTACTAGATTAAACCATGCTTTCAAGGAAAGCTTAACTGTAGGCCAGATCTTCACTTACTATTTCAAATAAAACAGAGTAGTGACAATGAAAGCCACAAGAAAATTAACAGCTCTCTGAAGTGCAACTCTCACGATGATAGCTTACAGTTAAAAGAAAAGTTGCTTATATAATTACATAGGTACTTATATTCTACCAGGATCTAACACTAGCTGAAGGACAGTCTCTCTTAATTGAGAACATTCCCATTGTTTTGATCTTACAGTGTCTGAAGATGAAACATTTTGTCTGAGGATCTCCAAGATTACAACAAAGCAATCAGACTTAAAACTGTTTCAGTTAAATACACTATTATTCAAAGAGAATTCTGAAAGCAACAAAACAGTGCAATCCTTTAGAACTATGATGCATTTCAAGCCTGTGCTGGTTTGAGGCTAATTGGAATACTTTAATGAAAAAAATTAGATTATAGGCTGTTAAAAAGAAAACAATGGTGATGTCTACTTCACTCACAGGCTTGCTGAGATGTATAAAAACAAGGACACAAATACAGATAAGACGGAGTCACTCTCTTTAATGGAGTTGGTGTGTCTTCTCCCTGGGCTTCTGCTTCTAACCCAACTAATCATTCTGCTTCTAACCCCCCTTGCTGATCCTCCAAACTCAACTTACAAGCAAGGCAGATTCTGGGATAATGTAGAGGGGTGGAAAGAAGGTGTAAGGGTGGTTGGGAGCCCCTCCTGGGGACTCTGATTTCTGGGAGGGGAATTCTGTTTCTGTATTACCTTTAACTTGTATATTTCTGTAAATATTTGTGTATATTGTGTATATATCTGCTTGTATATTGTGCTAAGCTGTAAATAAAGCTTCATTCCACAACTTCCAGCTGGCTGAGTCTAGTCTGGGTGATTTTCATAGAGTGGGGGGGCGGGTAACTCCCAAACCATCACAAAGCCCCACTGATAAAGTCTACATCTGCCTGCAAATATGACCTTCAAATTCCTTAGAGCACTAAGAATGGCTGCTATACTACAATGTTTCTGTCACGGGGTAAGTGTTTCACAAATTCAGCCGACAAACCTTTTCAAATAGCCTAGAGTAAGCACATGAACTGCTGGACAGAAAAAAGTAATCACGAGACAAGCATTCTATGAAATGCATTTCTATAAAGGTTTTAAGACTCATTTGAGGAATAACAGCTGTAAAGAATCACTCTCATTCATCTGCTTGCTATATGAATAGGCCTCAGGATTTTAGATTCTATCATAGTACTGTTTCTTAATGATGTTCTTAGAAAAGGAGTAAGAAGCAAAGCTTACAGTCTGACTTTCAGGAAAGTCCATCTTCAGCAATTTGTGAGCGCATTCTTCAAAGTCTAAGCTGCAATAATGGAAAAAATATTTCTCACTATCTGTGCCATATATGCAATGCTAAAAACATTTCAGTATTATGTTGATTGATGCTGAAAATATTGTCTTTTTTTATTTTAGTGGAGGTTTTAAAGAAACATTTTGTATTTCACAAGTTTATATCTGAATATTAATCCCAAGTCAATACATTTGAGGCAATTTGAAAGTAAAATGACTCAATTATTACTATTGCATCATCTTACAAAATTTAGCAACACACAAACATGTGAACTCATCCTGCACATCCTGAAAAATCACTCAAATGCAAGCACTCTACGTGAGCTCCCAGAGCAGTGTTTACCAATTCTTCTCTTTGCACTTCTGCACACTGAATGCCTTTAGCTGCCAGTAGGTATTTCCCTTTCTCTCCCCAAGTATAAGATGCACAAAACTAAGTACAGCAAGGAAGCATGGAACAGTATCTTTGAGGAAGTTAAGACACTTTCATACCTTTCATTGTGGTATTAGTTCATCTAATGATCAATTATACACAACTATACTATCTCAATCCTCATGCAGGTTCAGACTTGCAGAATATTGTGGACTGTGCTTACTTTCAATGACAGAATTGAGTGGCGTGCAACAGATTAATACCGCCTTTCACTCAGGCAACACAAAGAGTTATACCACCATGTTTTGATTACTTGGGCCATGTACTGCAGGGGGATTCTATTCTCAAGATGAATACACAGTGCACTGCAGGGTTGGTTACCTGCAGTATACAACCTGGTTGCATACTTCTCTGAAAACAATGCAGACTGCAACAGGTCTAAAGACTACAACACTGAAGAACTCCTTACTCTCAAAAGTGGAGAAACTCCACAGCATCTCCACTTTAATCTTGTCACACTTTTTTTTTTTTTAATTCTTGGGATTCTGTATCATCTGAAGTTCATTTGTTCACTCAGAAAACTAATTACAGTAATCCTCATAGAAAAATAGAAAAGTCCCACTGTGCTATTCAAGCATCTTTAAACAAACAGGATTTATCTTAGGATGAGAATTTTTCAGAACAGTCTGCTTTACATAATGAGGTCAGGCTCCATTAAAGAACACTTCCCTGCCATTTTTTTTTGTTGGGGGGGGCTGGTTGGCTTTTTCAGTTTTGTTTTGGATTTTTTTTTGGTTGGTTGGTTGTGGGGGTTTCTTGTTCATTTTATTCTAACTGCACATTAAATAATAATTTTAAAAGGAAAAGAATTCCAGTTCACCCATTTCAAAAGAACTACAGTCATAGGTGTCCAAATTGTATTATACTTACCTTGACTGAATAGCAAGATAAATTGTACGACGGAAGGAGACCAGGTTAATTTCTGTTTTGTCATGGACAGTAACTTTCTGACCTGGAAGAGAAAACCATAGTTTTGAATACAGTAAAAGAATTAAAGCAGATAGATGTAATCACTTAAGTAAACAGAGCTGTTTTAAAGTCTGTAGCGCACAATGCAATATTTTTTTCTAGAGATATTACGGACTACTCGGCAAGTTTAATCAGGTTTTTAAAATTATTTTTAGGAAGAAGGAAAAAAAAATTAAATCAGCATTTGCCTTATTTGTAGAACACAACCTAAACACACAGGATTAAGATCCTCCTTTTAAAGACCTTTCACATGATTTCATCATTGCAACCTTTCTCATCTACATTATTATCAAGGCATTTTCTGCATAACTTAATGATACAATACATTATACAGCCTCCCTGATTGTAACAAGGAATTCTTTATGTTATGTGTAGGATCTACATCACAGCATTCTGCAAAGTTCTGGTTTTGTCCTGTAGCAAGTACATAAAAATCCACTTTGAATCAAATCCATTCTGGGAACACCTTTGTTGATAAGGTGTTCGCTATTCCCTCGTTCTTCTGAAGTTTGGTAAGAGCACAAGTGATGAAAAGTTCAGTGAATTCTCAATTTTCATCAGCTTGTATTTCACAGAAGAGCAGAATTTACATCAACAAATTGGTGAGGAAATCCATTCCTGATATTCTACAAGAATAAGACCTGGAAGGCTCTTTAATTACTTACGCAGTCTGCACAAATATGTCAGTTATGCATATAATTTTTTCTTCCTGAGAATCAAATACGTTCTTTGAAAATGTGTGAACACTGACAGCTTCCACTAAAGATCAAGAAAGGGGATGAACTGAACTACAGAGTGAGCTATAGAGAAAGTAAATACAGTTTTAAGAAAACACATGCTGATTTCAAAAGTATAAAAAAAATGGGACAGAGCCCTAGAAAGTGTCTGGAAAGGCTGTCTTCAGCAGTTTTTAAGGGATTATTTTCACATTTGTTACTCTTAACATTTGCAAGACTTTTCTCATGTAAAACTGCTATGGTCAAGAACAATCAGGCAAAGGTGCTTTTAATTTTCTGCCTGTGCTGAACGTCTCCTTTTAGACTGTTACTTTTATACTATTTGCTAGTAAACACTTAGACCTGAAAATAATTTACGATGAAAACACCCTTTAATGTTTCAACATTTTTAGTTTTGCAAAATGTGTAACGATTTAAGATGTTCTTTCCCATTACACCTATAAACAATCGCTAATAAAGCTGCCAGTCATGCACTTACCATCTTCATCCTCCTCTTCATCATCATCATCATCTTCATCTTCCTCACCACTTCCAGCCTCTTCATCAGCTTCAGATTCACTGTCACCTTCATCAAGAATTTCTGAAAGAGCAGTATCCCAGATTAAAGGAGTACAAGACCATGGTAGTTTCACTACCAAAATAACTTCATCTAAATACATATGAGTGAAAGGGTTTCTCTGGTGGAGAATGTGACAAAGTCAGAAAAACAGGTATATCGTGACCAAATGAAAACATAGACAGAGTAACAACACTGAAGAAAACCAAATCAGGAGTACATTGGAAAGATCTATGATGAACTGAAAGATAATTATCTGGGCCACAAGTATCGTCCACTGTTAAAGACTGGCAACAATAGTTGGATAAGCCAACAGCTTGTAAGTGTGTAAACATAAATAATGTATATAAAATGTATATACACACACACTTCCCTACCTTTTTTTAGCATTTTGTATTTCTCTTCATTTTCCATAAAGTTTGGATCCATCTTGAAAACATCTAAAGAATAAAAGAGAATCTTTAAAAATAGAATGAAGGAAACAAGTATTTGATCTTAAGTCTGTTTTCACAACAAAGTCATAGAAGTATCTTCTAACTTACTGAGAATATCCTCTGGGTTGTAGTCATCCTCTAATGGCAACATATGAGTAAACTGATCCTCTTCTTCCACTAGATCTAATCCTTCTGGAATGATTGGATGATCCTTGAAGCCATCCTTCCTTACAGCAAACATGACTTCTATCATATACTGAACACGCATATCAATTTTAGATTCATGCAGAATGTGTCGAAGACGGTCAAAGATGGCTTTGGAATAAAGACAGGAATGTCAATACAAAAAAGATTTACTAATACAAACACCAAAAAGACTGTGCTGGTTTCAGGCTAATTGAAATATTTTCATGAGAGAAATTAGATCATTGGTTGTGAAAATAATGATGAGGTTTGTATCATTCATTGATTTGCTGAGAGGGATAAAAAGCCAATCACTCTCACTTTGGGCTGTGTCGCTGGATCTAATCACTTCCTCTTAACTTTGATCTGATCTCTCCTCTGATTTCGGCTAACAACTAACATGTAAGCTTTGCTGGCTTTTGATTTTGTTTGCCTGTCTGAGATAGAGAGGGAGAGAGTAGGAGCAGCTTTGAGCCCTTCTGGGCAGTTTGTCCAAGAGGGAGTTTGGATTTCTGTATTATTTCTAATTTGTATATAATTGTAAATACGTCTATATACTTATAAGTACATTGTGTATATATGCTTGCAAATTTTGCTATGCTGTAAATATATCTTCATCTTACTTCCAAGCCATCTGAGCTAATCTGGTAAATTTTCTACAGTTCCTAACTCACCACAAAGACAAACTAAAAGGCTAATTATACTTACCGTTAATGCCTCTAGGAGAAACTTCAGTTAATTTGAGGCCACTCTCTTTAATAAATCCAATAGCCACTTCAATACTGTCATCAGTAGGCCTTTCAAGGAGCAAAGTGAGCATTTCCAAACACAAAACCTCATGAGCCTATGGAAAGAAGGGCAGCAAAGAATTAGAACACACTATGTTATACTACTATTATGGTAACTTAATTGATAGAGCAGTCTAGCCTTTGAAGATGCCACATCACACTCGTTTGTTTATACACATAAGGCAACAGTAGCGGGTCAAAGCTAATTAAAATGAAGTTAAAATATCAAGTGCAATTTTAGCTCCTGTATTTACACCTATTTTGTAGTGAATGAGACTATGCTACTGAAATCAACATCAAGCCTTGAAAAACATTTTTGCATTAAAAAAAAATATGTGCAGGAAGCAAACGAAACAGCACTCACATGGCAGAAACTAGCTGTGAGTGCAAATAGCACATCTCAGATTAGGTTGCGCTTTACCAAAATGCCCAATGCATTCCTGAAACACTGCTTCTTGACACTATTTAAACTAATATCCTGATTTCTAACATAAAAAGGTGGTATAGAGCTAGTTTTAGATGCATCCGAGTCTAACTCTGCCTACACAGATGTTTAAGTCAGATGACAGTGTTGCAAGAAAACTTTAAACGATGCTTGCTTTGCATCTGAGTATCAGTCTGGGCAAGATCTGGAGTATAAGTGCAACCATAAATGTATAGGCAATTACCAATGTCTTTTCTAAAAAGGCCCTAACAACTTAAAGCAGGCATCAAAAGGAAACCTGAACTCAGGTTTTCAGTAACTTTTAGAACAGGTAGAGTACTTTTGCTTAGGCTACTGCTCTCTTGAAACTAAACAGCCATAGAGGGCTTGGATTAAGTAGAAACATGAAGTAACATACCACATTCTGATTCATCAGATGTGCAACAAATTTTGAAGATGTTAGACAGAGTTGCTGCAAAAGAAATAAACCAGGAAACTTTAAATATATTGTATATGGAAGAAAACATAAATCAGACTTACTATATAGATCTGTGCATCTCACAATCAAATAATGTTCTGAAACTATTTACTGATACTGACAGTTGTTCACAATTAGGACTGTGCAGTTTGAAAAGCAAAAAGAAAAGGAAAGAAAAAAGAGAAAAATTATCATAGTAGCAACTCAGAACAGCGAATCATGCTGTCAAGCTTTCCTGATACACTAATACTACTGTAATTAGCGTACTGATGATATGTCCTGATGCACAGGTCTTGGGTGTGTTCCTCTGAAGCATGTAATTTGAACACACTTGATACAGGGTTAATGCAGCAGTTACACATTTCGGTGTGTTGCTTTTTCATGCTTTACATACCTTGTCATTTCTGCGATATCCTTTGCGAAAATTTAATATCAACCTCTTGAGAATCAGCTCACCAATATTTGGAAACTTTGAATTAATAATTGCCACAAGAGCTGCATAAACATGAGTAAAAATTGGAGAGGCACTCTGAGCTTGCAAAATGGATCTAGATAGCAATCCCCTGCAAAAATATGTAAGTTGAAGATGTGTCTGGTAATATAACATTGAATATTTTTATTCAGTACATATTACATAAAATAGTATTGTATAGTTGGAATAATTACAAAATATAGATGGTCATTTTAAAATCTTTGTTTACCATGTCTCAAAAAGAGTTTTGCAGAACGCTAAGAAAATTTTAAGATCTGTGGGACAGGGCCTCAGCCATCAAAACTAAATCAATGAAAGTCATCACACTTGGCACAGTCACAACAATCTAGCACTGAAGAAAATGGCGAAATAATCTTTTCTCTACATTACAACAATAATCCGCTGTAGATAACCGTAGTAAAACTTTCATTTTGCTGAATACTGGCTACAAATATGCTTTGTCCTACACGAATAATCCAGAAACACAGAAGTAAAGTAGTGTAGTTAAAAGCTTTAAGAAAAGGAAACAATTACCACTGTTACATTTTTATTCCCACAAACATACAATCATTTCCCTCTCTGGACCCTTCCCCAAGTATGGGACTTATCTGCACAGAACAATACATCCTAAAGTGAATTTTAAAATCTGACTACCATTCATACACTGCATATAGCACAGAGAGTGATGTATGCATGAGCTGTATGCACATTAGCTGAAGGGCAAAAGAATTGTTTTAAAATACTTAACTTACCTTCCTCGAACAATATTTTCCTGCAGGAGCTCATGAATTATATTTCCTATATTAGAAACATTCACTTTATTGACAAGACCATTGATTGACTTCTTCAAGGCTTCCCAACTCATCCTCTGATAGGCCAAGCTATTAAAAGGTATCACAAATCATTAATGTATAAATCTGCAGTAGCACTGATTTTTTTTAATATATTTATGACAACACGAATGTATGTTGTAATCAGTAAAACAGTTAAGACAGTATTCACAGCATAAGTGTCATGACTAGTTCACAATTATACACTGAGTTACTAGAAAATCGCTAAACCAACATGATACACCAACATGTAATTCTCTGCAGATACAGTATAACCCAGCACGTTCAGTGTTTAAAGATAATTCCAAAAATGCCTGATCATGCACTACATCCTACTTTTCCATTTATACTTTGCAGCAAAAGGTACAGTTGTAATTTGATTTTCTTTTCCAAAAAATGAGCTTTGAAAGAATGACCAGTCCTTCAAAGGTACTGCATTTTCACCACCATTCGCCAAAGTCCTTTACTGTTTTGCTTATCAATAAAAACACTAGCGTGCTACTTTCAACTCACCTGTTTTTATCGGTGATTTGCTCTTGCATCATCCTGAGCTTAGCAGGTGGAATATACGCACCACCTGTGCGAGTAAGGATTGGGTCCACTTCTTCTTTCTTCTTCTTGGAAGCGACCTCATCATGAGCATGTGTGCTCTGCACTGTCGACCTCTCTGGGCTTCTACGATCAGGCGATGAGTATCTTCTCTGCTTCCTTCGATCAGATTCCCTTTCCTCCCATCTCTCATGATGTCGCTCCCTCCCTCTTTCTGTTCTTCTATAAAAACAACCACCCAACAAAAAACACTAAACGCCCAAGAGTTCATGAAAGGTTTCCAAGTTTTATTCCCTAAAATTAGTATTTTATTACTCATTAAGAATGAGGTAGATACCTTCCTTCTGATGTTCTGTCATCATAGTATTCCCTTCTTGAATATTCTTGATCATATCTGCTGTCATCAGAGTGTCTTCTCTTTCTGGGAGATGGCGACCTGTCACGCTCTATATCCCTACTCACAGTCCAAGACACACAATTCTTAGTAAAAGGCTCAGAAAAACAATGCTATTAATACCCAGTTGCAAAACAATTCTATGTTACTGTTATGCTTCTGCAATTTAAGCTTCAATATATGAATCATTCAACTCCTGATAATTCTCATAAAAAAATAAAGAAAAAACTAAAAACAAAACAAAACAAACAAACAAACAAAAAAAAAATTAAAGCAGCACTGTAGAAGAAAGCTGCTCCTAGACAAATTCAGCACTGTGCATTCCTTGGAACACATACATCCATTTGTTTAACTTACTTTTTACCTGTGTAGTAAGAAACATAATAACCGCTACTGGAAAAAAATTTAAGTGTTTAGTAAAAGAGGTTCTATTCCAATTAAAATGAGAAATTAAAAGTAAGCTTGTAACAATTTACTCATGCCTCGGTAGACTGCACTTCAAATAATACTCAATCACCTCCTGCTGGCATCAATAATCTTGCACTAAAGTGAAAATTGTGGTTTCAGCAATACAGGAGCACAAGCAAAAAGCTGGCATCTATTCTCCATTTTCAAGTCCTGTGACAATTTAATTGAATGCTAAGGATTTTTTAAAAATGTTCCACTTCAATAACAAATCTAACTACTGCTGTATTGACATGCAAGTATTTTATTAAACCTACCCTTCTTTTTCACTGCTCAGACCATGATTTTTTTTTTTTAATTTTTTTAAACTTATCTAAGTCACTATGTAAGGCATTGTAGAGCATAAAAAAAACAATCATTCTACCTGTCCTCTGGAGACAAACTTTTTTGTCGTGAACTGTAGCCTTCCTTCCTTTCATGACCGGAACCATGCTTTAAGAAAACAAAAATTTTTAAAATATCAAGCCTCAACATTATATATTAAATACTGGGAGTACATTTATCTTGAGAACAAAGTGCATCATGTCTTCAGTTTTCTTACTCCTTTACAAGAAGTAAGGGCTATCAAGTAAAGCTAATAGCAGTCAATTATGACAAGAAGCGCTGGTTCTGAATAACAAGTAGCTAAGCAGCTGGACTCCCTGCTACAGGATACTGCAGTTGTCCAAAGCTTTGCAAAGTTTTTCCAAAGTGAACAAACACCTAAGAAAAATTCACACAGGTTACCAAAACTCTTTGTCTCAGGAAGATAAAAGTAGGCAGAGAGTGGGAGAATGTGTGGGTGAATACTTTTATGGTTGCCCTGTTCCTTAACTTCTTGAACCATCTACTGCCGATTACTGCTAGATAGGTCTGTCTTTCCTGCTTCCTTACTCTATACACCATTTAACGCTTTGTTGCATCACATGCAATACCCTTAAATCTACCACTTCTTGAAAAGTGCCCTTCCTCTCTCCTAAAAATTCCCTTTATTGTGTAATTTCTCCTTATCTTCCTCCTTTTTACTAACTATGATTTAAATTTTCATGAGTCCTTTTTAATATTTTTACATTATAGACACCTAAGTTAGACTGTTCAGATCGACAGATCTTGGACGTATATTTAATTCTAGGGTTTTTTTAAATGTGAGTGTGCAGGACTGTTCAAAGAGATAAACAAATAGTTCACAGCAAATTCTGTGGACTGAACCATAACACACAAGTAGGGAGTTGTAGACAAAAATCAGAGCATGACTGTATCTACAAGATACACGAAGATATCTTCATCAAGATGCTTCAAAACTATTTTGAGTACAGCTAAAAACCAGCTTTTATAACCTCTATACTTCCACTGTCAGATTCTTCTCTTCCCTTAAAATACGTTTTTCCAGAACCAGTATCTCATGATAACAGCCACTGATCAGATGAGAAACAGGTAACACTTCACCTTGATGCAGAAATCCTACACAAGGACTTGCTTATGCACCTTGTCTAAACTTTTTGCACAAATACTCATTTGTTGAAGTGTTATTCTACCTATTAACATGCTAGCACAGTAGCTTTTGCCACACCAAAGCAGCAGTTAAAACTGTTGGTTAGAAGAATACAGTGACATTTACTTCACAAGTAGACTTTGATGGACAGCTATACCAACTGATCTCAAACTTAATTAGAAAGGCATCTTTACTAAATGACAAGTGTGCTGTTTATAATGACCTGTGCAAGTAAAACCAAAATTAACTGATGTTTCCTAAAGAAGTAATATCAACACAAAAATTATGACCATCATCCTGGCAACAAATCAATGAGGTTGTTCGGCTATCACCCAAATCCACATGCATATCCTAAGATTCCAAGAAATATTGTAAAAAAAAAACTTTGAAAAACACAGAACAGTTACTGTATTTAAACAACATTCAGCAGACTGGAAAAAGCATGATCCATTCTCATTAGTTTTACATCACCAATCTTTGACTAAGCAGACAAGTGGTCACAAAAATAAAATAATGTTATGGATGTCTCTGTATTTGGCAGTTACCACGTCTCCTTGCAAAATCACCTAGGTCACCCTCAGTTCTTCATTAACAGGCTTTCTGCTGCAAGTTACAGTTCTCTTCCTTGCCCATTTCAATCAAAATAATTAATTGAAATCATCTACACAGTGTACCTTTGCTCTTATTTTGACAGCTGAGGAAGTACTACCATAACCATCATATTGATAAAATATGAGATGACACCAAACTATCCCCCGAGTATCTCTATTAAAAACCACTTCACTCAGCAAAGTTGGAACCATAAGAGGGAAGAAGCCCATATGAGGTTGAACTCTATAGGGATACAGACAAATACCATAGATCTGGCAGTGTATCAGAAGAGCACTGCATTACAATAAAAAAACACCTTATCTTTCATGCATTCATAAATTTACCACAGAGCTCTTAAGTAAGATGCCTTTAACTTTCACAGCAAGAAATAGTTGTCACGTTAACTGCTACTTCCTGTCTCATCTTTTCATTTTAACATCATGGAATGGACTGCCCAGGGAGGTGGTGGAGTCACCGTCCCTGGAGATGTTCAAGAAAAGACTAGATGGGCACTTAGTGCCATGGTCTAGTTGACTGGATAGGGCTGGGTGACAGGTTGGACAGGATGATCTTGCAGGTCTCTTCCAACCTGGTAGATTCCATGATCATTGGCAAATTTTCAATGCCTCTTTTCTCCATTCCTTCAGATACTTATGCTCTCTGTTGAGCCATCATTCAGCTTCTTTTCACGAATTACTTTACCATTATATGCTAAAAATGTTCAGAACTTCTATCATTAAGACAACACGTGCTAGAAAACAGCTGTAATTCACTGACCTCACAGCAATATTTCTCTTGTAAACAGTTGCTGTCAAATAAGGATAATTTGGTTTACATTCATGGAGGCACTTTTTAAGACAGTATCACTATAAATCTTATCACTAGTAATAAGGGCCCAATCAGGCCTTACAATTTAGGTTTAAGACCACTTACATTCACTTGTGTCACCCTGCTCTTCATCTTGACTTTGGAATTTTTAGGAAGTTCTGGATGTGCAGCAATAAGACAATCCAAGGACTTCAGCAAATGAAAAACGTATCATCTATGACACAAAGACAATCAACAAATTCTTACTGCACATGGTGCAGGAACCTGTTCTTCTACTTTGTTAATACTGTTTCCATAACTTCTTAAAAGAAAACAAGTAGCCCACCCCGGCTAGTCCTATCTTTTACTGTTATACAGCACCTGTCGGCGCGGATTAAGGCTGCCAAACAGCACCCAGCTCTCCAGCACCACCGCCGCGGCCACTTGGTACTGCCAAACGCGAGAACCGGCGGCCAGCCCGCAGGAGATGCCGAGGCCCTGTCCACGGACTCTGCCATATACCTCCCAACCGTAGCCCTAGCCCTAACCCTGGCCCTAGCCCCAGCAGGCCACCGTGCTCTTCGAGTTACCGCCCGGCCCGCGCCCCTCCGCCCGCTGTTGAGCTGCGACTTAGGAGGGCAGGTCGCGACCACCCAGCCTGTGGGCAGACCTGGTCAGTGGGCAAGACGGCGCCGGGTGATGACCCTCGCTCTTGAGGACGGTGCGAGGAGGCGATCTGCTGCCCTATCCACGGAACCATTGCCCCCCAGCCACCACCCGCGGCCCGCCGCGCTCCGCACCTACCGCCCACAGCCGCGCACCGCCACAACCAGCATCACTTCCGGCGCGACGCTGCGCACAGTGCAAACTCACTGCACTCAGGCCCCGCCCAGCGGCGGCGCTCGGCGCGCGCGCGTACACGGGAGTAGCCTCGACAGTAGCGCGAGGTTTTGTCACTCGGGCGCCGCTGTACGACGGGAAGCGTAGTTTGGCGGTGGCGCGCCTGGCGGTCATCTTGCTGTCCCCGTTCCCCGTCCTCGCCTGTGCTTTTCCCTTTCACTGAATTACAGATTCACAGCATCACAGAATGTCTACCTGGAAGCTTCTGTGTTCCAGTTTGTGTCAATTGCTCCGTGCCCTGTCAGCAAACACCACTAAGAAGAAGAGTCTGGCTCCATTCTCCTGACACTCACCCTATAGATGTTTATAAACATTAATGCAATCCACTCCCACCTCAGGCTCCTACAGGCTAACCAGACCCAGCTCTCTCAGACTTTCCTCATAAGGTACATGTTCTAGGCACCTAATGATCTTAGTGTCTCTCCGATGGTCTCTCTTTAGTACTTTCTTGTCCTTGAACTGGGCAGCCCAGAACTGGATGCAGTAGTTGATACAAAGCCTTACCAGAATACAGTAGAACAGGAGGAGACCCTCTCTCAACCCGATAGCCACACTCTTAAAGCATATAAAAATGTTCACAGTGGTTGTTGTGGAGGGAAAAAACCTAAGCCAACCCTGTGAAATTGAAGGCCAAGTGCAAGGTCCTGCACCTGGGCTGGTGTGGGAGGGCACACCCAAGTCCCTGCCCCACCGGAGGTTTGAATGGGGCGTAAAACTCTTTTGCTCCCCCTGACCTCTGGCTCCAGGGGTTTGGAATGTGAAAGAAGTAGGCCCCAAGTACCTTACTCCACCCCCACAGGCTTGAACAGGGAAGAGCCAATCGCCCCAGCATATATATATGGCAATGGGACACATTATCTAAGGGGACTTCCAGCGGAGAACTTTGACTTGGACTTTGAGAGGGACTTTAAGAGAGACCTTGACTCGGACCTGTAGTCGGTCCTTGAGTCGGACCTTGAGGGGAATCTGGAAGAAGGGTGAGAAGAAATCAGGAATAGTGTGGCCAGCAGGAGCAGGGAGGTCATTCTCCCCCTGTACTCTGCACTGGTTAGGCCACACCTTGAGTACTGTGTCCAGTTCTGGGCTCCTCAATTTAAGAGGGACATTGAGGTGCTTCAGTGTGTCCAGAGAAGGGC
>WBNM01005304.1:28133-69969 GCA_013399055.1 Ramphastos sulfuratus
GGTAGGGTCTTCTCACTTGCTCCCTGTGATAGGACAAGGAGCAATGGATGTAAGTTGCTGCACAAGAGGTTCCACCTCAACACAAGGGGGAACTCTTTAGTGTAAGGGTCTCAGAACACTTGGAACAGGCTCCCCAGAGAGGCTATGGAGTCTCCTTCTCTGGAGACTTTCAAGGCCCGTCTGGATGCATTCCCCTGTGATCTGGGTTAGATTCTATGGTACTGCTCTGGCAGGGGGATTGGACTCGATGATCTGTTGGGTACTTTTCAACCCCTGACATCCTGTGATGCTGTGATTTCTGAGTTATCTCAGGGCATGTCTGCTGCACAGTGCAAGTGGAGATGAATTGCCTAAGTTATCTCTAAATAAGCTAGTTCTGGTACCAGTAATCATATAGCCACACTAAGTAGAAATCTGTGCTGACACCCTTTGTTTCATTAGGTTAGCACAGTGTTATTGATGAGCTAGCAGGATCACATCACTTCTGGTGTCCAAATGAACTCATGCCAAGTGGCTTTATGCATATAGAATGGTAATAATCAACGCAGAATGATTCTCATTTTCTTAAGTGAATCGGTGATAGATCAGACCTTAAAATACAATAACACTAAATTCATACAAAATTAAATCAACATGAAAAGTTGTGCTTCAGATAAGGCAAATTTAAAATATAATTTTCTACACACTGAAAATGCTGAAAGCAGTGACAATTCAACTGAGACTAATAGCAATTAAACCAAACATAATTATAATATTTGAAACCTGCACAAAGGGAGAAAGGATAATGTGTCCAACAAATTCATATTTGCCAGCTTAATGTTGTGCATGAACACTCCATTAGTACGCCACAGGAAACACAGTTTTAGCCATCTTGTTTTCCAATTGCAGTTTTTGTCATTGTGCCTGAAATGATACAAGTTAAAAATAATCCACATGTTGTGCTCCCTGGACTGGTGCCTCTCCTGGCATAAGCAGCTGTAGATACATTAACTTTCAGTGTTCTACAACTTTTAATAGAATTTTGTATGTAGGTCACTGAAAGTACCCAATACTACTGGAAAAGCAACCACAGCTGCTCCAATACCTTATTCTTGTAGCTGATTCTTTGCAGTTAATATTGCTTTATTAATTAATTGCAGAATTATGGTGACTGGTTTCCCTGACTGCTTTATTAGGAGTAAGGCATTTACACACAACTAATTCTCATTAAAATTAATCAGTGTGACCTTTAGCATCCTGTAAAATTAAAATTTTGGGCAAGGTTCAAACTATTTTCAGGTAGCTGTTAAGAGTGTGCCAGCCACACTGCTGCCAAGACAAGAAATCACATTCTTTACAGTTTCAGTACAAAGTCAGGTAAGTTGAGCCTAGCCTGCAAAGGAGGTCCAAGACAACAAAGCTCAGCTTGGTTAGCAGACTGGGATGTGGATGTGCAGTCGCTTCTGCTACCTTTTTAGTGGCAGCAGCAATCTGCTACTGGGTGTTAAGCAACATATGGAAGAGAAAGAGAAAAGGAAAGCTCTAATATCATATGTACACCACTGCTTCAGAGGGATCTAGTATCTCTGCTGTGAAGTTCCATCACTGTTACATTTTAATAAATGCTAGAAGAACATGGATTTACAATACTAACTGAAAAACATCTCTTTTTGGTACCTCAAACAGCTGATATTGCTAACACTCTGTCTTGATCTGAGTAAGAGCAGGACTAGTTCTGTTCAGTGATTTTACTTTTCAGTTCAGTCTCTTCTAAATAACTACACTTCCTGATATTAATGGCAGCCTTTCACAGCATCTGCTTCCAGTAGTGATAATGCTCAATGTCTCTAGTTAGTACCAAGTGTTGGTGTGCAGGCCAAGGTCACTGCTAAATCTTTTCTATTACATTTGGGGTGCAGCAAGTAAAATACCCCATCTGTAGGGAGAAGCAGAGAGTTTAGGTGGCCCTAAACTGACTGGTGAGGTATTCCATTCCATATATGTCATGTTTGGTGTAAAGCTGAGGAATCATGAGAGTCAAGTTCTCTTCTTCAGTGGCCGGCATCTGAGGAGGCCTCTGTCTGCTCTGCCTTAAGTTCCTATCCATGAGTTCCTGAATCTGGTTCCCCTCTGCTGCTGAGTCCAGTCTGCAACTTCTGTCACAGCATCAGTGGTATGATGATGCAATTGCCATTCGAGGGGGTTTGGTTCAGTATTGAGTTTACGTATATTAGTTTGTTGGGGGGTTTGTGGGTTTGGTTTGGTTTTGTTTTTCCCCAAAAAAAGCTGTTTTAGTTTTCTTTTCCAATTCATAACTCTCCCTTATTCCCTTTCTCTTCCCCTTTGGCAGGGGAGAGGGATTAATAAAGATCATCTGTCACTCATTTAGTGGCTGGCCCAGCCCTGATCCTTGACACATTCCATCGCAAATTTTATTATTTACAAAAAAGTACCAGCAGACTCCTAGCTTGTATTGAAACCTCATCAAAACAAAGTTATCCACATGAGCTCAGTGGGTAGTGCTGATCATATGTCGAATTTCCACTGTGTTAAAACATCACATATGTTTTCTATCATTTTTAATCACAGTCTCTTAGCTGCTTCTTATAGTAGTCAAAAATCCACCCAGCTCCTTTTAAAATAGGTTCCTAGTTTGTATCTAAGATTTCATTTCTTATAGTTTTGTGGGAGTGCTGTTTTCCAATCAGCTTCTGGGACTGCAAAAAATTCCTGTCCCTTCAGACATCATCTTCCCCAAATGTACAGATTAAGTATCCTATTCAGAAAAGGAGGCCACAGCAAATGCAGATTTGCATTAAAAAATAAAAAAGCTTTTTCCTCTCAGATTTTGCACATTACTGTTGTTAATGGTTTGCTTGTTTGTTTGAAGTAATTCCAATTTAGTATTCTGGACTGAAGCTACAGGTAATGCTGTAGATACAAGTCACTCTGAACTAGCGTTTTCACATGCTTAGCTTCACTTCATTCTTATATGCTAGACAGGAATATTGGTTTGTTTCCACAGTTAAAAGAGTTCATCAAACCAAGGTGTTGCTCTACAACCAGCCCTCTAAAGTTAGAATGTCTAAAATTTTGAGGCAATACCATGAATTGAACTATGTTTGAATTAAGATATATTTAGCAGCTTTAGCTTAATTAGTAACTAAAATCCTTTTTTAAAGTAACTAAAACATTTTCAGTTGTGTTTTTCTTCCTTTGTGCTGATTTTTTTAGCTTCTATGAAGTATTTGTATATCTTCAGGCCTTGAAAGAAAAAACACCTCAGCTCCTCTGCAGAGCTGGGACAGTAGAGCCCCCTCGTGGGGACACAACGTTCAGTGCCAGTGGGTTTGTGTTCGGAAAACGTAAGTCAGAGTATCATGAATGCACTTTTCATCTACCTGCATTAAACCAGAGATTGTGTAGCATAACGTGCAGGGCAGTGGCTTGAGGGGCTGTGTCCATGTTCTTTGGTAAATGTGCAAAGCATATGAGATGTAATCCTTCTCTTATGAAAACCTAATACATATTTTTAGTCAAATTTTACTCTTGAAATAGAAAGGGAACATGTCTGTAAAGATATCAGCAACAAGAATATTCTATGCATACTGGAAATTCCACCTATATTTTGTCCTGTATTAAGGACCAGCTAATTAACTTTTACATGCTTCTAAAAATGTGCTAGATGGTTAGACCATGCGGCTTTGTTTCTCCAAGCTAGAAATGGAAAATACGTGTTTTTCTTGTAGTTTATTTTTCACAGCAGTTAAAAAAACCCAAATCAAACCCAACCAAAACCCAACAAAACCAAGGCACTCCCTTGTTCTTTCTGTCACTTTTCCATCTTAATTTTTATAATTATTTCATCAAGCAGAAGCAGCTACTNCCGGAAAGGACCTGACTATATATAGTTTTTCTTACACTTAGTGAATGCAAAACATTAAAAACTTGTATCACTTCTAAATCTCTTCAATTTCTTGATACACCTGTTGTGGGGCACTCCAAATTCCTTCTCCCTCCAAATTCCTTCTCCCCCTCCTTCCAATCTCTGGAGGTTTGAATGTGGGAATAAGAAGGCATGCTTTCCCTCCTGGCCCTTGCAGGCTTGGAGGGGGAACAGCANAAGGCACTCCCTTGTTCTTTCTGTCACTTTTCCATCTTAATTTTTATAATTATTTCATCAAGCAGAAGCAGCTACTCAAACCTTTAACTAAAAGACAAGTTAGCGTAACTGTTTCTCAGCTACTTGAGCTGGCATTTGGATGTTGTGTTCATATTCAGTTGTGTTCATATTAATTTCTCTGGCAATCGAAAGGGAAAGCTAACTGGAGCTAGTCTAACTGGAGCTAGTGACTGCTTGTGATGAATCTCATGTGAGATTAAAGCATAAATACATCAGGGCAGATGGTACTGTGTGCAGTTCTGGAGCCTCAACACAGGAAGGNTTTATCCACTCATGGGAAAGCCTGCACTGGAATCAGCTGGTGGTTGGCTGGATTCTTTGCACGCAGTGTATATGGCAAATGGACACAATGTCTAGGAAAATCATAAATAGAGTGAGGAAAAAAGTGCAGGATTCCTGCTGTTACAGAGTTCCCATTTTGGACCACCCCTACTTTTGCATAGCTCCTCTTTTTGCACCATCCCCGCTTTTGGATGGTTCCCCACTTCGGCACCATTCTGTGCAAGTCTGCGAGCTTTACAAGTCCTTAAGTCCATTTGAGAGAGCTGCCAGCGGCACCCAGAGCCGGCTTCTCTTGGACCACACCACAGCCTTACTTCCTGCTCGCTATCCCGAGCTGGGGATCGGCCAATTAATTCCCAACCAAATCAACATCTGACGGTCTTGCTGTCATGACAGAGGTTGGCAAGACATGGAGCAGCCCTTGGAGATCTTGGATCTTAGAGCATATCCAGCTATGTAAGCTCATCTCGACGGAGATTTAAAAACATAGAAGATTGTTTGAAAACATTTTCTTCAGAGTTTAAATGCAGTAACAATGCTAGGAAGACCTTCTGAAGTAATTCACAAAGAACTTTATTATATACTGAACGGTAATATAATTGAAGAAATAAAGACAAGAGTATAGTAACAAGAAAAGTAAATTCTAAACTTCAGCATACTTGTATTAAAATATTTAATTCCTCTATGTAACAGCCAACTAGTATTGCAGTAAGTGTTAAGTTTGTACAAAATGTGATGCCAATATTCTTTTATTTGAAGTGACACATTTTAGTTAAAGAGGAATTCTTCACTATGTGAGATCAACATTTGTGTTCAGAGTGGATGTGATCCAAGGACCTTACCTGACTTGTAATTGTAGCTGGTCTAAATCATCACAGACCCTTAACATTATCTCTCGTCTCTCATTAACTGTCTCCTGTCTCTCATTCTAATATTTTAATTGTACTTCATATCATAGCAGCTGTTCCTTCCCAGACTATTTTTCCCTAGATCTTCTGGTTGTATGTAATGGAAGAGTTAGCTCTTCAATCTAGAAAAGAATGTATTCCATTCAATAGAGATGCACTAAATAAATAAGAACAGTGACTTTGGAGTGACACTGACAGCATGTATGTAATTCATTATAATGTTAAACAAAATACAGAATTTCTGTCATGTTTTAAAATGTGTATATTTTTTAAAAAAATCATAAAAATTGGCAAAATTATGTGTTCAAAATAACAAAACCTAGGTTTACCACTTGTAGTGTGGTTTTGCACACTGTAAAATCAACAGAAAGAGCTCTTGGCCTTTTTCCACTTTACCTAGAGACAGATGTAAGCTCTATTAACACTCTCCCCCCTTTAATTACTATGGCATAGTGTCTAAAGTGTTATGGAGAGCAGTGTTACCCAGAAGTCATCACCACAATGAGATGCGTTCATCATGTCACAAAATGCAACATTTGTTAATTATCTTTTCTTAGTGCTATAGCAGACCTTCAAATTAATAGCTGTTGCAAACTATAGGCAAACAGTAGGTGCCTCATTTAATTAACTCTGACCCTGTGTGATGATCACAACACAGGGTGTTGCTTGGATGGGTGCTGGTTTTCCTATGGTATATAGCTGCCTTTCTCCAAAGCGCTGCGCTATAGCAACTTTAGGATTTAGAATATTTTGTTATTTGATGATTTTGTTATCATTATGGCCTGCAGATCAGAAGATCTGTAAGCACCAGTGAACGGAGTAATGCCAAGCTAACTGCATTATTGTTTTGATGACAACCTCCTATGCATAACAAAAAAAAATGTCAAGAGGTTTATCAGAACAGTTTTGCTGTATGGTCTAAATAGAAACAGGCTCTGTGATGACATGGGTGGGATATTCTGAAGGGCAGAATCCGACTGCACTCAAAGAAGAG
Source organism: Ramphastos sulfuratus (assembly GCA_013399055.1). Taxonomy (NCBI): domain Eukaryota; kingdom Metazoa; phylum Chordata; class Aves; order Piciformes; family Ramphastidae; genus Ramphastos; species Ramphastos sulfuratus. The sequence continues at coordinate 34,480 of WBNM01005304.1, forward strand.
GTGTCTTATTTTCCCCTAAAAAGTTCCTCTCAGCTACCCTGGTTAGGAAGTTTAGCTGCTCAGCTTTTGTTATACTTCATTGCTTTCCTACTTCTGCTAAAGTATCTACTACATCAAACTTCTGGGGCAGACCATAATTGCTGTTGAACAGTAACAAAAAAATTGTTTCCCAGGAGTTCTTGCAGAGAGAGAGATTTCATCCTCACTGTGGGGAGGATCACATAAAATAATGCACTTTTGAAAGTACAAAGTAATTATGAAGCATGGTCAAAAGAACACCTCTGGATACAGGTGACACTCTTAGTCATAGAATCATAGAATCATAGCGTGGTAAGGTTGGAAGGGACCTCAAGGATCACCTAGTTCCAACCCCCTGCCATAGGCAGGGACACCTCCCACTAGTACAGGTCACTCAAGGCCTCGTCCAACCTGGCCTTGAACACCTCCAGGGAGGGAGCATCCACAACCTCCCTGGGCAACCTGTGCCAGTGTCTCACCACCCTCACTGTAAAGAACTTCCTCCTAACATCCAGTCTAAATCTCCCCTCTGCCAGTGTAAACCCATTGCCCCTTGTCCTGTCATTACAAGACCTCATAAGTAGTCCCGCCCTAGCCTTCCTGGAGGCCCCCTTGAGATACTGGAAGGCTACTATAAGGTCTCCTCGAAGCCTTCTCTTCTCCAGGCTGAAGAGCCCCAACTCTTGTAGCCTGTCCTCATAGGAGAGCTGCTCCAGCCCTCTCATCATCCTTGTGGCCCTCCTCTGGACCCGCTCCAACACTTTCATGTCTTTCCTGTGCTGGGGGCTCCAGAACTGCACACAGTACTCCAGATGGGGTCTGATGAGAGCAGAGTAAAGGGGCAGAATCCCCTCCCTTGCCCTGCTGGCCACACTGCTCTTGATGCAGCCCAGGACTCATCTCTGCATCCTGCTTAAGAGCATACTGACACGCTTTGATTTTTTACAAATTTCTATTAATTTGAGGGGTTTTTTTTGCAGAATATGCCGCTGTGAATGTCCATCCATTTTCTTCATGGCTACAGAATGTGTGGTAAAGTCGTATCAGAAAATGTCGTATATGGTAACTGTCAAGTAATTAACCAAAATCTACATCAATACTTAAAGTCACACCATGTTTTAATATCTGATGAATATTAATACTTTTTTGTTGTTGTTTTTAACAGACTTTCTTCTCAGATGTCAAATTTGAAGGGAGGCAGTATACTCACAGTTGCTAACTCTTCTTTCTATTTTGAGTTGAGTACTTACAGACCTTGCAAAGTACCAAATGTTCCTATTTCCTATGAGAAGGGTTTCCAAATAAGCCTTTGGAATTATTTTTGAACAAACTGGGACCACTGTAGAAATAAACTAGCTTTATGTCTCAAATCTCCAGGGGGCTTACGAGGCAAAATAACTTCAGCAGACAAAGTAGGTTAAAGCAAGAACAGACAACCTCCTTAATTAACAGAGCACAAATACTCACCCAATTCAGTGCATTTCAGATTGAGTAGTTCTAAAAAAGAGCAGGGTCAAAAGGAATGAAACCGTTAAGAATTACAAAAACATGTTCATTAACTCTTTCTTGGCTGAGGCACCCTGCAGATCTACCACGACTCAGTTTTAACCTGGGCTTAGTTTATAGATGGAATTTTAAAATCTCATTTGAAATAATCTTAGAATTTGTAGATAGTCTGTTTTTTGACAGGAACACTTCTTGAAAACCTGATTAGATTTTCTTTTTGGGGTGTTTCTCTGCCAGTGTACATTAGTAGGTGTTGGAGGGTTTGTTGCATTTTTCAAAGTATTAGATTGTAGGTAATTCATTTGTATAAGAATTAAGAGCAGAAAGAATGTCTTGTTCTTCAATTTGTTTTAGAATTTCTAGTTTTAGTCATGGATTTTCTAGGAATTAAAATGTATTCCTGTTTTTTTCCCTAACTAATGAAATATCTGTCATTATTGTCTACTATACCAACTATTAGCAACAATACAAACTTTTTCCCCATCTCCCAGATACAGCCAGAATGAGCTGTAACTGATGGAAATCCTTTTGTTAAGTTCTCTAATATATTGCTCCACTGCTTCTCAGCTGCAGTTATGAATTACTTTGAATGTAATTACTAATTTTTGACACTGAGGAATTTTCCTAGCTCCAAAATTTACTGCTACTGTTTCTATCATTTATAGGACTTCCTGCATAGTATGACAGTTTATCATTCTGAGAACATAAATGAGTTGCTTTTTCTCAGCTTTTCTCCCTTCTTTTCATGAAAGATTGCCCCCAAGAGTTTTTGTTTTGGAAGGGGCAGTTCAAGAAAATATTAATCTCTAAACTTAAAAATTCTGCCAAATGTTGCAACCGAGTTGAGACAGTATACTTTGGTTTTCTTTTCTTGTTCTATGCAAATAACAAAAAGTTAACTAAATGACTGAATTCTTCTAATGTTTCCAGTATGGAGACTCCTGCCTAACATCTTTGCTGGCATTCTGAAGAAAGGGAGGATGTGTTGCCTGCCAAGACTGCAGAGCATTGCTTCTCGGTGAGCTTCTTTATTGGCTGGGCTGGTTTTGTCCTTTGTCAGTTGACATCAGGACAGATGGCAGCAGTCCAGGAGGCAGTGGGAAGCACTGTTTGTTTGTTTGTGTTTGTGTGTATGAGAAGAGAAGAAAGATGGGATGAAGAAGAACAAAGACAGAGTAAACAAAGAACAGCTTCAGGTACAGCAAAGTCATAAAAAACATAGATAATAAGCCTGAAATACATTTCCCTAAAATACATTAAATACACACAAAAATAATCACTGATATCCTCTAAATCTTATAGAGGCAAATTTTTATAACAACATGAAATGATACAACTTTTTAGCATTTTTTAAGATGTAAGAGTAATCACTATGTTTTCTGAGTATTCCACAACTGATTGCCTCATGATTGTTGAAAAACTGAGGAATGATCATTACAGCATGTAGTAAATTCATCATCTTAAAAGGAGGAATTTTTTAAAACTAAATTTGGTTCAGGCAAATGAATGGTTTAGGCAAACCATTGTTTTAGGCAATAACTGGTTCAGGTAATGAAAAAAACAGTAGTTTGTCTGTCAAAGAAAGCATGAGGGAGGGGAGGAGGAAGAGAGAAAAAAGAGGGCTTGAAATCAGAAAATGATAACACTTGGGGGAAAAAAATCCTTTCTTTAGTGTTTGCATGCAGCATAGAATTGAATTTAATGTATTATTAGCATTGCAGAGCACAAGAAGAGCCATAAGCAAAAAGGAAAGAAAACAAAAAGGTGGGTTTTATTGAAAGATAATCACTGGCTTCAGTCTGCAATCTAGTTTTTTAAGTGTATTTAATTATAATCCAAAGCTCTCTGCAGATTACCTGCCATATACAGATGGAACATTTTAGACTGGATTTCCCCAGAAAAGATGGCAGTCTAATCTGACTGCTTGATTGCACATTACTGTGGTTATCTACAGAAAAGTAGAAATGTTTTTGGTTAAGGAAAAGGGTGTACATCAGAGTGATCTTACATGTTTAGTACAAGTATAAAGTTTAGTAAACATTTAGCTCTAATTAGCTCACTTCTGGGAGCAGCAAAGGAAGAGAAAGGGAAAGAAAGGGCCTGAGGATTGTAGCTGACTGTCTGAGGTTGGGTTTGTGAGAAGTGTAGCCAAGGAGCAGTGGGCATGGCCCTTCATTTCTCCATAATGCCTCTTTTCTGGGGTAACAGACCTTACTGAAAGGAGAGCAAGAAAAAGAACTCTGACAATGAACTCTACACAAAAAAACCCTATTTCAAAATAATTTAAAATGAAAGGTGAGAGCATCTACCATACACAGAAGCAACCTTATACAATAGTGACAAATTAAAGTTCATAAAACAGAAAGGAAGAACTCCCTGTCCTGACAGATAGTCTCACTGTCAGTTCCATGTACCACACTCACTGGCAGATGAGCTTTGCAACATGCTGTGATGTTTAGCAATATGGGGCTATTTCACACCAAAACTGAGGAGCTGGGAGTGTGTAAGTACAAGGCTATCAAAGTCACACATTCCTGCACTTCAGATAATTTTCCACGCCTAGCTGAGACAGCTTCTGGCTTCAGTAGGTTCCCCCTGGCTTTGCTTACTCACTCTTATTCACTGCTAGTTCAAGACAGCTGCTTCCTCTGCAAACAGAATTTGTTCACCTCCAATATTTTGTACACCACCCTGGTGCCCTAATATTGCCTAACCCTCAAAAACATCTACCACAAACAGAGTTTTGGGTAATTTTCTGTCTGTCTTTCCATCTCATTAAATGGGATGGCCATTAAGCGGAAATTTATAAATTACATTAAAAACATGCACATGTAAATAATTTCTTTAAATTATTTTCAATAACCTGACATAGGAGTAGGAATTTTAAACAGTAGGCATGGTTTCCCTAAACAGCCTGCTAATAGTTCTCTTTAGCAGAGTGATCTATTTTTCTCAGATACATAACAATTTAAACAACAGAGGCTTTCCAGACAGATCTTAGGCCACTGTGAGCTTTACACATTGAAGCCAGCACTTTGAACTCTACCTGGACACTATATAAAGCATTTCAGATTGATAAGTAAGTGTAAAAGGCTTGTGATGTGATAAGGTCTGTGCCAGAGCACTCAGTGAACTAGATGATGTTATTCACATCAAGCATGCAGCTGGCCAGATGCAGTTATTTCTGAGCTGTGTAGATCTGTGTGAAGGAAGACAAGTATGAAAAAGTTATATAAAACACACATAGAAGAAATAAATTGTAGCATTTCAAGGTAGTCCCAAGTTTCAAAGAGTAAAATTATGTCCTTGGTTGTGGGAGCAGCACTAGGATTAAGTTTAACTCTGTGACATGTAGTTTTGTTCTCTTGACAGGAGATGTCTAGATTCTGCATGTTCCCTCATCTTTATCACACATTCACTCAATACTTTTACATGGAAATTACAAATTCACTTTGGGTTGCAGAATGTGTCCATTCTTTATCTCACTGGATTTAAAAAATAATATTCCTTGTAGTATTAGAACACAACTAATTAGATTCCTTAATAATAATATATTTATATGCCAAATGGATCTATGTAGACAACCTTTTAAAGGCTGTATTGGCTTCTCAAATAAATGTAAATATAGATTTACTCTCTTAATTACTATTTTAGGGGTTTTCATAGTTTTGGCACCACACTTCTAGTTTTTCCAGTCTGTTTGTATCACACCACGGCTTTAAGGGGTGGAAGAAAACCTCTACTATGAGAAAATTCAACAAGCAGTCTTTTAACATTTAGGTGTGAATTCACTTTGAGTTACTTGTGCTTTGTGCTTGGTATACACACAGGAAATTCGTGGTACAGCTAATCAGTATGCCATTTTTCTAGGCATTCAGTGCATTATTTGCAATTCAGTGGATTTATTTTGTTCTGATTAATAATATGACAAATTTCTGAACTTTAGGAAATATTTTACTGTCTAACATTCATAAAAAGAAAAGTAACATTTATTTTCTAGCATGCAAAATTCAGCTTTTACTTTTATCTGGAAGTTTGTTCTTTTTATCATTAACCCAGTCAAATATGAAACTTGAAGAGGTGTATTAATGTACTCAATTACTTCATTATTTCATTTCTTGGAACACCACATAGTTCTGCTGCTTTTGAAATGTTTTCTTTTGACAACTGTAGTCAACATTTGCCAACCTGAGTTGGCAATATTTAAATCTTTTCCTTTCCTTTCCTCTTTCCTTCCACCCCCCCCCCCCCCCCCTCTTTTTTTTTTTAAGGAATATTTGTAACTGTTTTTCCCATATATAGAAGTAATTTCTACAACAAATTAGAAACTATTTCAATTGTCAAAGAAGGAACTAATTTTTCCATTTCTTGATTTGATTTCTATGTGATGGTAAACTCACTAAATAATGAGTTTATAAATAAAATGCCTTGGAAGAAAAGGAGAGTAGAGTGAATTTTATAAAATATGGGAGAAATATGACCTTTGTTCAGAAGCCTGCTTGCTCATTAACAGATAGCTGTAGTTTAATGATTGCACTGTGGCGTAAAGAAGCAATCAAATTAGATGTTGTGTGAAGCTATCATTACTCTGTGTGTTTCTCTGTATAGTTCCATCTTAAAGCATGTTGTTTCTTTCATAGCAGGCCCTCAGATTACTGAATCACATGCTTTCCACATCAAAGTGCTGTCAGCACTTTGCAGCATAAACAGGATGCTGAGATAATTTTACAATACATTCTCTTCAAACAGCATTGACTTGTACACTTAGAACATTTCTTTTTCTTCTGGGATATGCAGAAGGTGGTGCACTGAAGTGAGTAGCATCTTAAAACTGCCTAAAACTAGGAACAGAAACATCTCTTAAAAGTTGGACCAAAGCACCTCTGCAGGGATGGTGGGGATTTTTGAAAGTCAATTCTTCTCAAATGCTGTCTGAATTATATTTCAGTCAGCTAGTAAGAGCCAGTTTAAATGTGGAAAACATGTCCATGTTTTGAAAAGCATGGACCATCTCTTTTTATTTACTAGCTGAAGTATGATACCTCGAAAAGTCTTCAAGCTAATATATAGTAAATCAGATCCCACCCCCAACATCAAAGACACAGCCTTAGTTAGTAACCAGTATGTAGAGAGCTGGGCTTGCTGTGCTGACCTTATTGCTTTATGACGAAGTAGAAAAAATAATGAATACAGAAAGCAAACGAGCTAAAAGCGGCAGAAGGACAGAACTTTGTATGATAGGGTTTAACTTTGTAGGATTTTCTTTAAATCCACTCTGCCAAGAAATGTGCTTTCTTCTTTGATATTCATTTTGTATCTATACACACATAATCTGTAAATGCTTCACATTGTATTTCCTAGTCATGTTTGTCATTTACTAGCATCTATGTAAAAGATTGTCACAGACCTGGGTAATGATAGGATGGGGAACAGGAATGTGAAAAGCTGATAGATGAACTGAAAAAGGGAAAGCAGTCTGTGTGCTGGCAAGCAGACCATGGCTTTCATGTTTCATCTGCCCATCTCCTATTTCAGACATAGTTGACACCTGGGATTGGAGTGATATAAGGTAGGACTTCACCTCTTTCTCCTGGTGGAAGGATAAAGGTCTTACTACATCTCATTGGGTCTGAACTGTGCTTACTACAGTCAGTCTTTCCAAAACAAACAGTATCCTTGGTTTTCTGATATTCTTTCTGCTGTTTTCTACATTGGCAAGTAAAAATATAACAAGCTCTGGAGTTTCACATAGATGCGGTGTACCATTCACAGGAAAACCTGGGGTTCTCTGCTATGCAATGGCAGTTGAAGGCAGTGAAACACAGGACAGGACAAGACACATGTACTACCAAAGAAAGGGTAAGACCTAGTCAGCAAGTAAAGAACTGCTTGTTTCTTTCACAGAGAAATTCCAGAATTTTGGGGTTATCTCAAGTTCAGATTTTTTTGCAAAAGTAAATAGAACCATAAATCAATATATAATTACCAAAGTTTTGCATTTCATTTTCAAGGTTAATATACAATATTAAAAGTTTGTGTGGTTTTGTTTGTTTTTTTTTTAATAAAAAAGCAAAGTATTACTATGAAGTAAGGTGAGCATGTTCAAATGAAAGCATAAAGTTCAACGAGAAAAGCAGAAGAGTGAGTATTCCATTTTTTGAACTTGATGAAAAAAGTATTCTGAAATCATGGGAATGAAAGTTTAGATGTATATATAGTACGTTTTTCAGATCCATCTCTATCTAAACATTGATCAACTTTGTCTCAAAATTGTAAAAGATTTGTACTCAAAACTATTTCTCCCTTGTCTTTCGCTCCCTTATCTTATTAGCATATGACTACTCTTGGTAGTGTGTCCTTGGCTCTTCAGGAACACAAAAGACAAATGCTTAAATAATGTTTCATCTTACATTACAAAGAGGTCACAAACTGATCTCAGCTACATCAGTGTAAATCTGGAGAAACTCAGCTCAATGGACTTACTCAGGCCTGAAATCAATTATTACTCTGGTGTGAGATAGAGCCCAGCACATTGGCCCCGTTCTGGCATTGAGATGCAAATTGCAACCGCGGGGACATCAGAGGATTGCCCAGGCATCTTGGTGGCAGCCCCAAAGACACAGTTGCTCCTTGGCACTATTTGTGCAGAACAGGCAAGCAACAATGCTGGGGCGTGCCTGGGTGCTGCACCCCATGTAGCTACACGGCTAGGGAGCAAACAGGGAGAGATTCAATAGAAGGCAGTAATTGTTATGCAGCCATGCAAGAACAGAAACAAAATACAGCTTAAATACTCCTCCCCCAGCCCTGCCCCCATGATTATGCCTCCGATAACCACAGTGGTAGTTGTAGAACCTATTTTTCCATTTCAGTCTTTGGCATCAGTGAGCACTGGCACTAAAGCAGACTCCAGCAGGATGCCTGGAAGGCAGTGCTGTGTCAGGTTAGTAATGTGCTATATCAGTTTAGATAAACTGATGCTTCCTGACACCCACCCTCTGAGAGCCACCTTGTAGGAACTGGCTGCAAACATACCAAAGTCCCATTCCATCTCCTTCCTGTGTCCTACCTCCTACTGCCAACCAAACAGCAATTAAGAACATGAAGTAATACACTGTACCAGTTTAAAAAATTAGACTTCTACCCTGTGTGTCATTACATCACTTTTTACTGTTGTGGTAGGCCTGAATAGGCCAAAATAGGCTTCGACATGTTGCCCAAACATGTTTTTCTGCTCTCTCTCCTTCTGCTATGGGGAGAAGCAACCGTGGAAAAGAGGACAAAGAACCTGGAGCCACTGAGTCTAAGGACTCTGGCTTGCCCAGACTTGTTTTGCTCCTGTGGTAAACAAGGTACACACACTTAGCTTGTGCCTGCCTTGTGCAAGGCCTATGTTTTTCCCAAATTTGGGTAAAGCAAGCCTATGGCTTCACCTAATATGGTCAGGCTTGGCTAACTGCCATTCTGATTGGTTATTCTGTGTCCAAAGGACCAATAGTCTCGGGCTGTACTGATAAAAAAGATATGAGCAGGTAACACAACATGCTCTGCCATTGTATTCTTGCCTGCTGCCATTGCTCACTGCCTTATTGCATCCTGAAGTGCCTGGAAACTGCCTGCCTCGAGTTTACCAGGAACAGGCTCCAAATGCCTCCATGCAATCAGCCTGCATAGCCAGTGTGACATCTGTGCTGAGACTGCACATCACAAGACATCCTGCCTGCACCTGAAAGCCTCCTGCCAAGACGAGAAGTCCTGAAGAAATGCAGCTGGTCCAGAGAAATCAGGACGAGGTCAGAGATTGTCTGCCTCCTTTCCCCAGTAGTCTTTGAAGCCTGGGAAGAATCAAAAGCCTCAGCAGCTGACAAGACTGTAACAGAATTCCCTGAAAGCATTTGGGTACTGTCGGAAGCTATAGCTAGCCCTGTGAGTTGGGAGATATTTTGTGGGTAAATACTTAAAGCCTCTTGTAATTCACCAGGTACCTTCTGTCACAAGCAGAAAGGAGCTCCTTGAGTTCATCTAGTGGACAAGTGGCATAATCAACCTCAAGTGGTGTATTGACTGCAGGAACCTTCTCTTCCAGTTTGATTAATGTTTATATATTTTTGCTAGTTATTTCTAGATCTAGTTATTCCTTTGTATAATGTTTCCATGAACTGTGCGAAGAACCAATTATTATTAAAATTAGTTGTCAGAGGGGCAAGACTCCTGAATATTGAAAATTAATAAAAAATATTAATTTTTGAAAATAATATCTTGGATCAATCAATTACCCCTCCATTTCCTTTACACAGAGAATTTAACCCAAAATTTCACATCTCCTATTAGTGACTGTCTCAATTACTCTCAAGTAAGCACCCCAGCAGCTTAATGAAATACAGTTGCAGGTAGGGATCTGCAGAGGCTCTTGAAACCCCTTCCCCAAGGAGCCTGCTCTCTCCAGCTTGCATTAAGTTTAATAAAAGGCTGAGGTTCTTAAAGAGTTTTGCCATATAGTGACTATTACTTTATATGGGACAAAGCTGTACCAAAATAGATTTTTTAATCCTTGGTGATATTTAACTACTAGTGATTTATTTCCAATCCAGTAGCTGATGCAAGCAAATGTGAAGAGCAGAAATATTGGTAAGGCACCTAATTCTGAAAGTAAAGAATGACATTAAATTTAACAAGCAAGCTAATCTTCCAATTTTTGTTCTGTTTTTATTCCAGTTGTTTAGTACTATTTACCTTTCTCTATTTGTTATGCTCTAATTAGCAAATCTGAGAAAAATTAGTAAATAAATACATAAAACCTTGATAAACCCCTCGACAGAATATAAAGCCCCATTTGGAAGGGAAATAATAAACAAATATTAGGAAATTGCTTGATTTTTCTGAAGTTTGCTTTGAAAAAAAATAATTGAAAAATCAAGTGTCCAGAATATGAATTTTGCATTAAGTTTGAACTAACTTAGCTTATTCTTTGAAAATGGAGGAATTCCATCGTGGGCAATATTTTCTTCACTGAATGTGCTGCTTTAGTTTGGAAATCTCTCTAACAGGGAAAGTTCCTTTTTCCCCATTTAACTCCCCACTGCAAATTCAATATGACTTTACAAGCTGCTGTCACATGCCATATCAATATGCTGTTACTAAAACTGAGGGTGGTCATTTTCTTCATCCATGTTACAGAGATGCCCACAAACCAGACAGCAACAGCCGCCTGCGAACTGTGGATTTATTGCGATTGCTCTGCACTCCTTTCAACACAATTAAGTTACAGGTTCAGATGTCGGTTTGGAATACAATGCTGCACAACCAGTTAAACTATCTAGTGGGGGTGTAAGGACTCCTTGGATGAGGTACCAGTCTATGGGGAGAGGAACTGACTGCCAGGCTGCTTGATGCGTGGAGAAGCCCTCTCTCTACAGCAGGACTCCATTTATACCCTGTTGAGTGTGTTCAGTGGTCAATTTCTTAGTTAGTTAAAGGGCTGAGTCCTCCAAGCAACACAAGGGAACTTCGGGGCCCAGAGGTGCCAATTAACATCTGGAGGCATTGAGCTGAGTTTTATCAGCTTCTATCAAGACTCAGCCCTTTGTCTGGTATCAGTCAGGCCCTTTGTGTTTTTGAGGATGGTTATACCTGCCACAATCCATAGCACTTCTAGACAACCTGGAACAGATATCCGTGTTCTGCCCAATAGTTATGTAAAAAATGTTAATAATAAATGCAACAGAGAAAGCTGCCAACTCCTGTATTATCACCTCTTGAATAAGCTCTTGCAGTTAAAAGATTTATTATGGAGTATAAAGATATCATGTTAAAGCTCGTGTTTCAGGTACATCCCATTTGGGTGAGAATTACATATCTTTGCTGAACACAGGCCTCAAAACTGACAAGAATTAAGATAACAAATAATTGTTTCTGCTCCAGCCCAAAGTCCCTGAAACATCCAGAGGGATCACTGAGAAAAGGCCAAGGAAGGCAGAGATTTGCCACTCTACTTGGCTAAAGCCCTAGATGTAAGAAAGAGGATTATCTCTAGAACCTCTGAGAACTGAAACGTGGTTGGGGCTAAGTGGTGAAAACAAAGTAATTTCCTTCACATCAGCATTAAAAAATGAAATTATATAAATTAGTAAAAACAATCATGCTGAGGGCACTGAAAATATATGGAAAGTGTTACGTTTCTAGTTATGGGGTGCAAAAGGCTGCATCACAGTTTCGTCTGCAGTAGATGTTGTCATGCTGTGGACCATATGCTTTGAAGTTTCTCAGAAATTAATAAAGCCATGATTTGCTTCCCCACCCAGGGCAGGCAAATTACAGGGTGTGCTGCCCTGGCATGGTCTCTCGCAGTGGTGATACTTTGAAATTTAAGTTTAAATATATCTTCTCCTCACAGGAAACACATAATAATTCTGCTGACAAGTTTGAGATGCAAATAAGCTAGCTGTGACTAGTGATCTAGCTGGTCTGTGTAGGAGGCGGACAAATGGAATTCCAGTTTTATATATGGACACATGCTAAATATTTTGTAGGTATTTTGATCTTGCTAACCTGCTTTCTGCAGATCACCTACCAGATCTCTCACATTTATTTTCTCTTGCTAACCACAAATCTCAGAGAGTCCTGATACCTGACAGTCAAACTTCTAGAATACCATTCATCATCCTTCCCACTGAGGCAATGAGCCTTGGGTGCTGTCAAGACAATACCTCTTAACGAGTAAATACCAAGCCTCTTGTAATCATTGATTGCCTTCTGCCATAAGCAGAAAGCTGCTTCTCGGGTCCATCTAGTGAACAGGCGGCGTACTGGCCGCAGGTGGTATATTGACCACAAACCTTCTCTTTTCCAGTTTGGTTCGAGTTCAGTTAATATATATATTTAATAGTTATTTCCAGATCCTGTTATAACCTGTATATAGTTTCCTAATGTTGCAAAGAGCCTGTTATCATTGTTATTATTGTTATTATTATTATTAAATGGTGGTAGGGGGTGGTGTGAGTTCCGATTAATTAATATTAATAAATTATATATTAATATTTTTATAATATCGTCTCACAGTACCTAATTACCCCTCCCCGACAATGTCAGAGTAGAAGAGTCTTTCTGTGACCAAATTCTGCACTTGTACTTACTGAAATAAAAGCCATAATAGAAAAAAAAAAAACCAAAACAAAACACATATACACACAAATATATATATATATATATACACAAATTTCTTTCCTTTGTTACTATGGTGATTAGTCTTAAGAGGTACTATAATAAACATAATGAGTAATGATTATTCCTTACAAAAACAAACAAACCCACTCCTTTCTTTAGTTCCTCTGAAATGTCAAGCAGTTATGACTGGAATGGGAACTATCTGCTAAGAACAATGGATTGTTATAATGAAGCTGGACAGTGCCTGCTTTACAGAAAGAGAACTAATAAACTGAGGGGAAACCCAACGCCATTAGTATAAGCTTGTTTTACTTAAATTACTTGCTATAAGAATCACTGAAAATAAGAGGCTTTTACCTTTTAAAATTTTTTAAATATTTTTTTTTAAGTGGATTATGCTTATGGTGTTAAAAAAGGTGAATGTGTAAAAGCAGCAAATTGTAAAGTCCTTAATGCTGACCTTCTTTAGATGGCCCTAGCTTTTAAATGACAACACTCAGTAGTGCTGCCTTAAATTCACCATATGACTCGCAAGCTTCAGCAGGTTTAGTGCTTCTCTACTTTAGACACTAGCATTTGTATGTTTTTTATCTCCCCAAAGAAGTAAATTATTTATACAGCACCAACCTTTTTTAACCTAGCTTCTGACAGGCTGGGATTTTTCCAGTCTCACTTGAAATTGTCTAAATAATTTATCAAGTATTCTTTCAAAGTACAATGAATTCTGAAACCTAAGAAATGTTAAATGAGATTCTTTGCCCTTCCAGTGTGAGTCGGTTACTGAGGTTAAGCTAGTATTTTCTTTGAACTTTTCTCAGTCCCTGTTTTCTCTCATTTTATAGATTCCCCTTTTTCTCTCCTACTGTCTATCTATTCATTATCATGACATTTTCTATTTATCAGACTTTTCCTTTGTGTTTCTCTATCTCTTGCTAACTCTTCCCTTGCTGATGTCTTCCTATACATTTTATTTTTAGTTACAGTAAGACAACTTAACCTTTATCTAGCCCTCCAGATAGAGGGACCATTGATTTCTGTGTCCCAAGCCGTACAGGCAGTATGAGTCCAGACAATGTCCTCAGTATGTGCCTGGTCAAAATTTCCTCGAAGATAGATTTTTTTTCTACAAAACCTGGGTAATTATATCTCAAAGTATCATTAAAAGAAGTTTATAAGAAAAACAAACAAAACCCCAAAACCTAAAAACCCAAAAAACAAGAAGCCAACCCAAAATTACTTGGTCTATTTGAATTTTTCCAGTAGGTATTTTAATCCTTTTCATCTTTATAATCCTTTTATAATTTTGTCAAATGTCTCTAGTGGCTTTTTTTACCTCAACCAATTCATCCCATTATACTCACAGAAGAATTTCCAGTTTTCTTTTCAGAAGAAAAAAAAAATAATGAAGTAGCACTCTATAAAGAATTTTACTTAGATTTGGCAGTTCAGTATTGTATCCTTTCTAAATTAACGGTATCATGAGCTATGCTTCAAGTCATTTAAAGTAGCATCACAGTTGAAACTGTCTAGCAGCTGTTAACTCTGCTGTATTCTGTTAAATTGAACATTACTGCTTTCAGAAAAATAGTAAATTTTAAGATTTTAAAGCAAGTCACATCACGAGTTACTAAAGGCAACAATAACTACAGCTATTGAGAGACAGCAAGATCTAGTTAGTTAACAACTACTGAGGCACAAAAGCTGAGTTTAGAAAAGTTGACCTGCATGAGTCAAAATAGTGTCTAGGTATGATTTTGCAGCAAACAGTAGGAAAATGTATGTGGCCAACTCAGTAACTATAAAATAAAATAATCCCTATTTTCTTTATCTCCTTCAGTTTGTTACCATGTCACACATAATTTTTTAGTGGTCTTGCAAATCGACTTCTATACCCCCTTCCCTCTTCATCTTAACTTCTGAGTTCTTTCATGCAATAGATAGCTTACATAAACTGAGCATAAATTAATGAATGTTTAGTACAATCAATCTCCTGCCACCTTCTTAGAAAAACAACAAAAAGGGGATGTAGATGGCACACTAACTTGTGGGTAAGGTCTGTGTAATCACTCTCGTGAATTACAGGCATATTGAAAAGGGCTTATTCTATGCTTGTTGCCATTTTGTGACTTGCATTGAATTCCTTTTCTGAAGGTTTCTTTACACAAAACTATATTCTAACTCTGAATCATAAAACTCCAGAGATTTTTACATCATAACATTGGATTAGTATTTCCCCATATATAGTAAACAGATCAGTCAAGAATAAAACTTTCATCTTAATTTAATGTGTAACAGCTTTTTTCCAGTGTACAGCTACCATGACATTACTGAAAATACTTTAAAAACTGTATGTGTAAAGATTTGTTACGAGATACACATGGTTACATTATTTAATGCTACCTATTTGTGGATAATATTTTTTTTAAAGCCTACAAGATTTTAATTCCACTCCAGTACTCCACTTTTCCTTTTATATTCGATAATGGTATGAAATTTAATTATGATGAAAGGTTTGTTGGGGGTTTTTTTATCACTTAATAGCTATTCTCGCTACAATACTTTTCAGTGTTAACTTAATTTATTCCGACTTCCCAGTAGATGGAGCTCCAAGTACAAAAACACACCCAACGCGCTCGTAACTTTGTGTGAATTACTTCAGCACATCACATGTTCATTAATTTATAGCTCTTACGTGTTAGTAAAGACTTATGATATAGACGCACAGTGGTCTATGAAAAGTTTGAAAGCTTTCAAAAATTCAAAAGTTTTGAAAGCTGTTGCTAGTTTTCCTCTAATATGCCTATGGCATTGGCACACCATCTAACATCAGTAGTAATGGCTTATGGTCCCTTGTGGTACAACAGACACACTAACAGTAGTTTTGGGTGGTGGTTTTTTGTTTGTTTGGGGTTTTTTTTTTGCTTGGAACTTACGCATAACGTTGTTAAATGACAGCATTTACTGTGCTCCACTCCCAGTAAGGTGTAGTAATTTGTATATAGTACAATACACCATGTATTATATGCACTCATACAGATTCACAAACTGGAATACACAGATACCCACTATTAGATGCATATGCATGCACCTGACACCTCACTTAGGTATCTTTATATAAATTATACTAAAGTACCATAAAGGAATTATCATCATGACGATGTTTTCCCTTGTGCAGTATTTCTTTATAAAAGATGAAAGACAAAGTTATGAATACAGAACCGCAAGGGAGAAGTTGATCTGTTTGTAGTGCCAGTTATGCATAATTACTTCACTGCTGTAATAGTTTATATTTTGTAGCTATTTCTTAAAATGGCATTTCAATCTTTCTTTAAAATGGCTGAACTGCTTATTGCCAACACAATATGTAAAAAGGAGATCTCTTTCATCCAGAAAAGTTACTATCCTAGACAAACAATGCTGACCTTAAATATTTTTTAGGTAGTCTAACATATAGATGGCTCTGAATGCTTTACCAGCAATAATGTTATGTTGTTCAATCTGTCTAGATTAGAGTGAAGTGGGCACACAACACAGTAATAGTCTTAACTTGCTTAAAGATGTGTTTGCATCAGTGGCAAACAGGTATAAATTCTTCCAAATCCATGAATAGGAAGTTTGAAACATACTGAATTAGAAGACTGATGTATGGCAGCAGAACATCAATGCACAAGATTATTAATTGCTACCTTTATTTTAATTGGTTGATGTTAAAATATTTAATGTATACCTTTATCTCAGTGCCTGAATTTAGGTATTTAGGTGACGTGGTAATGACAGCTTTAATGGTAACAACTTGATCACCCTGCTGTGACACACTAGTCAATAATGCTATTTTAAGCTTTCATGTATTAAATTTCTAACTCTTAAACACATTTGGCTACAGACACAAAAGATACGGAAGCTCTGTTTAATAAACAAACAGGATTCTGATCTTCATTAATAAATTAAACAACATATTTACTTATATAAATGGCTGACATGAATGGCTATATTTGCTCTTTGTTTCTATATTTATTTGCTAAAAACCTCTTAATCTCAAGATAACTTTTATTAAGATTGTTGCTTCTGATTATGTTTTGTGGATTTATACAGAGATTTTTCTTCTGTGTTTTTCTGTCAATACCATGCTATTTTCTAGACCATCAATTTTTAATGGAAAAAATACATACATTTGTTGCTTGATAAAACAGCACTAAGGGTACTTAGGAAATTAGGTACCAATACTCTTATTTTTTTGCAAGTACCAGGAATAACAAAGAAAAAAAAACAGAAAAGTGTTTGAAACTTTAAGCTATCCTTATATGCTTTTTGCCCAAAGAATAGAGGCTTGTGTCAATACATGACTACACTAAATGCAGTGGTTTCAGGGCACAAGGGAAGGGCTCACACTAAGCAAACAACAGTGTTTCCCATTGCAAGAAAATGTAAATGATGACTGTGCTTCTACATTACTGCAAATAATGAGAGGGGTTTTTTTTTAAGTATATTTTTAAAAATTTTGTTTTATAATTGTAGGGCCCTTTGGCTTCAGATTTTCAAGATTTCTGGAACAATCATGATAGATAATTATATAAATAAATCCACATTTGGCTATACTCTCAGACCTCATCTGTACGCTCAGCTACGTCAGCAGAAAAATGCTGCTTTTGCTTAAGTCAGTCATAAATGTGGTGCAGCTACACCAACCAAAAATTCCTTCTCTCAGCATGCCTTGAATCTATATGGGGGCCTCTACCAGCCAGGCTAGACTGGCAAAGCTGCAGAGGCAATAAAGACAAGTCTTCAGAGCCATGTGAACTGAGGACCTATGTTGCCAGAGCCCAATGTAACCTTTGAACACCCTACAAGATAAACAACAATTAGCAGCTCCAATATGTGTTTAAACTTGGACTCTTATCCTAAGGATAAAATCCAAGAGTACTGTCCTGAAGTGTTCTACAGTGTCCTTGCAGCATTAGCTGTACACGATTGACACTCTGGCACTGCATAGCCCACCTGGTACCGTCCGTGCCAAAGTCCAGATGGTTTTGCACCACAGAGGCATGCATTTACAGCTGGCTGTACTAACTGCTTTCAATTACTCTCAGTCTTCCCAGTTCTAGGAAAGCTTTTTCTCTTAACTTCTATTTCTGTCTTGCTCATCATGGGAATAATACATTTTGTTAACAACTGTTGTGGTTTTCTAACAACCTGTACCTATCAGGTATCATCCATCCTAAGTGCAGGGGTGGGGTGGAATGAACAGCAGAGGTATGCTGCTAGGAACTTTGGGTGGGAGACAGTGCAAAGAAATGAGTTTGGTCAGTAACTCTGAGATCTGTACTCTGAAGAGGAGAGGAGAGAAGAGAAAGGAGAACAAACCAGAAGATTATTCCAGCTGTATAGAAAGTTTTACTCAGAGCACCCTTTGAATTAAAGTGAGCAATAATTTTCTACATGTCTGCACAACTCTTAGTAACTTTGTTTATGTGATATTTTTAAAAGGACTGGAATCAAATATTTGAAATTGAATTAAGTAGGCAAACAGTATTTTAAATTGAAGTACAACTAATATCAGTAAAATTGTCTCTGCATGGAATGAAATAAAATACACAGAACTGAGATTCTAACTAAAATATTTTTTTTCTGTTCCATTTGGAATCATAGAATGGGTTAGAAGTGCCCTCCTGCAATTATCTAGTCCAAAGCCCCCACCCTCTAACTCAGGTAGGCCTAGAGCAGGTTGCACAGGAACATGTCCAGGTGGATTTTCAAAGTCTCCAGAGAAGGAGACTATAACCTCTCTGGGCAGCCTGATCCAGTGCTGTGACATCATCAAAATAAAGCTTCTCCTCAAATTCAAGTGAAATCTGTGTTCTAGTTTGTACCCATCGCCCCTTGCCCTATCACTGGCCACCACTGAGAAGAGCACAACCCCATCCTCACAACCGCCACTTTTTATGCATTTTTATGCATTGCTAAGATCTCCTCTCAGTCTTCTCCAGGCTAAAGACCCCCAGATCTTTCAGTCTCTTATGTGAGACATGCTTCAATCCCTTAATCATCTTCATGACCCTTTGTTGGAATGTCTTCAGTAGTTTCCTGAACTGGGGAGCCCAGAACAGTATACAATATCCAAGATGAGGTCTCACCAGAGCAGAGTAGAGGGGAAAGAGAACCTCTCTTGACCCGTTGACCACTCTCTTCTTAATACAACTCTATTATTCAGCGGGAAATGACAGAGAATGGGAGAAGTGTTTGAAAGTCAAAATGTTGCTTTCCACATCTCTTAATGTTTTCCATTCTAGGACCTCTAATGCTTTACCAGCTCAATGTGATTAACTTTATGCTCAGTAAGCAGTTCTACCCATAAAAATAGACACGTCTTTACAGGATTAGGGCCTCAATTTGTCCTTAAGTAGTGAGCAGTGAATATCACTTAGTGCTTTGACAGAGCTGTATAAATAACAGATACAGTGATTTGTCTGAAGATCTGTCAAAATGAAAACCTGAAACAAAGCACCCACATTTGCAGTAGGCTGCAAGTAAATAAAAGCAGAAAATATAAAGTAAAAAAAGACAATCAATGAGTATCTTAAAAATTTTCTTAAAGCTCTTTGTCATTCTTTAAAATAAAATGGCAATTATTTAAAATTACCAGTTAGAGTTGAAATAATAATTCTTAGTATGTCAAACTGAAACATCCACTTTTCTTTGTACACAGCAGGACAGTTTTCACTTTTGGTAGGAAGTTTTTTCTTGTGTGTGCATTATGAAAGGTTAAGCAGAGCTTTTGACCCACGTCTGTTTATGGTAAAGCATCCTCTCTGAACAGCTTCTGAGGATTTTTCTGAGGGCAGCTAAATTCAGCATTGCTGTGTCCCATGTCCTTCAGCACGAAGGCCTGCTTCATGGTCTCTGGCAAAGAAATGCCCTGTAGGGCCTTGACACGTGTCTCCAACGACGAATGTACAAACAGTTGTGGTCATGAGAGATCATTTTCCCCTTACTGCTCCGTTAAAAGAGCACAGGGGGCTCAGCACAGTAGCTCTGATTAACGCCACGACGAGCACGGGGCCCAGTGAACGCTGGGGCAGGAGGGCACGGAACGCCCCAGCACAAACCCCGTGGTTACATCCCTGGGACTCTAAGGGGATGCGGAGAGACGCGTCACCGCAGCCGCCCTCTCCCTCCGCCAGGCAGGCGGCATGCAGCGCGCAACCCTCCCCACAAGAGGGCAGCAGGCGGCGTGGCGAGGCCCCGCAACGCGAAGTCCGGGGGCAGAGCCGCACTGGCAGTTACCCGCCTCGGGCCCTCTCTTGCCGGTCTCCTTCCGCCCGGGGTCCCTCTCCCGATCCCGGCCCGCTGCAGGTCTGACCAGAGTATGGGGCAGTGTTTGCCTGCTCAAGCTATGACATAAAGCGGTGGGGGGCAAGTATATCAGGGCTACAGCTTCTTCTACCAAATAATGCGTTAATTACGCCACAGTTGTCTTGCATGTGAGCCCTCAGCAGAACTGAGGTGTTTGAGACATTATTGCCCAAATACTGGACAAAAATGAAAAGGCAGGAATGGGCCAAATGGGCATGGCCTGCCTAGGGCATGGCTGGTCAGAGGCATACATCAACTCTGCACCGCTATGGCCACCTGCCCGCCCAGGTCAGCAGTCACAGAAGACTGAAACGGTCTGCATACCATAGTCACATCTATCTCTCATGCCCAGGCACGCCTCTGCCCCTCCCCACCAGGCAACACTTTAATGTTTCTGACTCTTCTCACATATTTTGGTTGTGTTAGTTGGGGAAAGATCTAAGACTCTGAAAAACTTGCTCATCGTTTTCTAATAAAAGCCCTCAAGGAGGATAAGCTATAGCAGAGCCAGCTGAATGGAAAACGGCTGAGGCACTGAGAGGGCTGCCGGCAGGGACTTTGAGAGAGTTTTGGCAACTGTATACAGAAACCAGGGTTCAGAGATGAGAAAATCTGAAAAGTTCCCTAAGGTCCAGTGCTAGCTCAAGGAAGAACAGATTAGAAAAATGTGTTTTTGAAAGAACTCACACAAAATATTTTTTTAAAGGATTATTTTTCATTTTAAAACTATTTAAAATGTAATAATGTAAAATTATGAGGAGAGCAAGCATGTGGTAAGTTACGCTGAAATAAACCATATTTAACAAGTACACAAGAATGACTTAATCTTGCCTTTTAAATTATATGCATAATCACTGAAGCATCTTTTGATTTTTATCTTAACCATTTTTTTAACAACATATATGATTTGCTACTAAATATATTTTCCATATCAATCTTTATAACAGAGCAGATTCTGCTTACTTTTGCAGGAAGAAGTATTTTGGGGACTGCAGGAAAGCTTTTGGCTAAGTGACTTTGTGCTGCAGTTCAGAAAGAATAGAGAGAATATGTACTTCTTTTCCAAATAAGTCATTCATAGTAATGAGATCAATTTTGAGTTGAAAAGAACAGCCCATTTTGGTATTTCAAAATCCATGAATAGACACAAGTGAGAATGAACTGTACTGATTTCAGAAATTCAAAGGTCCCCAGCACAGGTTTTTGAGAACATTTGCAAACAGGTGCCTCTAGGGATTGTTGAGACTACATACAGGTCACCTTGTATCCATTGATTTATTTGGAAGCAGGTACCTGATTACCAGTGCAGTTTTGAAAATCTCATTATGCCTCTACTACAGATTTGGAGTCCTAATATCTGGCTTATAGTGATGAGAAACAAGCCTTCAATTCGCTAACTGTAGTTAATACTATTATAGTTCTAATATATGTTTTAATAAATGATGCTATTGACTATGTAAGAAAAAATATTTTTATTAATAACGTTTTATGTTACAAATAGCAATGTGTACATCTTTTGCATTTGCATTGTAATTGTACATTTAGCTTGAAACAAATAAAAAAGTTAATTTCGTGTAATAAAACTGAAGATGTAGTGAACTACTTTTTAATGCATGTTGAGGTATCTTCCATAGGATTTTCATAAATATATGTTAAGTTTACTGCTTAAACACATATATGAACAGAGTTTGGTAAGAAGTAACCATCTAGAGTAATGGCTCTGTGCAGTTGTATTTTGTAAGAGCAACACTTTTAGAATAACAATGAAAAGTGGAAATGCAAACCAAGATTAATAGTAATTATTCATATTAAGGTTCCATGATTCAGAGTTGTGATTTATACAATTTTGATTTATGCATCAATCCATCACACTTAACAGCATTTTCCTCCAATGCAATTAAGCTCACAGATTTGAGACCATATAGTTTTATTGACCTGCAAAAATACCTTTCCAATCTCTCGGATTCCATTTTATTCATCTGTTAAGAAAGAATAAAAGCTTTTGTCTTTTATGGGTGAAGGTACCATGCAAGTGCAAATGCTATTGTACAAAATGGTAATTGAAATGGTACAGGAGCAAAGAGTTTTAATAAAATGACAATTCAAGATACATGCAAATGTCCCTGTCTGAACATTGATTGAAACGAGGAAAGTTAAAAGTGAATTTTAAGTGCCCATAGAAAAATGCATTGAATGTTAAGAGTAAATTAAGAAGTGCGTAGGCCAAGGGACAGAGCTGTCTCAGAAATGGATAAAGAAAGAACTGGAGTATTCCTTTGAGGATCTGGGACAAAGGATCTTCAGTCCTCGATAACAGTGCAAAGCAGGTTGGGGAATAGGCTATGGGGAACGCAGGCATAATGACACTTCAAAAGACCTAGGAACTTGAAAAAGTTGAAAATGCAGTTAGCGACAGATTTGGATCTGAAGATGGAAAAAAGCAATAGTGAGCACAGCTGGATATGAACTTTGATGTTGAATTACACAAGGCTTAAGAAGAATTAGGGCCTTTAGAAGATACTGTCATTGGAAATTCTGAGAAGTGACTCCAGGGCAGTGCAAAGGCCAAATTCTCCTCTACACTAAAGCTGTTGCTAGCAGCTTGCTTTAGTCGAGGCTGGTGAGTCTGGCACACATCACTGCACAGGTACTCAGTTTCTGGGATAGACCTACCTACCCTGACATGTCTAAATAAAGTAAACAACAAAGAGAAAGGAACCAGTGATGGCCTCTCAGGTGCATAAGAATCAAATTTGAGATACTATTTCTGACCATGTCACAAAATCTGCATGCCAAGCACAGGCTTTAAGAGACTAGTTTAAGGGTAAATAGTATGAGACAGATGTACAGATAATGATGCACAGAATGGCAGGTAAGATGCCAACTCCCTATGAAAACTACCCTTTCTGGTGTTCAGGGGCACTAGAGTTGTGGCAGTATCTTTCAAATGTAACTCAAAATTGTGGAAAAGTATTATACTGGTATGACGTTAGGGGAAGAAAAAAGAACCATGGTAAGATGAAGAAAAGAATGTAGACTGGCCCTTCTCATACTGACATGGGCATCTGCATTAACAACATAAGGCTTATCATTCAGAAAATGTATTGCTGAAAATATTTTATGTGAATTCTACTTTTTAAGAAAACTGCCTTTTTTTTTTTTTTCCCCCCAAAATGTGCATGGGAGTAAGTGGGGCAAAAGAACATGATGGGGAGAATTTCTGACTCATTAACGGACACTTTCTCAAAAATGACAGAAAAGAAGTAGTTTCCAGCATTACCTTGATAGTGTGAGAGCTGTGGAGGAATGCAGGAGAATCTCACCTTCTGGAGGAAGGATTTCTTTGGCAGAGTCTATTTACTTCTATGGAGGTATGGAAAACTTAATGTGAGGAAAATAGTGTCTCTGTGAAATGGCAGACCGTAGTAGCATGGAAGAATCTAACACCAAGCAGCCTCATATTGCTGCTGGCATCTAAACTCTCCCATTTGGTCTGTTCCAGAATTCACGCCCCAGAGTGGAACAACAATATGAAAGACAGGACCATCCCCTGTTGTAACTCCTACTGTCTCTCCAGAAACTGCCTTAGTGAAGTCAACAGTAACCAAGAATTTCAGTGTCAAAAGGTATCTTTTCTAAGAGCTCAGTCAATCAAGTCAATCCCTCCACTCCTCCATGCTTCTTTAACCTCCTCCTTTTAAATTGCCACAATTGTCACTACTAATGGACTACCACTGGTTATGACAACATTGAGAAAACACCAGGGCTGAATTTGCAAAAGTTCTTAGTTTAAAAAAAAACACAAACAAAACCAACCCAAAATGTAATTTTAATGCATTGCAGCTGAGAAACCTATAGGACATTGAGATATAATCTGCCTAAGGAAAGACCATCTTCCCACTTTTCATCATTTTACTATCTTCAGCTGGTAGTTACGATGGTGACAGTTTAATCCTAATCTCTCAATGAGTGTCAACAGCTATTTCTTTCTGTGGAAGTCGTACGGAACAACAATAAATGACATAAGGAATGATGACAACAAAAGCATCTTCCTGTTGGACCTTTTTGCAAAGATGAGGAGAGGGAAAGGGAAAGGGAAAGGGAAAGGGAAAGGGAAAGGGAAAGGGAAAGGGAAAGGGAAAGGGAAAGGGAAAGGGAAAGGGAAAGGGAAAGGGAAAGGGAAGTTCTTTCCCTTCTGACAGATAGTTGTGCTTCTAAAAATCAAACTTGCAAACTAAAGAAATCCTACTTTATCAGTGATTCTGTGGTTTTCCTAAATCAGAATAAATCATCACTACAGGAGAGACAAGGGACACTGAAATAAAATTAAATTTACCTTTATCAGGGCAAAAAGGAATAATACAGAACATGTGTCATGGTAGGCCTAAGCAGGCTTGCCCAGACACGTTTTTCTGCTCTTCCCCCTTCTGCTATGGGGAGAAGCAACCACAGAAAAAAGGGACAAAGAACCCGGAGCCACTGAGTCTAAGGACTCTGGTTTGTCCAGACATGTTCCCCTGCTCCCCCTCCTACTGTGCTGGGGGAAGCAACTGTGGGAAAGGAAAACAAAAGCCCTGGCTTCACCTAATATGGTCAAGCTTAGCAAAGTGCCATCCTGATTGGTTAATCTATGTCCAGAGGCCCATTAGTCTCAAGCTGTATTAATAAAAAGGAATAAGCAGGTACCATGGTGTGCTGCTACTGCCTCATTGCATCCTGAACTGCCTGGAAACTCCACTTCTTCAAGTTTACCAGGAACAGGTTCTAAATGCCTGCATGCAATCGGTCTGCATAGCCAGCGTGACATTGTGCCAAGCCTGCACATGGCATTGCATCCTGCCTGCCCCTCTGCAAGACTTCTGCTGAATCAGGAATCAAGAGGAACCAGGTTAGAGACTGTGCCAGACTCCCAGCTGCCTGAGAAAAGAGCCTGCAAAAACTCCAAAGTTTCAAACGGCTTTGAGACCACTGACAGCAACCCTGACATGTGCTTTGGGTACTGTCCGATACTATTTTGTGAATAGTAAATACTTAAAGCCTCTTGTAATTACTAATTGCCTTCTGCCATAAGCAGAAAGGAGCTCCTTGAGTCCATCTAGTGGATAAGTGGGATAATTAACCGCAAGTGGTATACTAACTGCAAGAACTTTCTCTTCCAGTATAATGTTTGCATTTGCTAGTTACCTCTTCAAGTGTTCTAGTTTTGCCTGTTCCCTGAGTCTATAAATTTCCAAACTGTGTGTTTTGAACCTTGTAAATAAGTCTTCTGGCAAGATTTAATGTTAATAAACAATTTTCATAGTTATTAACAATCTTCACCTGGATATCAGAATTAATATCTATTATTAATTTTGCATCATTCGTAACAACGTGTCACAATTTTTTTTTTTTTTTACATATAAACAGAGTAGGCTCACTGCACTTCTATTTGAATAGTAGTTGTTAATGTTTCTAAGGTTTTAGCAGATCCCAGGGATGAATGAATTCACTAATTTAAGCAGTGATGGTTTGGATCAAATGTGTACATAGAATGACTCACTTGATACATGTGCTTTGGCTACAAGGTTTTGGTTTTATAAGGCTGTACTGTGACTTTGGCATGAGCCCAGACGTGTGAATAAAGTAGCTGCATGACATGCAGCTTGGCAAGTAAAACTTGTTACAACTCACTTCTTGCAGGGACTATACCTTACTCCAGCCAAATCACAGTGAAATGGATCCCTCTTGGCTTACGTCTTTTTTTTTTTTTTTNGTCTATAAATTTCCAAACTGTGTGTTTTGAACCTTGTAAATAAGTCTTCTGGCAAGATTTAATGTTAATAAACAATTTTCATAGTTATTAACAATCTTCACCTGGATATCAGAATTAATATCTATTATTAATTTTGCATCATTCGTAACAACGTGTCACAATTTTTTTTTTTTTTTACATATAAACAGAGTAGGCTCACTGCACTTCTATTTGAATAGTAGTTGTTAATGTTTCTAAGGTTTTAGCAGATCCCAGGGATGAATGAATTCACTAATTTAAGCAGTGATGGTTTGGATCAAATGTGTACATAGAATGACTCACTTGATACATGTGCTTTGGCTACAAGGTTTTGGTTTTATAAGGCTGTACTGTGACTTTGGCATGAGCCCAGACGTGTGAATAAAGTAGCTGCATGACATGCAGCTTGGCAAGTAAAACTTGTTACAACTCACTTCTTGCAGGGACTATACCTTACTCCAGCCAAATCACAGTGAAATGGATCCCTCTTGGCTTACGTCTTTTTTTTTTTTTTTTCCTTCCCTGTATTGCTGTCTGATAGCATTAAAAAAGGTCTTAATTTCAGTGTGGATCTTTCGAAGCTTATTAGAAATTGGTGCTCATCAACAGAGGCTTTCTTCTAAATGTTCGTGAGAAAAAAAAAGGTCATCTATTATTTACCTAGGAAGCCTTATTGGGAAACCTCCGTCAACAGCCTCTTCCCAATTATCTTGTGCTACCGTGTCCTGAAATCTGGAAAGTGTACAATATCCTCTGCTCCCATTGAAATCAGGGCAGTCTTGCTGCCTTTAATGCATAGTGTGTTCTCAACATCTCCAAGGATGCGGTCTTCAGGCTCCAGTTCAAAAACACCTGCGCTTAACTTAAGCACGTGAGTAGACCCATTAATGTAGTGCTTAAAGTTAACCATGTATGTAACTGCTTGCAGGACTGGTTCCTTAATTAGCTACACTCATCCTTTAATCCTCCCTATCTTTTAACCTTGGTACTCTTACATGCCTCAATTTCTTTAATCAGATAATGAACATTAGGGAAGTTGTTATTTACTGCTTCTAGAGGCTTCAAGATTTGAACTAAAAAATATGGACCATGTGTAAAGACTTATTTAACATGGTAAAAATAAAATAGAACAGCATAAAAATGTGTTTACAACTTCCAAAGAACACCTTGATTTCCCTTTTGTTAATTGACATTCCACACTTCCTGATATCATGCATGGATCTCTTACTGATTTTTCCTCCTAAGTTTAAAAATTGAGCATTCTTTGTATGATGAATTTTCAGGTTTAAATAAAGTCCTGTTACACTGTAAAAGCAGCAAATCAAAACTGAAATGCAGCAATGCAGAGATACCAGAATGGCCACACTGAAACAAAGAAAACCAACAAACACCACTACCACCACCACAAAAAACCCCAAAACAAACCCAAAACAAACAAACAAACAAACCAACCTAGAAACATAAAGAAGCAGAGAGGAAAAACAACCAAAACAAACCACTACAAAAAAAAAAAACAACATGAAAACAGAAAACCTCACAACCTCTGGCAAAAATAGTTTTGAAGAGGACATTTTCCAATTACTGTTTTTCATTAAAAGTGCCTGCTAGTTGGACTTAGATATGTTGGTTGTGCTGATTTCTGCCAATCTCTCCTTATCATGTCTAAGGCTGCCAGGAGGGCAGGAAAGCATATTTGCAGTCATCAGGTTTCATTGCATTTTCTACTTCCTTGACCTATTTTTTTTTCCTAATCTTTAAATTTCCTCTTTTTCTTAGATCAGCACATTAGCATTCCTCCAAATTTTTAATTATTCTCCCTGGTAACTCCCTGGAGTCCTCTGCTTGAACTTACTTTCTCCGCTTGCTTTACTTTTAAGTAATGAGCACCTATGTTGTATTTTGCTGGAGTCTAATCCCCTGTAGTTTCCTTCGCTTCATCTGTATGCTGCAGGCTGTCCCATTTGGAGAGTTGCTTTGCAGTTTGACAATATTGGGAGTCTATTCTTTCTCAGTTGATTTCCCTGTCAGGTTCAGTGCTTCTGAAAACGGGGCTACTGACGGCATACATTTTGAATCCAGCCATGACAATCGCTTTGTGATAACGCTACATTAGATGGTACAACATTTGCTACTGGGCTGGGAATTCTTCTCTCTGTTTGTAAATCTGCTTTTATGATCATATTATTTTGAACACTTCATTTCATGCCTAATACTGAAAAAGGAATAAAGTATCACAGCAAAGCATTAGATGCTTACCTATCCGATTTTCTTTCAGTACTGCTCACTTAGTATAGCGAATAAGCCCAGGGTCCGGTATGACTCCTTCATAGTGTACACTGAACTGTATCACTTTCTTCCTCAAGCCAGTTTGCCATTGAGACAGATGCACTCTACCCATCTTCTCATTACTGTGATCAAGCTTCTCTCTGCTGATCAGAATTCAATCCTATTAAATCACTAGGCTTGCAGTAAATGTGTATCATGCACATACATACTTGCCACAGCAGATTATTTTAACTGCCTTTATTTTTGGAATATGCTCCAGGCTAATCTGTACAACCCTGCTGCATGGCTGCAGGAAGTTGGGAGCAGCACAGCCCTCCCGCGGAGGGGAAGTGGAGCACAGAGACTGCATGGAGGGCACAGACACATTCTCCAGGAGTACAGAGTTTGAGGTGGGGTAGCAAAGGAGGACAGAGGAGACATCACAGATGTTATGGGCCTGCTTTACACCTTATATGGCTGCTCATGGTTGTACTGGCAGCTGGGAGAAGTCAGTGCTTACAGTCTATGGAGGCTCCTATATGCCCTGATACTGTGAAGTTTTCTCAGTTTTATTGACATTTTGTATTATTTTCACTAAAATGTTAATAGAGTGATAAAGGTCTTGACTAGGGGGGAAGCATTCCAGGTAATTTTATTAATTTGTAGCTACCAATGTTTGAACTATTCTGGGTCACTAGAAGGTGCAGATTAGCCTCTTCAGTCTCAGTCTGGACATTTGTTTTGTGACATACAAACCTAGACAGTCTCCTGATTTGCTGTGTTAAGTGCTTCAGAGAGGAGGCATGAATTTACTTATTTTAAGTCTTCATACGTGTCCAGTTTTACTATTGTGAGGACAAGTTTTACTTTTACAAGCACAAACTACCAGAGTTCTATGTTATGTAGAGTAAGGAATTCAATGCCTTTTCCTGCCATACAAAAGATTTCGTTAATGTATCTATTAAACAGAATAGCAACATGAAAAGTATGATATGGCTTATTTAGTATTTTAATAGCCTGAAAGTAGCACATTCAAATTATGTCACTTATTTTAGAAATAGAGCTCAAAGAGATTCGAGGGGGGTTTTGTTGTTGTTGCTGTTGTTGTTTTGTTTGGGGTATTTTTGTTTGTTTCATATCAGGTGTACAGAATTTTCAGTAGATTCTTATTCCTTTCTCTGTGTGGGTCAGCAAACTATTTCACCATTTTGCTGCTTTTGATAACAAGACTTTTGGAATTTAATGATCTCTAAGCTTTATAGGATTAACAAATTGGTAAAGATCTGACACTTGAATTAAAGTGCTTGCAACTTCTACATTTGGTACATAAATATCTGTGACTTAAAGCTATAAATACACATTTTGTAATGCTTTTCACATTTTATGTAAAAACATGACTGTTATGTCTGATTCTGAGGGGTTTTTTTTGAGTGACAGTAGTTTTAGATCACATCTTCATTTAGCTGTTGTAATGAACAACTTGGAATACTCTTGCGAGGGAACTGTTTGGAAAACAGCGATATGCAAAAATCTTCCTTGTTCTCTGCACAGACTAGGCTCTTAATGAGAAATAATGGTGATGAGCTGTAAAGCAGAATGGCCTGACAGTGTTCTCCTGAAAGATGATCATCTAATTGTCCTAGAAGCTGCACATGACAGCATCCTGAAGCACCTTGCTGAACAAAAGCATCTGTCCAGAGCTTAATTAAGAAAAAAATATGCATTTAAAACTACTTACAAAAGTTAAGATCAGTCAACCAAGAGTGTACCACTGAGTTCACATGATCAGTAGTGGTTCTGTTGAAGATCTAAGTTATTGCCACAAGAAAGCAGAGAATGCTTCTCTGCGGATGTGATTTTTGTATGTTACATATTTCCATGGAACTACTTGCTCAACCACAGGTAGATCAATATATGCTTAAACAAAAATCTTTGACTCTGTCCACACTCATAATTTTGCTGATTTAACTTGTTAAAGAGAAATCTCTTTTATGAAATAGTCAGGAAGTATGAAGTTAATTCTTGACAGTACTCAAGTCCATCACGCTGCACTGAAGTCAGAATGTCATAAAACATTATTAACAACGTGAAAAATAATGCCCTATACAGGTTATCCAAGTGCTAGAAGTGTAGCACAATTGTGGCAGTGTGGACAGCATCTGGACAACAGCTTGTCTATTATTATTTTTAAGTCTATAGTCTCCACTATGGATCACAAGGTCTGTTCCACAGCCAAAGTGGTTTGGTGACTAAGAAAGCTGAAATAGGTTCAACGATGTGTTAGAAAATGAGGCTGCAGATAACTAAAACTGCTGATTCTTGGACCTCTATGTCAGAAACAGTGAGGTCTGAGTAGGGAAAGAGGATATAGTCAAAACAGAAGAATTAATATTAAACCATCATTTTGTACTGTGAAAAAAAAAATCCTCATTGTGAGGGAGCTGATAGCACAAAAGGGGAAAGTAGAAGTAGTAACGTTTTCAACTTTTCCCAAAGATGCTTGAACAATTTTATGTCTTTGATAGAATTATTTTTCAGATCTAAATTCACAGACTTCACTAATTACACTAATGTGTTTGTGCTCTGCAGAAGTGATACCTGTATGGGAGCTCTGCTTTTGCTCCACTGGGGACAGTGCAAAATGGACAAGTTCTGTTGAATCAGCACTTGGCTCTCCACAACTATGTGCAAAGTTGACTGTGAGGTGGCTTTGAGAAGAGTCTGCTGAGTGTGGTAGGGATCTCCATGTGCAACCAGGGCAAGGGCAATGCTAGTAAGAGGCTGAATCAAGTAATAAGGAAAACATTGTTAAATTCATAGTTCTCATCTCTTAGAAGGAAGAACCCCCTGCTCCAGAGTTTCGGACAGTGTTGTAACTGGCCTCAATTACCTGATGAGAGTTTGAAAAATGTAGAACCCACTGTCAGCAAAACAGTGACTATCCAGCAGGGAAATGCCATGGGAACTGCAGGAGTAGCCTGGAAATTGATATATTTCAAGGACTGATACTGTATGGATTATTTACAGGAGGATACTGTGCAGAGAGAGTTAAAGTGGGAATTTAAAGCATGCTTAAAACCCCATGTGGACATCTCCTCATAGAATTTGAAAGTGGAGCACAATACGAGTCAAAGAGGAAATAAGACTCTTTAGCTGTGGAATTCTGCACAGAGCAATTGCACTAGAATTGATTCTATTCTGAGTCAAACAGAGATTAAGAGAGAGGCAGCTTCATCAAATCTTAGTTCTAGTTCAGTAGTCCATGTCCAGCAATAAAACAAACAACAAAAACCCAAACCAAACCAGCCAAAACCTCCTCAACATCATATGTAAAAAAACAAAAAATACCCAAAACAAAACAAAAAAAATCACGATTAGATGAAAATACTTAAATCACTGTTCATAGTCCAAGACATACATAAAATCTCATTCTTTCACTCATAAGTTGGGAACGTGCATTGCAATATCAAGCTATTTTTAATCTATTCATATATATTTCTCTGAAAAGTAAATATGCCATGTTTCTTTCAAAGGTATATTTGTAAGCAAACACAGTTCATTTCTACAAGGAAGAATTTTTTCAGTCTTGCCTATATTCCTTGCTATGGTGTAAAAAAAAAAAAAAGAAAAAAAGCTATATTAGTCTCTCTTCTTTATTGCTTTTTAATCCTTCAGTTTTTCTTGTATTGTTCTTGCCATTTTCTGAACATAAATGTCTAGATCTGTCAAGAGAACCTTGACCCTCCACTGATCATTAGCATTTTAAGACATAATCGAGTGAATGACCTGTGGATTAAAAGCACTGTAGCCTGTTACCAGTCTACCAGAAGTGTTTGCTCTAGTGTTAAGTTATTTAACAAAAATGTCCTGTAGCTCGTGATCTTCTACATCTACTGTTTTAAAAGGAATTAATCCTAAAATAATAAATGCCAGTTTATATTTTTATCATATATCTGTAGGCTTCTGTTTACTGTAGGTATAAATATAACAGGATTCACTCTTGTTTATCCTTCATGATTCAACCCCTGTAATTGTAATTCATGGTCAAGATATCTGTCAACACATTGCCTCTTTTGCTGGTTGACAGTTCATACAACAATGGGAGATATCTGCGAGGTGGCACCTGTCTTTTTAATAATTCATGACACTAAATAAATAACATGGAGTATGTACCTGCTGCCTTATTTTCTTTAAGCTTGCTCATCCCTCTTATGCACATTTAATGATAAAAGTTGTATATTAAGAGAGACTGGTTTCATTGCTATAGAAGGTGAATTTGCAACCAGGGAAAATTGTGCTTTTCTAACTTACTGTTTCCCTACAAAAGGAAAGACAACTTCAGGTTGCTGTCGCTACGAGTGCGGCAGTTGCTTAAGTTAGCCAGGATGCATGCATAAAGTCAATGCATTCATTCTATCTACACTTTTAAGCAATTGTAATGAAATCCAACCCCCTTCATATAGAATTAAGTTTGACGCAGGTCTTTTTGTTTGTTTTTTAGTATTATTTTAACCTTTTGTTTAATAAAAATCTATTTCTTGTATGTTATTTATATTCCTTATTTTCTTTAACTTCACAGTTGAGCTAGTTCAGTATATGTAGTTCAGACCTAGGTGCTGTACACAGCAAAGTTAGAAATTTGACTGTTACATACATCCATGATGATGTTGTAACTGTTCTGCTATGGCACCCATCAGAGGAACTGTGATAACCTACAAAGTGTAGTGTGAAACTTTTTGCTGTTTTAGAAGTGACCCACAGGGGCCAAATCCAGATCCATAAAAGCTGCTTAAAGATCTTCATACTATCATGTTGATTACAGTGTTGTGGGACCACTTTTGAGTATCTGATTTGGCTGGCAGAGTTGTCCAGTGCCATAGATGGAGTGTAGGGAAGAAATGACCATGAATATGAACTTTTCATGATCTAGGCCCTAAGCACAAAGACATCTTTCTGTTGAATTTTTTACAGAATGGTCTGGGTTGGAAGGGATCTCCAAAGGTCATCTACTTTTAGCATCTGCTTCATTTTTTTTTTCAATCAGCATATATTTGAATAAGCAAACTTATTTATATCAAGACAGAGTCTGAAGTGTGAGAACTGTTCTGTACTTTTCCCTCAAGCAGTCTGTGGAAAGGTGATAGCTATTTTAATGTAGCCATTAGCAGCTCAGTCTGCTTCTTCTGACCAGTGGTGGTATGTCACACACGGTTTTGATGTCAGAATTGATAGCAGTGTGTAGCCACTTCAGTTTTCTCATACTACTTCAGATATGCTGTCTCTGGTTAGATAGTATATGTTGCAACTTATCAAAAATCAACAATTTTGATGGTTGAAGACAGTTACAAAAAAATAAAAAAGCCCAAAGAATGACTAGTGTAGATAAGAGCCAGATCTGGTATACATGGTGGGGCAAGGAGGGGTTTGCAGAAATCTTCCTTGTGTACAGCCTCTTCCAGCCTAAGGGATTTTGAAATGTGTGCAGAGTTACAGAAGAAGCATAACTCAATTACTAGTCTGCATTGTGGATGATTTCAGTAGCATAAATGGGTTCAGAGGGTCAAAACGCTGTCATGACCTTATCATCCAATGATACAAGATAGTTAAACAAAATCTGACATTTTGTGTAAAGAGATATTAGTCTGCTGATTTCCATGGCAAGCCACCGCTGCTAATAATCATCTTAGTCTGTTATGTAAGATCATGCTAGGTTTTCTTCAGGTAACAGCTCTTCTGGAGAGACAACAAAATGAAACACCCACAAAATGAGAGGAGGAGAACAAAACTGGCAGAAGCAGCAGCTGGTGTCTCTGACTTGCAGACCATAGGCCAGAGGAGGAAGGTGTTTCCCATTGCTCTATTTGTCCTTCTAGATACAGCAAATGACTTCTAGCTTTAAACTGAAGTTGGACTTTTTTGGTGACAGGTCATGGTCAAGAGACACAGGCTATGGTAAAAGAGATGTCATTTGGTTTCCTCTGGTACATATCTCCTCACTTCTGTGAGGGCCTGGTGGCATTGATGATTATAGGAGGTGTAATTTCTTTTGCTCTAGCTGCACTTTTTGCACTGATATCAAATGATATAGTTACCTGGCTGATGCCTGAGTGAGTGAATAAATATCACCATTTTGCTGACTAATTTCTAACATTGGCATTTTTAGTCTCCAGATTTTGCTCTCTTTGAAGTGTTTTGTTCTCTCTTCCTGTTTATATAACCTTATTGTGGTTCAAGCCCAGCTAGTATCTGAGCCCTACACAGCTGCTCACGCAACTGCCCTCTCTCTCCTGGTGGGATGGGAAGGGAAATCTGGAGAAAAGCAGAACTCTGAGAGTTGAGACAAGGAGCACAAAGAGATAACAACAATCAGGAAGAACAGTCATGCTAACGAAAAGATATATAAAGGTGTATGAAATGATACAAATGCAGCACTGACTGCGATGGCCTGGCCCAGCCCATTGGCCTGATCTTGCCCCATGCCACAGCTGCCTGCTCAAAGCACCAAGCCCCTGTCAGCCCTTCCTTTATATAGCAGGCACGACATGGGTGCAGCATCTAATACCCCATTGTTTGGTTCAGCTGCCTGTCTTGGCTGTGGCTCCTCCCAGCTTCTTGTAGGAAAACTCAACAGCCTTATCTATGCTCAAGCCAGGGCAAACCTACACAATGAGATTCTTAACTCCTGCTTGAAGAGAGAAACAACTGCTTTAGGGGGTCCTAAGAAGATCTGTGCTTCCCATTCTTGGACCTGCTTGTGCCTGGATCTCCAGATGAGCCCTTACAGCTCATCCTTACAGGCTTACCTTGCCTCTGAATCATGTCCATTTGTTTTTACTAGCTGTGTTCTGAGATCAGCAGACGAATGAAATGGACACTTTGAAAGCTAAAGAGAACTTTGAACTGATGAGGAAGGATTTAGGAAGAAGAAAAACACCCACATGCAAACCTATCCACACCTCCACAACATGACTCTGGAGGTGTGTGCACTCTTGAGTGCCTAGAATTTTGCTTGTGTCTTAAGTGGACACAAGTCTAAGAGGACATGAATCTAAGTATGCCTCAGCTAAACGGGATCTGAAAAACAGGCAGATGTATGCCATCAGTGCTCCAAAGCTGCTTCACAAGTCTGCTCAGAACGTGGTAGTCCAGTGGGAGACCAGGGCTTCCTACTGTGCAATGGCTGGAGAGGGAAAAGGAGGCAGCACAGATGCTGTCACTCCTGTCCTTCACAGAAAGTTATTGGTGATCTATAAGATTTGTGTTCAGCAGTATCTCTACCTAGTTCTACTTTTGGAAGAATGTTTTCAACATTGGCCTGAAGTTGTCTGGAGAGAAGACAAAGATACTTTTCCTATTCTGTTGAACTGCTTTAGAGCCAGTCAACATAAAAAATACTAAGGGGGCGGGGGGGGGGGGGG
>WBNM01005304.1:69992-108497 GCA_013399055.1 Ramphastos sulfuratus
GGGGGGGGAGAAATTAAAACAAGAGAAAAAAAGGAAAAGATAAAAAAGGATCCCAGAAAATAAAATGTAAAAGTGAAAAAGAAAAAAAAAAGGGAAAAAAAAAAAAAGGAGAAAAACAAACAAAAAGTTACCAAAAAATGAAGAATAGTTTTATCTTTGGACCTCAGAGAGGGACTGTGAGGTGAAACAATGTAATATATCATTATAGCTTGTATCCTTAGGGTATTCCTCTGAGCAGCATTCTGGATGGATATGCTTAGGGACATAGTTTAGTGTCAGCCCTTCAGTGCTGGGTTGGGGGTTGGACTGGATGATCTTTGAGGTCTTTTCCAACCAGAGATATTCTGTGATTCTGTAACTATGTTTCAAGGACTACTTAATCCAAGACATGTCTGTAGCCTTTTAAGTAGGGACCAAACTTTTGTGCTCCTTCTTGGTCCCCAGTGCAAGGGCCTTTCACCCAGCAGAATGAGGAGTTATGCTGCTTGTTGTGCAACTTGCATGCTCACCTCCATTCTCACTCTCATTCAACAAATGTGTCTTCTGGGCTGGTTTAAAGCTCAGACAAAAGTCCTTGGTGATGAAAGGATGAAGCCTGCAAAACCTCTGCACAGAGATTGCCACCAGCATGCCTGTGACTCTGAATTTGCACCATGCAGCATCATTACCACTTAGATTGCAAGTTTCTTGGGCTAAAGCCCTTGTCAGGGACTACTTTTGTCAATTAGTGTGTGCGGCTATGGCATTTGAATGAATCATAATGTAGTATCAGACTGTGTGTGGTGGAAGGTCCAAATTATACCTAGAATACATAACCAAGACATGCCCTAAACACCTACCTGAATATCCACCAGGTATATATCCAATATATACCTTGCCTCCACCCCCTCTCTCCTGCTTCCCAGGTGGGAGAAGCAGGGAAGCAGACAAAAGCCTTGGTGCCTCTCAGTCTACCACAGAGACACCATATTTCTCCTTGTTTTGCACCCTGCTTTGTTTTTGGCAAATACAGGTCAGGGATGCTAGGCATGTGCATCTCCTTTTTTTAGGATTGGTTCCAGGGATGGTTTTATCTGCTGCTATTGGTGAAAGACACTCATGAAAATGCTTAAAAACACTAGCCAACTTGCTTGTTCATTGCTGCTGCCTTTGTTTTGTCTGCTGTTTGCATTGCTTTGCACCGCGCGTAGCTGGGGACTTGCCTCCCCAACGAAAGCAAGACCTGACCCTGCCTGTCTTCTGCACTGAGCTCAGCCAAGCCAGAGTCCATTTGACTCTTGCTGAGTCTAGGCAACAACCTAGCAATGGCCTAGCAATGAGTTGCCACACTGGGACCTGCCGGCCTGCCGCTCCAGCCCGAGGGCCGACTGCTTTGCTATACACAGCACCCAATCAGACTGCTCCAGCCGGGGTGGCTGACCACTCTGATGACCTCCTGAGAGCCAAGGAGGGTCTGTCTCGTGTCCGTGGATCTTCTCAGACACTGCTACGCAAGCAGCACAACCGCACCGCCACCACATGGAAAGCCACCACGTGCCTGGGACTATATTTTTCCTCGTTTATGTTTCTACGTATACCTTTGGATTAAAAATATTGGGACTCTGACCAGTGACTAAGCTAACTCTCTTTTCTAAAGTTTGTGGAAGTTTACGTTTAACCTTTAAGCAGCAGTTGGTGTTGGAAGACTCTCCAGTTGTTTAAATTTTCTAAAACCTTTGCTAAAATCATTTAAATCAATCTGATTATATATATACATTCTGCAAAAGTAGTTTTACCAACCGCATAACAGAATCTGTGTGCACTAAGTTTGGGGAAATTTTCTTTATATTTAATAAAATATTTGATAATTTTATATTGGCCTCATTACAATTCACTTCTAACCCAGATTCAATCCCTCCTTAACAATGTGGCATCACTGGGCTGCCACATCACACAAAACATTGTATATTGCAAAATGAATTAAATGCAAGTGAAAAAACGCCTTGGCATGTTCAAGGAAAAGAATGGGTTTACTCCTTCTGTAAAAGGAGAATGGGGAGGGGGGAAGGGGAAAGAAGATTGATTGCCTAAGTGTGCACATACTACAAAGCTGTCATTTATAGGAATGAAGCAAAACTGCCTTGCTACTACTGACATAGTCTAATGACCTGGATTGCTTGATGTAGAATCTGCACAGAGCTAATGAATTCAGGTCTTGCTGACCCTGTATGGCTCAGTTCCCAGAGTCCTACTGAGCATATGGGGAAAATAGCCAGGTTTTGTACAAACGCAAATGTTTGCTTGAGCTGAGCCCAGGACCAATACGGTCTAACCATCATCTTGGGAAAGGAAGTTTTGTTGCCAAGTGAAAATTTAATCTGGAAGCTGAGAGTCAGTAAGAAATAGAGTTGTTCCCTCAGACAGTCCTTCTCTGCTATGAAAATCAAATCTGTGGTAAGAGGAGCAGATTGTAAAAAACTGTACTATGATGATATCTAAATACCTCCTAAAAAAAGATTTATTATTTTAGTCTAGTCCTGAAGGGAATTTGCAGAACTGCCAGGACTACTGGCACTGATGTGGGGATTGCAGACAGCACAAATCAGGCTCTAAATAACGGATCAAAAAGAGGAGCCTCAAAAGCTACTTTTCTATTGCTCTTTGGGGAATAGCACAGACTGTTGTAAAATACTGCAGGTTGTGAAACTCCAGTAGCATTGTGCAGTTTAAAGAAGAAATAGAGAAGATGAGGAAAGCTGAGTGGCAGAGAGGTGGATAGAGCTACACCTCTGGGCTGTAGAAGACAGTGGTACATGGGGCAGAGGTGGCAGAATGTCTCAGTTGGCCACATCCCAACCTTTTGCAATGTTCAGCAGCCTGCACATCAGCCTTGTACAAAGTAAACTTACATTGCCTAGGTGATTCAGCTGGTCCGTTTCACCCTTAATTCTTAAACGAAAGCACAGGTGATTGTATGACCTGATTAAGCAAGAACAGTTATGGGATGATGTTATCTGGGTATGATCATACCATCTCTGCTCATGTCAAAAGAGGGAGGCATCATCAGCATAAACCGGCCTTTGTTAATTCAGGCTGTATTACAAGATGCAAGACAGACCTTTCCTCAATTAAAGTGCCACAGCATACTTATTTATAGCTGTGGGGTCTTTTCCCAATTGATTTTTGGTTGTAAAAAGCCAACAAAAATCAAAATCAATTATGATGGAATATAAATTAAATCAAATACCAATAAATATCAGATTAAATATAAATTAAAATACAGTGAAGAACAGCAGTTTATTTTCACCTGAAACTCAAATAGGCCAATAGCAGCAAATGCTTGGCTGTCTCCAAGCAAACCAAGGGCTTGCTTGCCAAATTCAATCTCTGGTGACCAGCTCTTTGCAGCTACATGCAAGATTCAGTAAGAAAACAGATGGTACGCTGGGGCTTTGCTTCATGAAGAATAATAGATGAGTAGACAGAGCCTCTCAATCTCAGAGTAGCACACAGGGTGATCAGAATCCTAATCACAACCACGCTGTGATAAAAGACTCTGGATGAAGAATGAATTAAGGTGGTTTGGTCTGTTTTATCAATAAAAGTAATAGTAAGATGTATTTCTTACAATTCTTTAAGCAGAAGACAACTCACAGGAGAGATACATGCTTCTTATAAAGCAGTATGAAGTGGGATAAATCACACATTTAATAGTTGTGTTTGCAGTGTCTGTATTATCAGCAAGATTATTCCCTGTATTCTGGCAAAATGGATAAGAATATATTAAAAATATATAGACAAAAATTCTCATTCTGGCATCTTTTGTCCCCTTACTGTGAAGGTTGGCATAGATTAGAAAGCAAATAATTTGCTTTATGTTGCACTGTTTTGTTATTATGATACATTAAAGAGCAACACAGGATTCTGTCACCTAGAAATATTTGAGCAAGATTTCCATATTTGAAAAACAATTTAATGTCAAGAAGGTAATAACAAGTGAAATAACATCAATATAACTATAATATCAGGACAGCCTGAAAGTAGTGATATTGCAGCCTAAGGTATTAGGAAATAGCATAAATTATTCAGTAAGTAAACTGATGTCTTGTGGTCAGTGCACTACATGCTTCACATATCCCAGTTAGAATTAATGTAATAATAAAGATTGATTATTAAGTAATAAACACTGGCCAAACAAATTACTGTAAATATAAGTCAAATCTGCTAGGACAGCAGATCTCTTTCCCTTTGGTTTGCACAACGGACTTTGACACACACCAGAGCCAAACAACCCAATTCTTCACAAATATTTTCTGACTTCTTTGTCCATCTTGCAAATACAGATCAAGTTCTCTCAGAAGGTAATGAAAAAATTGTGCATACTGTTCTCTCAGTGTGTTACTATCCAAGATGTGATAGTAATAGGAAAAAAAAAATATTTCTTTGGGCTTACCTAGATGAGAGTACACCACAGTTATCTATGCTGCTTATAATGAAATATATAAATCTATAACCTTCTTTGTATCGCAGCACCAAATTAATTTGGTAAAAGCAGACTCATTTATAGAATCATAGAATAATAGAATGGTTTAGGTTGGAAGGGACCTAAAAGGTCTTCTAGTTCCAACTCCCTGCCATAGGCCGGGACACCTCCTACTAGAACAGATCTATGGGCTTCTAGGTTTATGCACATCTTACAGGTTTTTTACTGAAAGTAACAGTTTATGCTATAATGATTTTAATACTGAATTGAGCCCCTTCACAAATACTTCTTCAACCAGTGTGCTGAACTACGGCATTCATGGAATGCCATTCCTGCCACCTTCTCTCTCAGATGGTGTCAACTGGTACAAAGTCATGCCACAGTACAGTTAGCGGCAGAGAATCTGTCCTAACAACTGCCTTCTAATTTGTTGTGAATAGTGAATTTTCTTCCTCAGATACAATCTCACCTTGCCCACAGACATGAAAATGAAGCTGAATCTTGGATTCCATAGGGTAATACCAAAAGGATTTATTAGCTAAAGACCCTTCATGCCACAGTCTTCAGACTGTGGGATGGGATCCAGTCTTGTTTTGCATACAAGCACTGCTTCATGTCGTGTTAGCCTTCAGGTTGCAATACATTTTAAGTCTGTTGTGCTAAAGGGGTTTATCACTAAGAAATGACCAAGGAAATGGAAACAGAATTTCCAGTTCATGGTGGACAGCACTGATATGAAAAGGTGGGCTCATATGGCTTCTGTGGATCAAAAGACAATGAAGTACAGCTTATAGGTACAATTCTTTTTATGTATTTCTTACCATTGTTATTTTTGCATTAATATTTGTCATTATAGCACACAAATCTTAATTTTAAATATTCAAGTCCTACCTCAAAATTACCAATGGAATATGTAATTGATTAGAGGGTAAATACACTTGTGCCAGATTTAAAGTAGCATAGAGTATATCACCCACTTAAGGATGTTAAAGATGAAGAAAATGTCTTTGTTCCTGATTTACCCTATTAGAAATGTATGTTGACATTGTATATTATTCTGATCAGCAAGTGTAGGAAATACTTTGTGAGATAGAAGGGGGGCTACAGGAAGGATGGGGAGGAATTATTTACAAGGTCATGCAATGACAGGACAAGGGGCAAAGGGTTTAGACTGGCAGAGGAGAGATTTAGACTGGATGTTAGGAGGAAGTGCTTTACAGTGAGGGTGGTGAGGCACTGGAACAGGTTGCCCAGGGAGGTTGTGGCTGCTCCCTCCCTGGAGGTGTTCAAGGCCAGGTTGGATGAGGCCTTGAGTGACCTGTACTAGTGGGAGGTGTCCCTGCCTATGGCAGGGGGTTGGAACTAGCTGATCTTTGAGGTCCCTTCCAACCTTACTATGATTCTATGATAGAAATCCATTCAGCCTTTTCAGATAAAGCTTGCCTCTAAAGTTACAGTAAATCGGTACTCTCAGAAGTCATTGGTAAAGATGATAAGCTTGAAAGACACTCCCTGTTTCTTCTAAATGTTCAAATAGCAAATAAAGAAACACAAAACTGCTGCTTGATGCCCTAGGTACTCTGCAGTCCGTGACCATTTAGTAGAGAATTTAACTGAGATGTAGTGCTTTTGAGACACTTGTTCAAACACACAGTGCTCTCACCAAACCTCTCTCCTCTCTGTCTTTTGGCATACTGTTCAGTTCTGCACTCCATCAGATTTATATGTCATATGCTCTTAGATCTTAAGACAAACTAACAGGCCTCTGAAAGAGACCCCAAATGAAATATTCATGAACTGTCATAACGTTCATTACCATTTTATGATTCTCTTTACTTGGTCGAACAACAACGCTTTCTAGCACTCTATTAAATCAGCTAGCAAACTTTATAAATCACCCTCTAAACTACATGGATCTGTCACTTCTTAATGTACTGTCTGAGTGCCAATAATACTTGGGCACATGGCAAAGTCATATGACTCTGCTGTCATTCTTCAACATTGATTTTTCTGAGCAAACTCTTAGCATATTAGGAATTTACAATCTTTTTACAGCTGAGTTTGAGTTTAGTAGATAGATAAGCCAAAGAAACAGATAAAATCTAAAAGACACTTGTTTTTGCAATGACAAATACTTATCTAGAAAAAAAAAACCAAACCAAACAACAAAATATGCATCGACTCACCAACTAAAAATTTTCTCTTATTTCTGTAATAAACAGAATGGGAACATTCAGATCCAGCTAAAATTCTGCTAATACTGGACTGAAAGCTAACTCAGACTGCTGGAAGATGATGCTAAATCCTAGTGAAGGAAAGTGAAAGTGACTGGAATTGCTGAGGACACAGATAACCTAAAGAGGAATCAGATCTGTCCATTTCCATTAACATTATCACCTCTCTTTTCATGACCTTCTGGGCAAAGATCTTGCCAGCTGTCTGTAGGAGAATTTTTCCACCTATCTCTGCAGGCTTAACAATAGCTCTAATACCAACTTGTATCAATAACTTGCTTCCCAGGATCAACATGGTCCTTTTATCTGTTGTAATTGCTGGAGTCAACACTACAGCCTATCAAATAATGTAACTGAGAAAAAAAACAACCTGCAAGTTACTGAAT
Source organism: Ramphastos sulfuratus (assembly GCA_013399055.1). NCBI lineage: Eukaryota > Metazoa > Chordata > Aves > Piciformes > Ramphastidae > Ramphastos > Ramphastos sulfuratus. The sequence continues at coordinate 77,075 of WBNM01005304.1, forward strand.
AAAATAAATAACTATGCATCTAAACTGAAATAAACCTATCAACTATCTCCTGAACGTATTTCACCTGACTTTTGCAATATTATCAGCAATATCTCTTCTGTTGATAAAATTCTACAAGGTCACAGTTATGATATCTTTTTTGTACTGAAACTTAAGATTTCTGTATCTGAAACTTTGTCCTCTTTTCTACTATGCACTAGGTCTTAGTGATTTGTGTGAATTTTGCCCCTGAAGCTGTGGAAACCTAAGCACATTTTGAAGCTAATTCCTTCCCTCTGAGGAGCTGGTAGATAATGTGGAAATTATTTACACATGAGGTTAGCTATTGATACCAGTCATCTATTCCTGTGCTTGAAGTTAAGCACTAGTTTAAGTGCTTTGCCAGGTTTGGGAAACAGAGATGGGTCCCTGGCAGCAGCAGGAGGCATTTAGAGAGACAAAATAACCTTTGGATTAGGCCAAAAGTATTTATAACCATTGTAAGAACATTCGACATGTATCTGTATTTATGTATCCATTAAAAAAATCTAAGCCAAAGGCAGAAAATTTCAGAGTAGATTGTAAGGTTTTGGTAGACTTATTTAAAGTTATAACAGCTTTTAATTGTTAGTACAGAAGCTTTGTGGTAAGTGATTTGAAGCACAATTTTGTATTTCAAGTTCCCAAAAGGATCAGCATCACAGAGAAAATACTTAGTTTGGACATGTTGACATACTGCCTTTTCCTCTAAAGAAGATGAAGCAATAGCTTTTCATTAGTGCTTCAAGTTCTGTATTTTCTTGTCAGTAACATTTTGCAGACCAGAAATTTGGCTTTAGAGTTGATTCTGAACAATCTGCAAGAAACTCCAGATCTCATTTACTAAAAAGAAGCTGGGAGAGGCCACAACCAAGACAGCCAGCTGAACCAGCCCATGGACTGTTCAGTACATCAGTATTGATGTCACACCCGCTGTATTAGGGAGGTCTGGCTGGGGCAAAAGTGGGTGCTTTGAACAAGCAGCTGCAGAGGTGCAGGGTCAGGCAGAGTTAAGCCATTATGGTCGGTACTGTGTTTTGTATCACTCTCTATGTACTATTCATCAGTATTACCATTATTCCGACTGTTTTTCCTCTCTTTGTGTTTAGTTAAATTCTCCTTACCTCAAACTGTGGGGTTTTGCCTTTTTCTCCCCATTTTCCTTCCCATCCCACCAGGTGGGCAGGAGCAGTTGTGTGTGCAGCTGCATGAGGCTCAGCTGCTGGCTGGGTCGGAACCATGACAGACAGTATCTCGCAATTTGTATTGTTAAAATGAAATATTTATATACTAGATTATGAAGGTGAGGTTGGTGCTCAAATGTGTTTCTCTAGTAATATTTGAGACATGCTAGCATGTCAATGGTATCCATTGCAGGACTGGCAATGGGATATGGTATATTGGAGAGATCCAAGTCATTCTGAGGCAGCAAGCAAAGTCTAAACCGGTTATTCCAGCCAATCCAAATGGTTTTAAGTATCTGTTTTGGTAGTATTTGAATTGTTTCTATAAAGCATGTAGCATAATATAATTAATCCTCTCAGTCACTTTCTACTGAATTCTAAGAGGAGCTGTGAAATCCGTGGTTTGCTTTTGACAGACACATCTTGACATAGGTTAGTTATAGACCTTGTCTACATACCTAATACTGTAACATAATGTCATGCTTGCATACTAACAAATCAAACTAGTAGAGTGCCTTACTTGGGTAAAATCACAGGAGAGTGAAGTATGTGAAAACTGCCAGATTGTATATCATATCTGAAGTAACCTTTTTTCCCTTAATCCTGCAAAGCTCTGTCTAGGGAAATGTGTCTGTCTGCTTGAACTTTCAGTGGAAAAGGAGCATTACTCCCATCTGAATTTAGTTACCTGTATCTAGGTAGAAAATCTAGTTTGCAAATCCCTTTGAGACCATTTTGCTGTCAGAGGAGACAGGTGCTCTGAATTCCCATCTTAAGCTTTACTCAATTACTTCCTGGAATTAGGGATAAGATTTCAGGGTCAGGTAATCTAATATCATTCCTCGTGATCAAAGAATAAAACCTGAAGTTTTGGGTTGGGTAGGCTGTGGGGTTTTGGTTGGTTGGTTGGTTTTGTTGTTGCTGTTTATGATTATAGCAAGGATTTTGAAGTCTGCTTTGGTGCCCTAGCTACTTTATTACCCACTACACCTTTCATCTCTTATGAGAAAATCTGTTTTGCAAAAGTGCATGTTCTTTCACATGACATTAGGGAGGCTGCCTTGCATCAGACTCCCACAGTGAAGAACAAAATATGATAGTCTAGGCTCTGCTTTCAGTTATATCAGCTTTTGAGTCACCAGTGGGTATAATGAAATTATGCAACATATGTATTACGATAACTGGCCATGATTACAGTGCTTAGAAATAATCAGATGAAGAATTACTTGAAATATAGTAGTATAATCAATAGACAGTAAGTAGAAAAGCAATTAGACAATGTTTTAGGAAAAGCTTTTTTAAAACAAACCAAACCACACCTAACCAGAATTTATTTAAGGAGTTTTGGATTTATGGAATCCTTGCTGAAGACTATGCCAGCATTTTCTACATACACACTCTAGGACTTCAAAACATGACAGATTTGCCTCACAACTCTGCCTGGATGGGAAAGTGTATGAGAGAGAGTTTTTTTAAGGAAAAAGAAAAAAAAAATCTATTGTCAAAGCACAAAAAACCCCCAATAAAATCACTTAATGAAATTAGTTGTAAACAAATTGAGAGCACAGAGAGTGTCCAACATGAGGCTTTGTTTGATAAGAACGCTGAGAAAGCTGTGTGGGGCTACAAATGACCCCCCAACAAGCACCAAAGGCTGAGGCTTGCTAGAAGCTGATATAGATCAGCTCAACTCTCCCAGACATTATCTGGCACCTCCGGGCCCAGAAGACCCTCCAACTAATTAAGAAATTGACCACAGCACAATACAAATGGAGTCCTGAGTTGAGCTATGGAAAGAATTGGATTCTCTCCACACAGATGCAGCCTGGCAGTCTGATCTTCTCCCCTTAGAATGGGACTTTGTTTAAGTTCTCACCCCTTCTATATCTATATCTATCTATATCTATATCTATATCTATATCTATATCTATATCTATATATCTAGCTGATTTTAAAGCATTAACTAAGATCCAATATTGGAAAACAGCCTTTTACTTAGTATAGCAGAGCAAAGAAAACTTAAGAGTCCTTCCATATATGAAAGATGCTAAAATTCTGTTTCTAAATATCATTTGATCTGTTTCCCAGAGCTACAATATTATTTTTCCCCTGTTCCTTCCATGATTATATTTTTATGCTAGAGATTTAGCTGAAGGCAAGACGCATAAGTTACAAATAATATTTTCAGATGTTAAACAGATAAGTAGGTAAGTAAACAAGTTTGCAGCACATTTTCAGTTATTTGTTTTCTTCCTCATACAATTTAGAAGCTCTATTAATCTTAAAGTATGCTGGTTTTTTATTTCCTAAAAACCCCTAGTGTAATCCACTTACAAATACATAAACCTCAAATGAGAATAATTTGGTGACCATAAGAACTTGTAATAGCTGAAATCTAACATCTGAATATTAAATAGACTGAACTTGGACTGAGTCTCTCAAGTTTTATGTATCATAAAGCAATGCAACATAATTTGCCATAGTCTGTATAACAGTAAATACTAAGGGAATGGAAACATGACTCATTTTACTCCGTGTGATTTGACTTAACTTCTTAGAATGGCAATTTTGGTCATTTTAAGGATTTCAGCAGTAATAAGGTTCTTGTACATTAACTTGCTAGAAATAGTCCCCAGATACATGCAGCAAGGAGTTATTTGTCTGATGAGCCCCATGAGATGTTCAACACTCTGGATCCAATTCAAGAGAGTATTTAAGCACATATTATTTCAATTTAAGCACAGGAATGAATCCTTTATTTAAGCTATAGTATTCAGTACCTTGAAGAGCTAAGTTCTGTTTTCCTAAATTCGCAAGCAATATAACCAGAGAACAAAATAACTCAAATGGTCAGATGATGTAAGTCAAACCATAAAGAATAAACAGCAACAATAAAGATTACTTGTTCCAGCAAGCCTGTTTCCTTTTAGCTTACAGCCTCTCTTCTTTGCAGCTGTCATCTTATATCCATGTTTTCTGTATCACAGCTAGTTAATTCCTAAAATACAGTACACAGCAATATTAATTTCCTGAACAGCTCTCTTCTTTGAATGAGGCAGATGTGCTTCACTTCCATACTGGCTGTCAGCTTCAGTTATTCTGGAGCCAGATGAATTCTCACTACCATCATGGTTGTCATGCTAGTTGAATTGGCAAGAGCAGGCTTGGTCTTTAAGATGCCATACATATCTCTGCATTCTTCTCATTTTCCTGAGGATCTAAAGCAAGTTCTCCTGCAAAAGATGCACTGTGTATACCAAAACTTGCAGAATTGTTTCAAAGACAGTTGAGCATAGTTTTGAAGTAATTAATGACCTCAGCACTTCTTTTTTTGAAAATTTCAATATATTTGGGTCTTAATGAAAAGAATAAATTTAACTGCTTCCTAACATCAGAGGAGCCCTGAGAAACAGGATTTACTAGCCTAGGCACAGTAACATTGTAATGCAAATAGCTTGTGAACAAAAGCGGATTTTAATTCTGGGGTGAAATTCATTCAGCAGCACCTGTACCATTCCTGAGCAGGATGCTGCTAAAAAATTATAAAAGGTGACACAAATATTTGTAGTGCTGTGTTCAGCTTTTCAGATCAGTTGGGAAAAAAAAAAAAAAAAGAAAAAGAAAAAAAGAAAAAGAAAAAAAGAAAAAGAAAAAAAGAAAAAAATCCATGTAAAAATGAAAGTCTGACACAGAAATGTCTGGCACCTGACTGATACACTGGCATTTGGAGTGCTTCAGTGCCCCTGTAAACACAGTATCTACCTGATGTCCAACAAAGAATACAATATTCTTTGGCATATTTTAATCTTTTTATAAATTAGTGAATGTACATGAGTTTGCTAAAAAGGGTTTGGAGGCTTTTTTCCATAAAATGCTTTCTAGAACACATGTTGGGTATTTATGCTTTTGCTTCCCAGTTGTTGTATGCTGTTCTGTGACTGGTTAAAATAATAAAAAGAGATAGACTCTAATACTTCCAGATTCTTTATTTAAGGAGTAACTGAGTTAGATATTTTCTCAAAACTGCAAATTTCAGTAGTAGATTTTTTCATTTCTTCCAGCCTAGACAAGCACAAGTTTGTTCAGTTAGCTTTTGGCTATGATCCAGTCAGATGGTTAGATGCTTGAATGAACTTGGAGAAATATTTTTACAGCATGAAGAATTTGTACTTAATCACTTAGGGAAAAAATATTCCATTATGATTCTTGGCAATAGTACTTATCTTAAATTGCTTAGTCACATGAAAGTATAATTTCACAAGCTAGCAGATATCCTTTTGAAATTTCCCTTGCAGCATGCTTTAGCTCACCAGCTTTGACCCTTATGTAAGGTCATCTACACAGCTGTTCAAATAAAAATATACATGATGATAACTCACACTGTGCTCTAGTCATGCAGAAATGTGAGTGAACAGCTTATTGATTGTAGTGTCCGACATGACCTGCTTGTAATTAGGAAATCAATAACCTAGATTATCCTCTCTTCAGCTCCCGCCTTTCCTCCACATTCCAAAAATATCTCTGTGTTCAAAGAATGCCTCTGCTGGATTCCCATCCCAATTTTGCAACACAAGCATTTCTCTAATAGTTAAATAATTTTACACATTGTACTTTGGTCTCAAGATATGGATGGTAGTTGTGGAAGGCATTTATTAAATAGTACAGAAATAATGTCCAAAGGAAACCTTAAGGCAAGGATATAGAAGAATTAGACTATTATTAAAATCAAAACTGGCAGAAGAAGAAGAAGAAAATACTCAGTTGACAACACGGGTCAAACTATTGTCACCTAATCACTTCACACAGCTGACAAAATAGCTACAGAGCCTGACCCCCTCCCATCCTGCCCTGGCACTGCATGGCACAGAAATCTCAGTGCTTTCCAAAATGTTGGTTTTGAATGGTATCTAATGGACATTTCCCAGCTTCTTGCTAGGTATTACTGGTGTCTTCCAGTAGATTTACAGAAAGTTCAAATGAAAACATTTGAAGTTACTGCTGAAGAGTGAAACAGGGCATGCAGACAAACTAATGGAAGAAACCAAATATTTAAAGAACACATGTAAAAAATTTTAGGCATCCTACATGCCATCTTAGAAAAGAGTCAATTCCAGCACACAGAAAGAATATAACAATAACTGAAGTGGGCCAAATGCAAACACTGTCATCCTGGCAAAAATTTGAAAGAAGCTATACAAATAGTGGTGAAGGAAGACAAATATGCACACTCTGATCACGCATATCCCAGAGTACCCTTACTAAATCATGTTTTAGGAATATGTTCTACTAAGCTCAAGGAATTCTGAATTCAGATGCAGCTACATTTCACCTGAAAATCCTGCCAGATCCAAGCTACTTTGCACTCCAACACTGCCACAAACAAACTCAGAAGAAATCACAGCAGGTACTTTTGTACTTACCCAATTCTTTTACCTGGCTAAAAAAAGAACAATACACAATGTTGCATCATTTCCACTAGGCTCAAAATGCAGAGGCGGCAGCTAAAAGCAGTGGGAACGGTAATTGAGAGAGAATAATGCTGCAGGAAGCACAAAGCAAGGATCCAAATTTCAGCAGGTACTCAAAATTACACAGTTCGCTTCCTTGCAGCTTCACGTACTGAGGGTTTTGTATGCATATTAAGGTACTGACAAAACAGCAATGTATTCCAAGGAAAAAACACAAGCATAAGAGCTCTTAGTGAGACACATGAGAAGTTATTCAGTGAATGTTGAAAAATAGAGTTGTCCAAAGCCAATTTATTTGGTTTTTGGATTTCATTAGTTTAAACTTTTAAAAAATAATTATACATTTCAAAACCAGCATTATCAGAAAGAATTTAGTTCTAGTACAACAGGTGTAAAAGTTCATCCTCTATTTAAAGTACTATTCACTGGCCTACAGACTTTTAAGCACTGTATAAATTACCCTAGCAGTGTAAGAGTATATAGATTTGCTTTCCTGAAATTGATCAGCATATTAAACTTCAGACAATGCATCTGCATAATTAAAAGCTTTTATGATGAAAAATTGGTGAGTCCAGGAATTGTTTTCCATGAAATTAGTGGTTTTCAGTGTAAGACTGCCTAACTCCCCCCACAAAAAACCCACCGCCTCAGTCTTTTGGAATAAATATTCATTTGCAGCTTAACTGGCTTTCATTGTCGTGCTCTCATTTTTAGCCTGTGGTGCCTAGGCTGAGTTTTGGAGGGCTCTGGCACATGCCCAGGCAGCAATGCTTGCTCTCACTCAGGGGAACATTCCAGGGGTTAAACACACCATTTCCCAGAACTCCAGAGTTTATCCACTTAGTACACAGGACACATATATTGCCCTCTGAAAAGATTTCCATGCTTTTTCTAAGAATTAAAGATAACTTAAATATTCTTGTGGAGTCAGTGTGGTCAATTGGATCAATTCAGTGATATAATTCATGATAGAAGATTACCCGCAGCATTTTTGAAGCACATCTTACAAGTAAACTTGGTAGTGGAATCATAGAATCATAGAATGGTAAGGTTGGAAGGGACCTCAAAGATCAGCTAGTTCCAACCCCCTGCCATAGGCAGGGACACCTCCCACTAGTACAGGTCACTCAAGGCCTCGTCCAACCTGGCCTTGAACACCTCCAGGGAGGGAGCAGCCACAACCTCCCTGGGCAACCTGTTCCAGTGCCTCACCACCCTCACTGTAAAGAACTTCCTCCTAACAACCAGTTTAAATCTACCCTCTTCCAGTTTAAAACCATTGCCCCTTGTCCTGTCATTGGAAGACCTTGTAAATAATCCCTCCCCATCCTTCCTGTAGGCTCACTTCAGATACTGGAAGGAAGATACTGGAAAGAAGATACTTCAGATACTGGTAGGAAGTAAGATAACCACTTTGGATTAGGAAAAGGATTCAAGAATTTAAAGTGGGGAAAAAGCAAACTAAATCCAACCCAAAACCAAAACTGTATTACAGAGTCTTTGCTATCAACCAGAGGTCTCTGTACTTGCCCCAAATTCATTTCCTCTTACCTTGACATAAGCAGTACTGTGGCTAACCTTCCTGGTCCTGCCACAAAGTACCACCTTTCCTTTCTTATCCTTAAGAGAATTAACTTGGCTTGTCAGAAAGTAGCATTTTAAAATAAAAATACATTTGTTCTCTTCTTTTATGAATTTATCAATTACTCTTACTGGAAAAGTAATAAAAACAGTCAGGTCCCTCAATGCTTTTCCACAACAAAAATACAAAGTTTAGTTATCCTATATTGGGAAAATATATCCCTGCACAACAGTCTTGCTACAAACTAAGGTATTGAATGCTATGGCAAGCTGATTACCTTGTACTGTAGAGACCTCAAGTCATGTTACATTCTACTATGAGGACTATGTTTGCTTTTTGCTTTTTAAAAGTAACATTTTATAACACTCAATTGCTGTACAGCAAATCAAACTTTGCAATAGTCAAAGTAAGTCCTGACCTGATTGCTGTAAACATTTCCAAGTACAGCATATCACAGTCCCTTCTTCCTGTCCTACCATCTTCTCACACAGGTGCTTTCCAACACTTGGAAACAATCTCTTTCAAGCACACTTCTCATCTTTCAGTGAAAACCTTGCCTAGGCCAGATGCTTTGGGCCTCTTTTCTATTTATTTAGTTTGTCATTTAACATGAAATAGTTAACACATCATGAGAAATGTAACTCTACCCTCTTTGCAATCATTTCTTTCAAGGGAAATGCTTGCACCTCCTCCTGGCTTGCCTTAAAACAAGCAGAGACTAGGAAAAAACTGTTTTCTGGAACAAATTTTTAGGGAGGGTGTAAATTTGCATTCACTGCCATTAATTAGATCAAGCTAATTAGCAATTAACTTTAAAAGGAAAGAAATATTTAGTCTGAGAAAAACCTAGTTTGTGTACGTGTATGCTTAAGAAACTGGAGTTAACTTCTATGAGTGCATTTCATAAGGCAGAGAGTGCTGCATCACTCAGAATGCCAAATTGGGACAGAACAAAAAGGCACAGCAGAATTACCAGTTGCTGTATTTCACCTGAGGGTGTATATGGCTGTTTCTCCACTGTTTTAACACCCTTTGTAACAGAGCTGGCACTTGCCCTACAGAAGTGAGTTCTGAAGCAGTGCTTTCAAAGAAGAGAAAATGAGCAAAGCTACAATAAATTAGTAAGGTCAACTTAACATACCCTGTGCTTTTCTTACCCTGTGCACTTCTCTGTGGTGCCAGTAACCACAGCTGATGTGGCTGCGCAGAAAAAGAAATCAGAGCAATGAAAGAAAATTGCTTAAAACCAGTAACATCTACAGGTACCACTGTAAAGGAAGGACTTAGATGGTGAAAATATATTACAAATGAGTTTTTCTCCCTAAAGATAGATCTTGGAAAGTCTTACCTTGAAGGAGGCTTCAGTTTGTGCCATGGCTATGCAGATCCACAGGCAGGACCCACATCAGGGAGCTGGTGCGGGGCTCTGTCATGCAGTTGTACGAAGTGCAGCAGCAGTCAGGGAGGAGAAGTGAGCTGTGCTTCAGCATCTCCCGTTTCTGCCTTTTCCAGCCAAACTGTGGTGACAGAGCACCGAGCTGTCTGTCAACAGAGAGAGCAATTTTTGTCATGATTGCATAAGGAAGCAGGAAGCCTCACTGTTCTTGTAATTTGTCTCCAGCTCACCTGACTAATACGTACAAGTCAGGAACTATATTTTTTCTAATCAATTTTCCAGTAATACTTTTATAGATGCTGTATATTACATTGAAGCTATCCCTTCTCAGTTCACTGCAGTGGGCTGCAAATGTGCAACAGACCTTGGTCCGTCTCACGTAGCCAGTTTCAAATATTTGCTACATGAAATTATTAGCTGATAATATTTATTTAATGCTTTCATGTTGCAGCAGTGTATTATGCCATCTCACAACATAATTATGAAGAGCCCGAGGATTCTTTAGTCATTAATCATGCAGAGTATTTGGATACTGCAATGGTGTTTCTCGAATGACTTTTTATTTAAAAGCTGTATTATATCAGAGATTTCTTTCAATTTACATTTCCACTGATGGTCTCCTTTCAGCCTTTACAGAAAATTCCAATTAATGTCAAAGAGGAGTAATCACACATGAAATGAATGGATATATCCCTTGAAATTCAGTGTGTACACAAGACATTCTTATTAACCTAGTTAATTTTTATACTAGAACATTAACTATAATTTACATAATAAGGAGTTTTAAAGTTCTTCCCCCCCCCCACCTCCCTCCAAGAAAATAAGGCACTACTGTTCATGCTCATGTGGCCTTGCTGGATTTGGAGACCCTGCCACAGGCTGTAGCCAAAGCAACTGACCGCATTTCCCAAACAACTTTTTAAAACTCTCAAAGATTGAACCTCTGAATTGGGATTCGTTGTCCTGAAAGCTGATGGGATATAGACTAAATTAACAAAATACTACACCTAAACAATGAACTAATTAATTGGAAATTGAGGTGGAAGATTCACTGTCTGTGAAGAAAGATCAAGCAGAATCAAGGTAACAACATTGGCAGGCCAGTAGAAAAGCTGCATGAAAGCTAACATTTTTTTTTTTTTTACTGTAATGGGAAAAAAGAGTCAACAGTGTAAGTACTGTATGAAAGTGTGGTGGCAATCAGCTTCCAAACAGTAAAACATGCTGTAATTTGACTAAGATAGTTTATGTTAAATCTTTTCACCCAAAACAGCGTTTCCCTGGAGCATTACTGAATTCAGGCCAAGTTTGAGGTTAAAGCCCTCCAAAGTTTCACCTTGATATAGCTGCTTATTGCACCAGCTTAACTGCTTTGTGCTCTGTTGAAGATTTTGGCATTTTTCTTATGCATACAGTGATGGACTACATGCAAAAATCTCAGCACTGAAAAATGCAGCACCCAAGGCCATGCCCTCAACAGCTGCTTTCAGCAGTGAAAGTCTCAGTAAACCAATGCAAGTACAAAAGTGGCTGGGGACAAGATAATGCAGGAAGAGTATAACATTGAAAGGTAAAATCTGCCAAGGGACATTGATTTATACCAAGGAGAAACAAAAGTAAAAGAGAAAGCCTGCCACAGCCCTTGCCTGGCTTCTTCTCTTATCTGCATTTGGTCTTCAAACAAAATTTGTACACCTCTTGAGTGCTTCTACTACAGAATCAGTGACAGTGGAACGAAGTGAAGCATCCAAGAGTTATTTTTAAGTGCTTACTTGAACTCATCTAAATCTAGTATGCACTACTTGAACATTGCAATTTTTTTTTCTGTGTGGTTTCCAAGTTGAAATGTGTAAAAGCATAGGCAGCAGCCAATGCAGGCTGCATAAGTAGGGAGGAAAAAACAATTTGGAGAGGACTGCACTAGTTTCTAGAAATTTTGAGTCCTTAAGAAAAAGTTAACAAACATTACTAATGTTGCTTTTAGAAGCTTCAGCTTTTCAGTGAGTAGACTGTTTCATGAAATCCAGTCCTTGCAAGGAGGACTCACTGCCACTTCAGTTTTATGAGATTCAACTTCAGCAAGCAGTGACTCAGTCAAGGATGACTGTAATGAGAAAAAGAGAAAAATTACTATGGGTGTAATTTAAAAGCAAAAAAACCTTACAGAAAATACTTGGAAAAGGACTTGTGGAAAGAACATCAGGTAAACAATGGAGAAGCATGAAAGGATTTCTGTTTAGCAGACCTGGCCCTACTCAGTACCGGTAAGGTACCATTTCTAGAGCACGTACACTCCACCTCCATCACATGGTCCATCTCATACAAATAATCTGCATGTGTCATAAAGGGAGCCTTGTATCATTACCTACACCCATGAGAAACATCTGAAGGCGTATAGTGCAGGAGGGGCATTGGCACAAATGTCAACAGTAACAAAGGGAAAAGAAACTGTCAACATATCCCCATCTATAAATTCCAACTCTAAAAGGAAGCTTTCAGTAACGTCAGGAGCGCTTCTGAAGGCTATGCAAATCATGCTTCTCAAAGTGAGGAGAAAGAAAACATTGGCAGGGATTCCCAAATATATTGAGGGCTGATCAAATTAAATGGAAGAGTGGTATGATTAATGACACAGAAGAAATGGATACTGAAGTAGGGAATTTATCAGAAGTATAAGGATCCCCAGAAAAAAGTGCCAGTCATACTATCTCAACTGGTCACAAGTGATACTGGCCAGAGTTGAAGTGGACAGCTTTTGGTTTAGGAAGTTGCAAGCATATGGTTTACAGTGGACTGTGCCACTGGTGTTCCAGTAGGCATTGTGCCCACAGCTGTGCCGTGCACGATGAGCACCAGCTCAAGAAAAGCAAATTCCCACAGTGTGCTTACAATGGTGACTTTCATCCTGAGACCTCTAAGCCAGCTTTCTTCTAGTTGGTGAGTTAAATGAATAAACAGACAGCATATAGGAAAGAATTTATGTTAAAATGGAAGGACACATATCAAATTTCCACAGAAGAGCCATATGTTGTACCAGGCAGCAACTGTGATAGCACAGCAAGCCCCAGCTCAGCTGACAGCTACAAGAGAAAAGAGGATAGTTAGGGACATAGATAGGGAGTACGAGACCATCAAGAAGAAACAGCTGCAACATTGCAAATAAACCCAATCCCAAATACAATATGTTGACATAGTGAAAATGCAGCTGCAAGAACTGAAGCAGTCAAGACTCAGTAATTATCTTGTACATGTTCTGGTCACTTATGGAGGCAAAAGTGACATGAAAACCAAGCGTCTTTCCAAAATATCCCAGAACACAGATGACTTGCAAACTCATCACGTTTATGCCAGATGAACAACCTCACTTGTAACACCTTGCAAGTTTGTCCAAAAAACAAGAACACTGAGAAAAGTCCACCTAGTTGTCATTGGCCCATGGTAAGTTCATGTTTGAAGTATTATGAGTCATTCAGCCATTGAAATTGTCCAGGTTTTCATCTAAATGTAATAGTGTTTCATTTTAGGTCTAGTCTGACCCAGATTTGAAGAAGAGAAATTATGCAGAGTAACAAGCTTTGGCTGTCCGTGCTGCCCTTACATTACATGTCTGGGCAGTAAGATTATACTTTGATGTTCTGAGTACTAGTAAAGATGTCTGACAGTTTGCTTCTTATTTCTAGTTTTTAGTGTAGTTTTTGTTCCTTCAAGTTTTATTTCACAGAATGGTAGTGGTTGGAGGGCACCTCCGGAGATCATCTAGTCCAATCTCCTGCTAATGAATGCACCTAGATCAGGGTGCATTCAATAGCTATGCCTGCATGAAACACTGCCTGTTGTCACAGCACTGATACATTATGTATTCTCATAAAATTTGTCCAAAAAGGTGTAAGGAGAAGAGACTAAAGCATTTTCTTGGCTGGAGAGCATTGGGCAATGATACTACATGGTTTGAAAGTATAGTGGCTGTGCGGATCTCCCTGCCTCACATGATCACAACTTCAGTAACAGAGATTCGTCATTTGACACAGATAGGAGAATGCTTATTTTGTATTTAAGGAATAGGCACAGAAACTCACATAGCACACTGAGAGTGAAATGCACCTTCTGGAGCAGCCAGTCCTTGAAAATCACAGGCAGCTCAGAACAGTGAAGTCCACCTCTTCGGACAGAATCATCCTTCACCATGCAGTGAGTTTAAAAGATATGGGTCTAGTTCTCTCCTGGCTGGATGTGAGCATCATCCATTGAGATCAATGCCATTACATGCATCTTGCAGAGTAAGAGTTGTTCTGTTTGTATGTGATTTGAGAACACTTGCAAAAAAACACAGCATATGAGAGCTTTCAGTTACCCTCTGAAGACCAGGCTGTCTGCCAAGAGAACATCACATTAGACACATCAATGATTCCCATCATCTATCCATCAAAAAAAAAAAGATACTCCATTTACCTTAAAATGCATCATATGTGGAATTTACCATGCTGAAAAGGGCAGCACTTGTAGGTCTCTGAGCTATCATAATGTAACAGGATTCGTTCCCCTTAGTGCTGCTCACACACAGCTACTGCCTCAAGGAATTTACATTAATTCAGTGAATTCCATCCCTTCCTTGACAGGGGAGGGCTATTTAACCATAAATTAGCTAAACTGTGTGGCCATAACTGATCAAATGAGGTGTGCCTGTAGATAATGTTTAACCAGAAAATTTAACTAAAGAAATAAAATTTGAGCATCAGCCAATAAAAGTGGATGGAGAGGTGGCAGCGACAGTGTCAGCAGCAAAGCTATTCTCAGCACCAGGTGCAGGACAAGCATTTGAGAATATAAAATCAGATGAATTCCAAGCTGGTTATTTCAATATACCTTTCAGAAGGTTAAATTTAAAGTGAATGCTGCTGAACATGCTATTTGAATGTCATTTCTCTTTTGCCACGAAGTATTTCAAAGGTCTTACAAGGCTGTCTCACCTGAGAAACAAGCCAGCTATGCTGTGTGCTATGCTTTGGCTAAGACCATGCTTTAAGTGGACTTGCCAGTGCTTCTCTCTCTGAAGAAAGACAAACAATTCTTGCCCGTGTCTAAAAAACATCTTGATACAGTTAAAAAAAAATAATTACTTTGTTGTGCTGTTGTTTGCCCAGGATTAGATTTTAATATGCTGAAAAATTAAAAATTAATCCCCCCTCCAACCCATGCTATGAAACTTCTATATTTACATATAAATACTGACTTAGGTCATCTGAAAATTAGCAACATGTAAGGAGGATAAATAACTTAAGAATAAAGATATGTCTGGACATACGTTACTGTAAAGAAAGACCAATTAAGTTTTCTAGATAGCCTATCTGATTGTAACTCAGTTATTGAACTTGAACCAAATGCAGACATTGCCAGATCAAACCCAAGTCATGGCAAAAGGAAGAAGGAGTGTTCTCGATGTCTGAATAGCCTGGCTTGCATCTGGGCAGACTGGGTTCTGCTGTGATTATTTGCCACAGTACTGACATTTTGATGGGAGGAAGTCACTCATCTGTGCATACAGAGATCAGTTTGGGCCTGACGAGACACCTGCAGCAGCTACAGCTGCATCAGGAACTGAAGTTCTCAAGCCATCAGAGATACTTTGTGTGTGTGTGTGTGTGTGTGTGTTCAAAATATTCTGTGTTATGTACAATGATAATTTTATTTTTATGCCATTGAGAAACACAACTTGAAAATTCCCAGAAGGTTGGTACAAGTGCAAGTGATTAAAAAACTATACATGCAATATCCTTATGGGAATAGAGAGTTGGGAAAAGAGAAGATGGGAAGGGGGATGAGTGGCTCAGAACTTGGTCAATTAAGGAACAGCACAAAATAATAATTAGAGGTGTCGATATCAAGGGTTTGCATCCCCTGGTCTGGCTCTGCCTTTGGGAGCTGGAAGATCACATCTCTCTGAAGGAGGGGCAGAGAGCAGATGTTCCTACCCTGGACAGCTATTGCTTTTCCTTTATCCACCACACACTTTTCCAGTTCCATGGCATATAGGCCACTGTACCTCTGTTAATTATCTTTAAAGAACACACAGACTTGACAGGTAACTCACCTGTAAGGCAGAAGAGCTCACAGGCACTACAGCACTGTCTATAGCCAACACAGGCTTTCATCTGCCCACAGCTCCTCCTCCCACGGGGTTCCCTCCTTCCCAAGCTTTTGTGGGCTGTCCTTAAGTACCCCTCTGCAAGTCACTGGCTCTCCCTCCCTCCCTCTGGGATTCCCAGTGAGGTTGAGTAATTATCATTTGTCCTTCAAGCTAATTACCTGCTCAGGCTTCCTGGCCAAGTCTGAAAATAACCCCAAAACCCTGCACAGTACTTGAGTAACAAAGGCTGCAGCCACTCGAGGAGTAAAAGGGAAAAAAAAAAAAGTAAACAAACACCCAGAAGAGACAAAGCAAGTCATAGCTACAATAAGGAGAAATTTTGAAAGCTTGTCCCCATCACAGACTGTAAGGTGTTGGCTTCTAATGCTCTGTGGGCAGTGATGCAGTTACGGTAGACAGCAGCACAGCGAGTGTTTTCTCTCTGGGACATATTTGTCCATGGAAGGTTTAAAAACAAACCTTTTAAAAAACTGGTATGTGACTTTCAATGTGTTAATGAACAATGTGGAAGAGCCAGATATTAGATTTCAAGTGCTGTACTATGATTGAAATTCCATGTTACCTGGAGGAGAGAATGCAATTCAGTAACTTGTTTTGAACCAGTGTAAGCAAAAAGACATTTCTTAATTTTATTAATGCTTTTAGAGATTTGTTTGAAGTTGGCTTGCAGCAGAGGATCATTTCCTAATATCACAGAATGTTAGAAGTTGGAAGGGACCCCTAGAGATCATTGAGTCCAACTGCCCTGTCAAAAGCAGGATCACTAGGGTAGTCCACACAGGAACGAATCCAGGTGAGGTTTGAAAGTCTCCAGAGAAGACTGCACAACCTCTCTGGCAGCCTGTTTCAGTGCTCCATCATGCTCACTGTAAAGAAATTTCTCCTCATGTTAAGGTGAAACCTTCTATGTTGAAAGGCAGAACAGAGCCCTGTCCTGCAGCCAGCAGTGCCCCCAGGGTGACAGCCTGAGGGGGTACGTTCAAGTGTGGACCCATTGTACCTTGTCTTATTACTGCACACCACCAAAAAGAGATTGGCCGCACCCACTTGACACCCACCTCTCAGATACTTGTAGACATTGATCAGATTCCTTCTCAGTCTTCTCAAGACTATCACATTCTCTTTGGTTGGTTCAGATGTTTACCACCAGCAAAATGAAATAGGATTTCAAAATAAGAGGCTTCTTCCTTGACTTTACCATGGAAAGGTCCAACACAGGCACATAGGTGGATAATTTTCTATTTAATAAATGGACTTCGCAGTGATGCTCTGCTACCCGCTACAGCTTGTGAGACTGACAGTGGTAGGTAGAGCAAGCAACGTTTGTCTGTCAAGACAAGGGCTTGAGTGGTCAAGATGAGAGAAAGGATAACGAAACAAAAGTATTTTCTTCTTTCATGATCTTAGCAACGGATGAAGCCAAGCCTTGTTCTTCTGGACTAAATGAGATACAGAGGTAACAGAAAATGTCTACAAAATGACCAACCAAGACACAGTATTTATTTTGTTTTCAGAGGCAATAGGGCAAGTAAAAACATCTGTTTTAACCTAGCAATATCTTGCAGAAAACATGTAACTGCCATCCTTATGACAACTGCCTGTGGTGCCTCATGTGAAATCCCTGCTGAGGCACACCAAGGGCTTTTTAGAGCACCTACTGCACAATGCAGATCTCAGGCTGAAGGACAATGATTCCCTCTGGAGAAGGACACATTCTGTTCTTGTATTAGATTGAACATTCAATTTATTGCAGATGGATCGTAACAGAGTACTGATGCCATCTCTAACCTGGGCATATTGCCATGCTACAACTTCATTCCAGTGATGTACTGAGATGGCTTTGCTTCCCTTAGTCTCAAGCCTCTTTGGAGGCAGTCCAGGCAGGCTTTCCCTACTTTGTGACAGCTCTTGGCTAGCTTCTTCTGGACTCAGCAGTTAATTTCCAAATTCCCACACTCCTGACATGACTCCTCTTTGATTCAGGTCTGCCTGAACCATGTGAAATATCTGAGAAATCCAGGCCCTTCTTCAAGTCTGGACTCTGATATCCAGATGGTGAGCATCTGCACTTTGCTTCATTTTTTTCCCAGCCTCTCGGATGTCCTCTCAAGTAGGAAGACCAAGGTGTTATTACCCTCCCTTCTTTGCCTCCTGCTGGCTGTGGTTTTGGGAAGGCCTCTGCTGAACATTACCTACAGCTCCTCAAAAGAAAATTTAGAGCAGAATTTCACCACACAACAGAAGCAATCAGAGGAAAGCCCAGACAGGATCTCGTAAATATGCAACACTCTCTCTCCTAAGGAGCAAGTCTTGACACCCTCTTGTGACTGAAGACAAGGGCATATGTTGTGTTAGACAGATGGACCAGAAACTATGCAATTCCAGATTGTTTCTGATGCTTCTAGATGCTGCCTAACAGTTCTAAATAGTTGCTTGCTATTCATTCAGGTTTGTGAATTATCCAGAAAATATTCCATTAGGAAGAAATTAATTGTGGTTTTAATTGCCTGCTTTTCTTTGATGATACATAGTATAAACATAGCTCAAATGCACATAAATGCAGAAGATTATGCAAGAAGAGTTGGAAGCCTTCTCTGAAAAGCATTTTCCCAAGTCCTGACTGATGCTAGCAAAATAAAACAAACAAACAAAAAAATTATGGGAACTGGGAAGAAAACAACTCCACTTTTAAAATCACACATGGGTCTAGATTCAAACTCAGGTCTGACACAGGACATACACCAGCTATTATTATCCAACCAGTTCAAAACTGCTCCTTTCTCTGGCATGTCCTGTCAGGCAGGTGTTTCTGAAGCTTCAAGTTAGCTGACAGAAAATGCCTGACAAGGATAAAGAACAGACACAGATCATCTGAATACATCAGTTGGTATCTTCAGGACCTATTAGCTTGCTGTATTTCAGGACAAGGGAATGGAGAGAACACAGGACAGGAGCTAAAGTGGTTGGCAGAGGCAGTGTCCAACTGAAGTGCTGAGCTTCCCTTCTGCATAAGAAACATGCCAGCTTGGCTCCTTGGGCCCTTTGGCTGATGCAGTCTCAGCTAGGTATTTCCAATAGCCTTGGGAGTATCTCACTTCTTCAGTGTCAGAAACTCCATTTCTTGGCTTCTGAGGCAGAGGGTACCTCCTGTGGATTTTTATGGGTACTTGGAGTGAAGGTGGTTTTAAAAAACAATTACAATTTCTTGGAGAACTATGGAGAAGTGTATGCTGCTTTCAGTAAGGATTGGTCACTTCTAGGTTTTGCACAGAAGAGCGTTATGCCATTAAATTAGCAGCAACTGTCTGTAGCTTGCCTATGACAGGAGGCAACATAAGAACTGATGGAGTAGAGAGAATGCTGGCAATCCACACCATGGGCAGAGGTTTAAGGCCTTGCTCTGCAATGCATATCGTGCCAGTAGGTTTCCCAGTACTGAACCTTGCATTTTCTGGGGGCAGCATAGTTATGAATCATTACCTGCACCACTGATACATGCACACTCAATGCATTAAAAAGTGCAGCAGTGTAAAACAATGTGCCTGTTGTGGGAACTTCCATACAAGGTTTGAACAAGCCATAGATTTGCCACAGAGTGCAGGTTTAACATTGCAAGGCTAGTTCAGTATAATGAAGGTAGCTGCCTGCTGCATTTCAGAAATCAATGACACATTGTCATCCTGTGCGAGATAAACTGAGAAGTCTGAACGAAGGTCTTGACAAGTAAAATGTCTTTGATTTCACCTTTAATTCAGCAAGCTCACAACGTTACTGAATTCTCTGTATTAATAATAAATACATACTGAGGCTCATGTCAGTGGCAGAATTTAAATTCTAACCTGATAACAACATACCTCTGTGAATGACACATCTGGGAAAAACGAGACACTATTCACAGCGTAGCCAGTTAGGAGATGTGAGAGCTGTTGAACAACATGTGGAAAGGTCTGAAAAAATAGAGTCCTGAAGAACTGGTTTGAACCTTAGAGCAGGAACTCTTGCATATATTTAAATGATGTATCCTAGATGTATATGTGATTGCTCCAAATGACAAGCAGACCACATTCTGCTTGCCCATGTTGCCACCCTGTAGAGACCAAGTAGATGTGCCCTTCCTGCCAGCACAGACTCAAGTATGTGACCCTGAGGTCTGGGTTTTGGATCTGCAGGGGAAGGGAGCTGGCATCTACTCCAGCATGCAGTGCTGGTGTGTAGGTTTGCACAGTGACGAGGACAACACAGCTTGAGACCTCAGCTGGAAGTGTTTGGAATTACCATGAGAATAATAGAACAATAACCAAAATGTGATGCAGCAATCATTTTTCATCTTAAATGCCAGTCTGAGGGCTAACATTGCCCTCATCCCACAGAGGAGAAAAGGTTTGCCGTTCAATTTATTTTATGAAAGGAAGCTTAAGTTCTGTATTTTAAAAATAAACAAAGTTGTCTTTCATTAATAGCCTAAGAGCAATGGATAGTGTGGTATTTTTTTAGATCATTATCAAATCCATCTATTTCAATGGATCTTTAGAAAATGGGAAATTCACTTGTAGGTTCTGAGCAGAAACACATCACCAACTGCAGCCATGAAGTAAATAAACCATGGCTATGATTAAGATGTACATTATGCAATTACAGTGATTCCTTTTGCTGTTTATATTCACTCAGAGTGAACTAAAGTGGATCAAACAGAACTGAACCTATGTGCTGGTTTAAGGCTAATTGGAATATTTTAATAGAGAAAATTACATTATAGGTTGTGAAAAGAAAACAATGGTGATGNATGACAGCCCAAGCTGGGCCTTTTTCTTAATTCAAACTGGAAGACCTCTGAATTGATTTGTCTAGAGGAAAGCTTGAGAATTGTATCAGAAAGCATACCAGACTTTTACATAAAAAGAATGCATTTAAATCTGTATTTAACAAATCACTGGATGGATATTAGTTGCACTGAATTCAGTATCTTGGCCACGGTAGCATTAATTCAATCCTCACCTCTTATCTCAGTTGCAGAGCAATTCTATATTTACTGTATTTATTTGGTCTGAGGGATCATTAACTCCATTAATAGCAACAATCTTGAGATTTCTGCTATTTTACAGTTTCTCCACTGATCGTTTTCTCAACGCCACAAATTATTATGAACCAGAGCCTACCACTGCAGCCTTCACTGACTTTAGCAAGAGTTGCAGCTGGCCTGCAAATTACGGCCTCTTAGTGTGGTATTTGTGGCAGAGCGGCAAAGCTGTGAGGTGAGGGCTGATTGTGTGAGATTATGCTGATTTTGAATTTAGGAGAATATTTTCTTTGAAATTTAAAAAAATAAAGTCTCTTTTCCACATCTTGAAGTCTTCCACTAAACCAAGCTTGTCTGCTAGACAAGGACTCTAAATTACTCTAGGTATAGGCAATAGTAAAAGTATGTTGCATTCTCTAAACAGTGCAATCCTAAGTAGATCTCTAAAGCTGTCACAGAAGGGGTAATTAGCTACTGCGAGATGATATTTTAAAAATATTAATATATAGTTTATTAATATTAAATAATTGGAACTCGCACCACCCCAACCACCATTTAATAATAATTATAATGATAACAGGCTCTTTGCAACGTCATGGAAACTATATACAGGTTATAACAGGATCTGGAAATAACTATTAAATATACANTTGCATAAGGCAACCGTGTGCACCCTGTTTACCGCAGTTGCTGGGACTGACCCCAGACCCCAGACTTAGTGGCGCCAGGTCCTTTGTCCCTTTTCCCGCGGTTGCTCTCCCCAAAACAGAAGGAGGGAGAGCAGAAAAGTAAATGTCCTGGATAAGCCAGGGCATTCACAAGCCCAATTTGGCCTGTTTAGGCCTACCATGACAAAAGCCCATGTCAACAGAACAAGTGATAATCAGACATGGTACTAACGTTCCTAGGTATGGCTTGTTTACTTGGTAAACCTATGTCTTGGGTTTATTTCAATATTTTTATTGCTATTTGGTTTTGCAGTGAAAGTAAGAAAGTGAAAGTAAAAAGCTTCCCTTTTTAGCAAGTTCTTTGGTCATATAAACTGAGATATTGATTTATTTGAATAACCTCATGGTCATGTTGAATTACTGGCAGACTATGCCGCATTTGTCTTGTTCTGGTTATCAGTACCTATTTAATTGAACTTTTAAGACATTTTATATAATGTATGGATGGTTACCAATCCTCTCTAAAAGCCTGAAAAGCTACCACCATCACATGCATCAAATGAGCAGCCCAATGTATAGGTGTTTCATATTAAAACCAGATTTGTAGATCAAACCCTGATGGAGACAGCTCGGTATGAATCCAGTTTTTTAAACATTATTTCAAACCCTATATATATATAGGAATAGACAAACAGAAAACCAGTTTGGAAGGAAGGTACTTAATATATACAGCCTTGTCCTGCAACATAAATGTGCTCATGTCTCATGATTAGAAAAGGAGAAATTTGGATCTGTAATGAATGTGTGGCAGGGTTCTCAATCCTAACTATTTAGCCAAGCAATTACAGAATCACAAAAGTTCAAAAGGCACACAAAGAAGTGTCATAATCAGAAACGGAAATGAATCATGATAGTTGTAAGAACCCAACAAATGACCTAATGAATCCCTGTACTAATGTATTAATTCCATTAGAATTCAGGAAAAGATGAAGAAGCATTTTTTTTCACTTACATGCAAAAATGGCATTCAAGGATAGCTTGTAAGTAAGACCAGTGCTAAGATTTAGAAGATTACCTGATACTTCCCTCTAGAAGTACAAATTGTAACCTAAAAATAACCTTGAGCATTACTAAAGAATCAGCAGTTGAAGATGAGTCTTTCAAGAAACAGAGAGTAAGCATTACCTCTCATTTTCAGGAGTCCACTTCTTTTTCCATGTATATGTAAGTCTCTACAGACTTTATGCTTTTTAGATATCTACATAAGAGCTCTTCTGGATTTCCTTCTGACTCAGAGCCATCTTTTCTGAGCTAATTATATAAGGAGATCCACTTGCCAAGTCCAGATCACCTGTAAAGACCTGCTTGGTGAGCCAAATCCCTTTTTACCTGTGAGTGGCAGCAGTACCTGCTGGCTACGCTGGTGCTGATGATGCGTGAAGCCACCATCATCTCTATTAGAATATAACATGCTATTTTGTCACAGTACAGCTGCCAATATTCTGTTATGCAGCACTACTGGAATTTAGAAGTAATCAATATCTGCAATTCTATTATTTATGAAAAATAGTTTAGTGACTGTGTACTTAAGGGAAGAGTGAGAGGCTAGTAAATGCCTCTTAAAAGAGAAAATTTTTTGTATATTAGACAAAGAAAGGGCAGGATGATCCAACACCCTTTCCTTACTTTTGCAGTTTTAGGTGTTGTAGCTGAGTAACATGGTGTAAATATTTGGTTTGGTCTGCATCTCTCTATACCAGACCAAATGTGCAGTGTGAGACAAGATTCCTGCATCATCCTGGTCACTTGACAGAGTCTTTGAGGGATGGTGCAACTTTCCGCATGAGCAGTCTCTCTCCTTAGCTGGATTTGCTCAGGAGTGCCTGTTAGCGATATGTTGCACCATCTCAGCAACTCCAGTATAGCATATTGGCTATGTTGGCTGTTTTCACACCAATCATTTTGTAACCAGATGAAATTGCTCTTCTGTGAGACAAATTTATACAGCCTAATTTTTTCTCCAACTTAAAAATAAGACCTTTAAACACAATTGCTCACTTTACACTTTGCGTCTTCTCTGAACAATAATTGTACGAGCTCAAAAATCTTCTTTTGTAATAATTTTGAATTACTGTTTTCTGTGTAAGAACACCACTACAATGAGACAGCAGAGAAGAAGTAATAATATATTTTCTTCTTTCATAATTTAAAAAAGGGAAACCCCTTAAAAATTGTAAGCCCGCCTTTATTCAAAGATAGTTACCTTTGTAAAGGAGTTTCTGTCAATGGGGCAGGGAAGAGGGAGTAATTTTCACATCACTGCTTTTCACCTTGAGGGTGGCAACTGATATTTCAATAAAACTAAGTACAATCATTCTCTGTGTAAACCGATTGGACAAAGATTTCTGGTCCTTTGTTCTGTTATTTGCAATAGAATAAAATGTGAAGCTTTCCAAGAGCAGCCACGGTGAAGGGAGAGATGAGTAGCAATGGACAAATAAATCAGCCTACTAATGTTAATTAGGGTTTTGGTCCTTCACTAGAGAAGTGCACATTTTAAGTTTTTCACCTGAAGTGCCCTAATTTACAGGTACAGTGAGTGTCTTACAAGTGCTAGCAAGTCACAAGCTATGAAGTCATTCACTTGCACGACACAGTTTTAAATGCTGCCAAGATTACCACTGACCAGCTGATGAAAATGTTGTGCTCATGGTCATGGTCCAGTGCAGCAGCACAGCATTAGGGCTGAGCTGTCAGTGCTGGTGCAAAGCCATGGGGCTGGTGATCCTAGGATCTGGGGAACAAGAATGGCACCCTTCAGAAATATCATCCTTGCCACCTGCAGTGACCTGGCCTGCTGCAACCTGCACCATTCCCATTCCAGAGAAGGTTACGGAACTGCAATTTCCAGTACAATGCACAGGTCTTGCCTGCACAGCTCCCTCAGCTGTATTGTGAGATATGTTGGGGCTTTTTGAGGGGGAGTTTGGGTTTGGTTGTTTATTTTTAATTAACATAGCCCTTAGAGTTCATCAGGTGGCTTCATTTTATTTAGACCTGAAGATACACTTGCTTTCCTAACTGAGTCACTTGTCTTTGTCTGTCAAAGACCTGCACTTCCTGCTGAAACAGATTTTAAAGCAGGGAGATAGTGAGCTTTGGTTTGGCAGGTGTGAAGGGCACTATACAGGCACAATGAATAAACAGAGTCAGAAGACTTTTGGCAGCCTCAAATACTCCCTAGGATTGGGCTTGATAAAATAATAATAATAGATGTAGCAATAGCTGAGGCTTGCCATTGAAACCCCACAATTTTAAACAGCTGTGGCTCCAAGACTGTGACAGATACCAGCCTATATACCTCTACATTTACCCTCCTGAATTTGTGTTTTGCTTTGTCTATGAAAACAGTGGATCGAATTTGCTCTTTGGGTAATTCCCCTGATTTAAACATCCCTTATTTCCTCTGACCAGATTCTCATAGAAGTGGAGTTGACTACTTAGTCTGTGACATGCTCTCAGCACACTCAACTCTATTTAAAATTAGTAGTTGCACAGCTATTAATGTGTCTGAGTCTGATCAGTTATAATTAGAACAAAACCATTGCAGTAACAAAGCAGCATGAAAATTTGCTGTTCCTTTAGAGAGGAAGCAACTGCAGAAGAGCCACTTTGCAGATACAGTGTTTTGCATAGCTGGTAAATCTGATTACCTTTCCAGGTCCTTTATGTGCAAGATGACTTGAATTTAGAGATGAACAATCTCTGGAATTTCCTTTTTGTGACAAGTCTCGCTTGCAGGAAGTATTTCCCAGCAGAACTGCAAGAAGAATAGGACATTTTGAACTCTCCAAAACATTGTGACATTATTATTTTCACTTTCAAAATAAATATATTTCAGCACTCCTGAAACCTTGGTGATATATTAGCGTGACCTGAAACAAGCTACTTTGACTCAGCTGAAGTTTCAGGAGTGATTTTTCATACTAAAGCACTACTCTGCAGGGAGTCATAATTTGTTAAAACATTTTTCCCTGCTTCTGCTCTCTATGATGAGCCAAGGACTCCCGTCAGATTGTGCATCCTCCTGAAAGCACTGTTAATAATTGATAACAGTTCAGTGGCCAAGCAAAATCAGTCAGAATTGTTGTTATTTATTGAAGCTCTGCAAGCTGTCTTGTTATAAAATAAGTAAGAAATATTTAAATTGACTGATCTGAAAAAAAACAAAAAAGGAAAAAATAAGTCTGGACTGATGATCAATACTACGCACACAGTTTACCAAGAGATTCTGAAACTCGACATCTTAACATCTCAAACTGCATGTTTTATAAAGTAGCATTTGTGCATTTAAATACAAAAACCCAATCTCTTCTTCTGTGCTAAACTCGACTACATTTAGGTGGGCAGCTGCACAGAGCATTTTCGGAAGGAAAGCTGAATCTGTGTTGTGTAATCGGAGATGGCCTTTGCTTTACTGAAGTGGATGGGAGCATTGGTTACAGCAATGGAGATACAGAAATAGATCTTAAAATTTGGAGTAAATTTTGTTGTAGTTTTGGTTGGGAAAGTCTGATCTTTATTTATTTATTTATTTATTTTTAATCATGAGTTTATTCTGTGGTTTTCTAATGACATTTGTGAGATCTTTGCATATTCAGAGACTTTAAAAAGTGAGAAACGAAGTATATCAGAATCATCCCACAAGGGACAATCCTATTTCACTTGATTCTAGTTAAGGATTTTTGTTTCACATTTTCCTCATTGTTTCTTCTGAGGCAAAACTATGTACATCTCAAAGCACAGGACACCTGGAAGTGCAGCAATGCCCTTAGTGATGAGTGCAGCAAATTGTCACCAGTGGGTTTTCTCTTCGATGGCTAGTGAACAAAGCACTTTCAAGAGTAGGACCAAGAAAAGTTAACGCTTCCTTTCCCATGACTGATTTCATTGCAGAACAAGAGCTTCCTACAGCAACAGACTGAGTTTAAAAAAAAAATAAAAGGAGGGAGCATTAAAATTATAACTTTAGTTTCAGCAGTACAACATCAAAATCTTGCTTTGTCTGGTAATGGTGCAGCAAGGGCCAGTTTTTGACAGTGATTACCGAGTCCTACCTCCTAGCTTGATAAAACACTCAAGTACAGGCTTCCAGTGGGGCAGTGCCCCCCATGCTGGCTGAAGTATTCAGCTGTCTGCACCAAGAGCTCTTTCAAACCTTCCCAGTATGTCTGGTAATATGAGCATTAAAATGAAAGCCAGCAAAGCTCAAGTCTTAATTCTAGACCTGGCACTCACTTGCCATGTCTAATTATATGTTGCATTAAACGTTCATTAAAAAAAAAAATATCTGTAGGTGATTGTCTGTCATAAAAGGGATTTAACAGTCCATCCACAATTCAAGCTGCATGCCAGATAAGCAAAGTTTACGCCATGGTTGTGCCTCTGGTCATCATAATGTGCCCTGGTGTTTCAGTTACTCTCTTCCTATCTTGACTGAGAGTCCGCATGAAATGTGTTCTTTTTTCCTTATGTATGACACCATTCTCTGTCTGTAGTGGGCTTTAGAAACCCATTATGCTGTACACAGGTTTCCCAGGCAACACTTGCAATACAGGCTTCAGTATCTGAGTTATTTGTGTTGACAAACCACATACAATCTCCCAGTATTACAACTGATCACTCTAGCACTTTTCCAAACTTTTATAAGAGTAAAGGTTATGTATCATTCAGTAGGGGAAGAAACAGGCAGCTGGTAATAGATCTGCTCTGCTACACAGGGTGATTGCACAAGCTACTGTGGCACAATGTCTCCTTGTGATGTTTTTTGTTTGTCAATGGAAAATCCGAGAGGGATTTGGAAAATTTTCATCAACTACATTTGCATATTCATAACTTGAAACAGAATTAACATGTAAGTAAGAAAATAATAAAAGCATTAACATAAAAATTAATACTTGATCATATATTCTCTACTAATTTTTAAGCAAAAGAAAGAAAAACAATCACATTATTTTAAACTAGCCTTTTTTTATGACCTCTCTTGTATGGAAATGAAGAGGGTCTGAAATCTGGCATGCAAACCAGAGCTCAATGAGGAGAAAGATCTTCTAATTCTGTAGCAAATACATGAAAACCTGCAAGCAGCTCACAGCACATGATCGTCATACATGGGTGCTTCACTTCCTTACTAAATCTGCACTAGACACGAGGTAACCAGTAATTCAGGGCACAACTGACCATGAGCCATGGCTCTCCTCTGGGGGCCAGGTCCCTTTGCAGGCAGCTGGCTTCACCTCAGCCTTTCTGCAGGAATCTCCCCATCAGTACAGTCTCTGTTGCATCTCTTGGAGACAGGTGTTGGGGTTGGTACACCTCAGGAAACACAGAGGTGTCTCTCTTTATTTTGGAATAGTCCTAGTTGTACAGCAAGATTGAGTTAATCTCTTTAGAAGAGCGCAAACATCAAATAAATGGCAGTTTTTATAAAGGACCAAAACATAGCTAATATAAACTTTTTCTTAACAACAGTTCGAAGGACTTGGGACAGGAAAATTAAAGGAAGAAGACACAATTTAAGTCACCAAAAGCATTGGCAGATGGACACTTAATCCCAGAATTGCCATGTCAACTTAAACCCTTCCCCTGGCAGGGATTCAATTCTTTTCATCTCTGCTGGGAGCTTGAAAAGGTCAGAGAGAGAACATTACCCAGTGTTCACATGCAACCTTGAGTACCTTTGTAGAAAGCCACATACGCTTGAGGCTCTCCCTAGCAATTCAGAAACAGAGTCAGGCAACCTAACTTGGATGAACACTCTTCAGTTTTTGCTAACACTGCATGCTCACATCAGTCATAGTCCTCACTGGATGCCAGACACCCAGGGGACCCCACAGAGCTGCCTCAGTTGATCGCTCATAATAATTCTAAGCATTTCTGATTGTATTCAGTGCTCTTCCCCATGAAGTGTGGTCTTGTGAATGAAAAGATTAAAAGGGAATAGAAGAAATACCTGATGCTTGTCTGCTCACCCGTGTATCTTACAAAGCGTACAAATAACCTACACCTTTCCCAGATCAGATGCACTGCAGAATGTTATTATCACTGTGCAGCAAAACTACACTATGCATTCAATCCCTCTGGTTCCTGTGACCACTCGCAGGAAGAAGCTACAGAAGATGGACAGACTTCTCCCAGACTCAGATCCAATGGAAGGCAGCTCCACTGGAACCAGCACCCCCCAGCAAAATGCATCAGATGGACATGAATCTGATACTGAGGCAGTCACGATCACAACCATGCCTTGAAAGGAAATCAGGCAAACATGGCAAGATTATGCAAGGGCAAATGGCCAGTCTCTGTTGGTCTGGCTCTTGAGCTGCTAGGATGCAGGGGCAGTGGAATTAGACCAGAAAGAAGCTAAGCAGTTGGGGTCCTTATTGAGGGATGGGGGTGTTGATAAAGAGCTGGGGAAGCTAGATGGCACACACACACTTTGGGCCCAATTCCTCAGCTGTAAGACACCAGTACCCCTCTAAAGATGACATGATCTTCCATCCTTTTAAGTGGGCAAATATGTAACAGGAGATCATATACTTAAGGCAAATGGCTGTCCAGGAAATAATCTATGGAAATGGCCAACTGCCTTTGGACCCTGACGATGTCTGCATGAAACCATCTCTGTTAAAGAAACTGACCCAAAGTGCCCCTTCCATATATGCACACACACTTGGAGAACTGCTTTTGGGCAGAGACCTTAACAATCTCCCAACTGTCTGTGAATTCGTTTGAGGCAGTTTGAAGATAGTGTCTCTAGAAAAGCTCTAATATTGGCTGTGGAAACCCTGACTAGAGATATGAATGAGCTTAAGGCCTCTATCTCTGAATTGGAGAAGGGGGAGGACACTTAACTCTTCACTTTCTGAATGGGTGCATGTTTCAGCTGTAAAAAACACACACCATTGTGCTCCTTGTCCTCATAGGAGACCAGCCCAAGCCAGGCAGGGGACATCCTGAGGCTCACTGTAGAGAACTCTCTGTGACATGGTGAGAACATGGACAGATGGCATGGCCAGCCCACCTCAGCTCTATGGGCCAGAGTAAGGGAACTGCAGAGTGGAAACACTAGGAATAACTCCTCCAGAAGAGGGGCTGCTCCAGTGTCCCTCAAGCAATCCTCTCTCGCCCGAGGGATGGTTCTGCGCTCAGGTTCATGCGCTTCATGTGGTAACCAAGTTCAGCATTAGAGGTGCCCTGTCTCCAGCCAGGTGGAGGACAGAGATAACAGAGTCTACTGGGATGTGTTTGTTAGATGGCCTGGCACTTTGGAAGCAAAGTAGTACAGAGCTTTGGTGGACACAGGTGCTCAATGAACCCTGATACCCTCAAGCCACAGAGGGACAGAACCCACAACTATTTCAGGAGTTATGGGGGGTCACAAAAGTTGGCTGTGCTGCAGGCTGAGATAAGTTTCACCAGGAATGCGTGGGAGAAGCACACCATAGTGACTGGTCCTGATGCACCTTCCATCCTTGGCATTGACTTTCTGTGGGAAGGGTACTTTAAGGACCTGAAAGGGCACAAGTGAGCTTTTGTGATAGTAGCTGTAGAGACTGCAGACAAAGAGCAGTTGTCTATCATGCCTGGTCTTTCAGATGACCCTTCTGTGGTTGGCAAACACAAGGTGCAGGATGTAAAATTACCAATTGCTTCTCGCATAGTACACCGCAGGCAATACCAGACAAACAGAGACTCCCTGCTGCCCATACACCAACTGATTTGCCAGCTGGAGAAGCAGTGTGTCATCAGCAAGACATACTCACCCTTCAACAGCCCAATATGGCCAGTGTGAAAGGAGAACAGGGAATGGAGACTGAAAGTGGACTACAGGGGCCTGAAAGAAGTGACTCCGCCAGTCAATGCAGCTGTGCCTGACATGTTGGAGCTCCAGTATGAACTGGAATTGAAGGAGGCCAAATGGTATGCCACTATTGACATTGGTAATGCTATCTTCTCCATTCCCATTGCAGAAGAGTGCAGGCAGCAGTTTGCTTTCACCTGGAGAGGTGTCCAGTACTACTGGAACACACTACCTCAAGGGTGGAAGTACAGCCCTACAATCTGCCACAGCATGATCCAGACAGCACTGGAGAAGGGTGGAGCTCTTGAACATCTGCAGTTCATTGATGATGACATTGCATGGGGTGAGACAGCAGAGGAGGTCTTTGAGAAGGGTAAGAAGATCATCAATGTCCAGTTGGATGCTGGTTTTGCCATTAATAGAAGCAAAATGAAAGGGCCTGCCAGAGGAATCCAGTTTCTGGGAGTTCGATGGCAAGATGGTCGCTGCCTTATCCCTACGGACATGGTTAATAAGGTAGCCACTATGGTGGAACCCACTAACAAGAAAGAGACACAATCCTTCTTGGGGTTTGTGGGTTTTTGGAAGATGCATATTCCCGGGTACAGTCAAATTGTGAAGCCCCTCTTTAACATAACCAGAAAGAGAAATAACTTTGAGTGGGGACCTGAACAACAGGTGGCATTTGACCAAATAAAATGAGAAGTGGTCCATGCTATGGCCTTGGGACCAGCTCGAATTGGCCCAGAGATTATGAACATACTCTATACTGCAGCTGGTGGGAATGAAGCTTATGGCAAAAAGCTCCTGGAGAAACGCAAGGCCACCCACTTGGATTCCGGAGTAAAGTGTACAAAAGCTCAGAGGTTAACTACACTCCCACAGAAAAAGAAATTCTAGATGCCTATGAAGGAGTTTGAGCTGCTTCTGAGGTGACTGAAACTGAGTCACCACTCCTTTTAGCTCCAAGACTTCCAGTCCTGACTTGGATGTTTAAAGGGAAAGGCTCAACTCCACACCATGCCACGGATGCCACTTGGTGTAAGTGGATGGCTCTAATATCCCAGAGAGCTAGAATGGGAAGC
>WBNM01005306.1:0-19097 GCA_013399055.1 Ramphastos sulfuratus
CCAGTATGCATCGGCTTCCTCAGGACTGAGGAAGACACGATCCCCCCCCAGAGGTTGATATTCTGAATACAAAGTCCATGGGGGATTCGCCCAGTTTGTGGGAGTTTCCTGGAAGCCTCTCAGCTGCTCCTCTGTGTATGGGTGAATCTTTCGGACTGTAGTCCTTTGGCCACGACTGCTGGCGGTGGCCTCCTGTTGTATCACAGGACAGGCTGTTCTCTGTGGGAGGAATTCCTCATCACTGCTGTCAGTATCACTGACACAGAAAGATGCTTTGCTGATCTCAGGCTTGCAGTTCTCCTGTGGCAGTGGTGCTGTCCAGTTGGGCTTGCAGTTCTCCCGTATTGGCACTGTACGGTTGGGCTGGCACTTCGTGGAGCCATATCTGGATCAGCCTGGACTTGCACAGTCTGTGTGGCTGAGTTTGAATATGCCACTGGCAGCAAAACGCACATGGCTGAGATCGTAGAATCTTCTGCTCTGGAGACTTGCAAAGCCCACTTGGATGTGTTCCTGCACAACCTAATCTAGCGATGCCTGCTTTAGCAAAGGAACTGGACTAGGTGATTTCCACAAGTCCCTTCCCACCCCTATCATTCTGTCATTCTGCATGATTAGGAAAATATTCTTCCCTGATAGGGTTGCCAAGCCCTGAAACAGTCTGCCCAGGGCACTGGTGGAGTCACTATCCCTGGAGGAATTTCAAATTGAAGGATATGGTTTAGTGGTGGACTTGGCAGTTCTGGGTTAGCAGTTGGACTTGATGATCTTAAAGGTCTCTTCCAACTTAAACAATTCTGTGGTTCTACGATTTTATAATCATTAAATCTTCAGACAACTAAACACTGCCTCAAAAGTCGTGAGCTCATAACCTGGACTCCAGTCCCAGCAGCTATCTGCTGTCTGTTTCAGAAGGGAACTGGAAAAAGATTGAAAACCTGCACTTTCCAAGGTAATCACTGTAGTAGGTAGTTTTCTAGCTGAAATCTCAGGCAGAAAATGTGTCCACCCCTGTTTCTGTGCTTGGAGGCAATGTGTTAGAGACAGATAGAAACAGTCAATATCTGCTTGCTGCAGACAAATGGAGTCCTTCCTAGGACCTCTTCTAGGAGTAAGTTAAACAGGTTCTCTGAGGACATCTTACAATTACAGCTGATGAGCTGAAGTCTTTTGTGAGAGTGTTTTTCCAGTTCTCTGCCACTGCAGGACAAGGGTGTGTAAAAGAGCTGTACTGGCTCAGAGAAATTTCCAGTAAAGAGATGCAAGTGTTATAAACTAAATCAAAACATTGCAGTGATCCTAAATATGCAAATAAATGTGGTCTGTGCTAGAGAGGTGTGTGCCATTGCAAAGCACACAATACAGTGCAAGTACAGAAGTCTGTAATACGGAAAAGGCCAAGGAGGACTTGAGGGTGTCAGTCGATGAAAAATTCAGTGTGAGCTGGCAGAATGTGCTTGCAGCCCAGAATGCAACCTGAGCTGCATCAAAAGAAATTTGACCAGTAGGACAAGGGAGGTGATACTGCCCCTCTACTCTGTTCTGGAGAGATCCCACCTGGAGCACTGTGTCTAGTTCTGGTTCCCCCAGCATAAGAAGGACATCAAACTGCTGGAGTGGGTCCAGAGGAGGGCTGTGATGATGATCAGGGGGCTGGAACACTTCCCCTAATGGGGATAGGCTGAGAGAGTTGGAGTGTTCAGTATGGAGAAAAGAAGGCTCTGGGGAGACCTTGTAATGGCCTTCCAGTACCTGAAGGGAGCCTACAAAAAAGCTGGAGAGGGAGTTTTTTACAAGGGCTTGTAGTGATAGGACAATGGAGAATGGATTGAAGTTTGGGGGGTAGGGGTGTAGACTTTAAAGTCCCTCCCAACCCAAACCACCAAACCATTCTATGATTCTATGGACAATTGTTTTAAATAATTTAGGCACCTCATTCAAAATCGTGCGCTAGATTTCAGGCATTTCCCCAAATTCTAACTCCAGAATAATTCTGTTCGTGACATGTCTGTAGCAGACACAGGACATGTGTTTGTGGACATACAGTCTCTCTGGCTATTGAACTAAAATTATTTTGGGGGCTAAAAAACAGCACTGTGATGTGCACAATAAATATGGATTCCTATTATACATTTAACATGATAAAATAATTGTAAAAAATGTCTAGAGTCTTAATTGCTGATGGATTTTTCCGTGGGCAAAGGCATAAAGGAACACTCATTTTTCCATCAGCATTGCCCAGGGCAGAAGCATCACTTTTTTTTAACTTTTTTCTCCAAGGACATTTCACTCCAGGCATTTCTCTGTGCAGTAGAACAGGAGAGGAGAGCAACAGATGCGGTGTAAAGGAGACCTCTGACTTTTAAAGGTTTTTAACCAGCATCTGGAATTCTCTCCAGAAACTCCTGATGTCTTTGACCCTCTAACTCTGGCCACCTGGAAATCGGCACAGATTGATGCTTTGTTATTGCTTGATGTTGTCTCACTGCACTGCTCCCCCCATGACAAATGTGTAGGGAAGATTATTTGCAGAGAGGCTAAGAAGAAAACATGGTTATAAAAGAAAAATCAATCTATACCTTGTCTGACAACATGTGAAAGTCTTTGGTCTGGTTACCTGATTTATTCAAGGTCATTTATTTGCTTAACTTTATCACAAAATATTTCTGAGTGACACTAAAGTATTTCTGTCCCACTTCACAGATTTTTTTTAGATTTTTTGTTTTTTTCACTCTTTGAAATGGGATGTGGTACTCCTGGAGAAAAAGTCATTTTCTGTTCTGCATTGGAAAACTGTTCTCATGGAGCTTTCTGGTGAGACCTTGTCCGCTGGTGGCATGCAGCTCTTGCAGGCTATTTCAGCTTTTGCCATCAGGAGAAAAGGAGATAGAATTGAATTGCTGGGCTTAGCTATGACTGTGCTGAGTTGGTTAGGTGGCATAATTGTGGTAATGTATAGAATCATAGAATCACAGACTGGTTTGGATTGGAAGGGACCTTTTAATGGTCATGTAGACCAACCCTCTGCAGTAAGCAGGAGCATCTTCAATTAGATCAGGTTGCTCAGAGCCCCAAGTAACCTGACCTGGAATGTGTCCAGGGATGAGGCATCTACCACCTCTTTGGGCAAACCTGTTCCAGTGGTTCTCCACTAATATCTGGAGGTCACCACTAAAATCTTGAAGCTGTATTTGTTTTTAAAATGAGCCTTTACAGCAGGTTGGAGATGAGCAGGGATTGCCTGCTGGCTGTCGATTCCCTCCCTCTGTGTGGCTAATACAGCTCTGCAGCCTTTGTTGAAGGTGGCTCTTTGGTCCCCACCCCAAAATGGGTTTTCTCACCCACAGGGAAGAAGTCCACATTACAAGACACCATCTCACTAAGTGCCAATTTGACAGCCTTATTGGCAGCCCTTGCTGTGAGGCCAAGCAATTGTAAGAGCACAGATGCTGGAACTGCCATTCCAATCCCTGGAAGTTGTCTCTTTGAATCACAGTTGAGCATACTGGCAGCAAGGTCCAGCAGCTGCTTCATCAGCATCTGCTGATGGCCCATTTGATTGGCACCATGCTTATTAAAACCTGTTAAAAATTAGTGATAAAACCAGAAGAAAATGCACAAAGTACCATTATATTTTCTTTTATTTGTTAGCCATGTAGTGATTATTTCTAGCATTGCTTAGGGAAAATCTCAGTCAAATCAAACCAGAGCTGAAATAATAATTAGGAAAAAAATTAAGTAGAAACAGTTAAAATATATGTTAGAAATCAATTGCCTATGATTTCCTGGAATTCTGTTTTGTTTTCTGCAGTTCTGAAGGAGCTGACTCTGTTTTTAGCAGCATGTTCTGTTAGCTGTGTGAAGAGTCTCTGAATAGGCCTGATGGTGACCTAGCAAAAAACATAGGTCCAACTGAGGACACTGCTGTATTCATCTAAGACTCCAGCATTGTGGCTTGGATCAGCAAGAGTGTAGCCAGCAGGACAAAGGAAGTGATTGTCCCCCCGTACTGAGTACTGGTGAGGCCACACCTAGAGTATTGGATTGGATTTTGGGCCCCTCACCACAAGAAGGACATTGAGGAGTTGGAGCATGTCCAGAGTGTAAAGGGTTAACCCTCCAGTGGGGAGGAGTGGTCTGAGCTTGACCCCAGGTCCTTCTGACTCCTCTCTGGGGTGGTCTGCCTGCCCCCAAATGCAGTGGTTAGCCCACTCCCACTTCCTGTCTGGACCCCCTATATAAACAGAGGAACTTCCTGTTCCTCTCCCTCTTGGCCTGCCTGCCTGCTAGCACCACCTTCTTCCTACTGCTCCTGTTTTACCACGTAGCCATTTTCTACCACATGGTGTACATCCCTTCTCAAATCTACCTCTATCCATTGTCATCAATCTGGATGTATATATAGGTTTTGTATCTTGGGGTTTTTTTTTCCCTTCCCTATACCTCTTTGTAACTCTCCTACCTTAAATACCTTTTATTTATTGTTAAAGTTTTTTTTTTTTTCTTTTAACTTCCAAATCAAAGCAAGACTGTTCCTTGGATGTTTTACCCCTTCTCTCACTATATCTAATTCCTTTCTTTCCAAAGGGGAGGAGAGGGGGAGGCATCCTAATGTTATTGTATTGGTTTCTGTTAGCTATATTTTGAGTCTCCTGGGAAGCTTAAACTTGAACCAATACTCAGAGAAGGGCATCAAAGCTGGAGAAGGTTCTGGAGAACAGGCCTTCTGAAGAGCAACTGAAGGACCTGGGGTGATACAGCCTGGAGAAAAGGAGGCGAAGGGGAGACCTCATGCTCTACAACTCCTGAAAGGAGGTTGGAACCAGGTAGGGGTCTGTCTCTTCTCTTTAGTAACAAGTGATAGTATGAGATGAGATGGCCTCGTGTTGCACAAGGGAAGGTTAAGGCTGGATGTTAGGAAAAATTTCTTCCCCAGAAGAGTTGTCAAGCCCTGAAAATGTCTGCCCAGGGCACTGATGGAGTCNCTTCCTACTGCTCCTGTTTTACCACGTAGCCATTTTCTACCACATGGTGTACATCCCTTCTCAAATCTACCTCTATCCATTGTCATCAATCTGGATGTATATATAGGTTTTGTATCTTGGGGTTTTTTTTCCCCTTCCCTATACCTCTTTGTAACTCTCCTACCTTAAATACCTTTTATTTATTGTTAAAGTTTTTTTTTTTTTCTTTTAACTTCCAAATCAAAGCAAGACTGTTCCTTGGATGTTTTACCCCTTCTCTCACTATATCTAATTCCTTTCTTTCCAAAGGGGAGGAGAGGGGGAGGCATCCTAATGTTATTGTATTGGTTTCTGTTAGCTATATTTTGAGTCTCCTGGGAAGCTTAAACTTGAACCAATACTCAGAGAAGGGCATCAAAGCTGGAGAAGGTTCTGGAGAACAGGCCTTCTGAAGAGCAACTGAAGGACCTGGGGTGATACAGCCTGGAGAAAAGGAGGCGAAGGGGAGACCTCATGCTCTACAACTCCTGAAAGGAGGTTGGAACCAGGTAGGGGTCTGTCTCTTCTCTTTAGTAACAAGTGATAGTATGAGATGAGATGGCCTCGTGTTGCACAAGGGAAGGTTAAGGCTGGATGTTAGGAAAAATTTCTTCCCCAGAAGAGTTGTCAAGCCCTGAAAATGTCTGCCCAGGGCACTGATGGAGTCCCCATCCCTGGGGATGTGGTGCTGAGGAACATGGTTTAGTGGTGACTTGGCAGTGCTGGTTTAACGGTTGGGCTTGCTGATCTTAGAGGTCTCTTCCAACCAGACTGATTCTATGATTCTGTGATGTACACCAATTTACATATGTATAGTTTGGCAGTAAACACATCAGCATTAGGAACAGCAGACTCAATTACATTTTGCAGTTCTGTTTTAGCAAGAAAGATGCTATACGAATTAGTAAGGATGTGTGTAAGCACAATTTAATAAATACAAGAAGAAAGATATTTATATCTTCCAGTGTGTGGAGCTTACAGTGCAGTGTAATTATGTTTATAGGAGTGTGAGCATAATAATCTGTAATCTGCAGCAGTGTGTGTGCCTCTAATGCTGTACAGTGCCACAGCTGAAGTCCTGCACATAACCCCAGTTTGTGTGGGTGAGGGAAGAGTGAAGGAGTTCTTTGGGTTTTGAGTGTTTTTTAAACACAGGACTGAGGAACACAAGCCTGAGACAGGGAAAACAAACCCACCATACTCCCAGCTAGGTCCTATTGCAATCTGCTGTTTAAACAGCTTTTTTCCTTCCATTTTCCCTTGCATGTCAACTATGTGATCCCAGTGAGTCCTTCAACATCCCTACTTACTCCTTTCCGAACTCTGCACAAAGATGAAGCAGTGAGGGGGCAGCCCTAAGTGCTTCCCTGAGCTCTGCACCTCACATTCTTCTGCAGAAAGAGTTAAAAGCAGAACAGATTCTTTGCTGACCTTAGGCAAACCACCTCAAAGATCAAAGACAGACCCTAGCAAAGGCTTGGTAACTCAGGGTATAAATCCTATAGGGATTTCAGTCTCTCTTCTTTGACTTTTTCAGAGCAAAGGAGGGTGTGCAGTTGATGCCCTAGGAGATTCAAGCACGGGATGGGGTTTTGGCATCTGTTGCAAAGCCTGAAATTTCTCTCTGTTTCTCTCTATTCTCTTTATTTCTGATATTGCTTCCCAGCCTGTGACCTAAATTATGAGTGGAAGATACTAAGCTTGGATTTTAACTTAAGAGCTGACTACACCCACAGGAGAAATTAAAGCAGAGGGTTGTTTTTCAATTGAAGACAAGCAAGCAGTGAAATTTTACTGGATTCCTTGCTGAAGACATTGCCAGAAATAGGAAATTTTGAGGAATATTTGTTGTTTTTTATTTCTCTTTCTCCTCTACAACAGCTCTCATAGCTCCACCATATCAGCACAGTCCAGTTTTGGTTTGCAGTTCTGTAATCAAAGGTCATCCAACCTTGATTCCTTACTCCTTCCTGCTTACTGTTAAACCTGTTTCGCTCCAAATTAGCATTTTCCAGCTCTTGCTGGAATTTCTTCACAGAATTGTGTGCAGAATTGTGTGTGCACTGTCACAAATGTGGTACCAGAGGAAGCCTTGGGATGGGGATGTAGCAGAGCTCTAACTTTTTGGTGTTAAGCACGAGTCCTGAATTGCTCATTGCCATGAAAAGATGCAGAGACCATACATCAGCATCTATTTGTGACTACTTTGTGGCTACCTGGTGGCTGCTGGTGCTCCTTCTGTATGTACTGAATGTATTCTTTCTTAAAATGGAAAAAAAAAAGGTAATAAATCCAAATTTTCAGATATTTAACCTTAAACAAATGCTCTTAATCCTTGAGTAATCCCCTCTCCTTTGAGTACAGATCCTTTGTCTCTCTTCAGCCAGTTCTTTTGCCTGCTAATAGTAAATCACTGAATTTAAACCTTGTGTCGTTGGCTGAAGAATGAGATGCTCTATCTGTAACTCACCTTTAGTCTTCCAAGGAAGATTTCATTGATGTTGGGCAAGGAGACATTTTAACTTGGGTTTAACTGTGTGAAATTTCAGCTAATACCATAAAAGAGTTAATTGATTTCTGCAGGTTACAGTCAGACTTTAGCCTGTGTCAGGATTTTCTCCTGCCACTGTTCATAGACAAGGTGATAATCTTGTATCTGAAGGCAAACATATAGAATAGGTTTTAGTGATCCCATGGAGCGGTTTCCCAGGCAACTGTAACATCTTAATCCACAGCAGGGTGCAGGGCTTGTCTGGCCAGCTTCCCTTCATGTTGGAGAGCCTGCAATCAGCAAATGTGCCTTGCCATGCTTTCTGGAGGTTAAAGCAGCAGAAGGATGAGTTTTGGATATTTTCCCCATGAAGTTAAGGTCATTTATGGGGTTGGTATTGTTCAGAATCAATAATATTTGACTGCTCAGGTTGGAAAGATAAACTCTCTGCCCTAGTGAGGCCACATCTGAAGTACTGGATCCAGGTCTGGGCTCCCCAATTCAAGAGAGACAGGGAACTACTGGAGAGAGTTCAACTGGGGCTTCAGAGATGCTGAGGGGTCTGGAGCATATCTGTGAGGAGGAAAGGCTGAGAGACTTGAGACTCTTTAGCTTGGAGAAGAGCAGCATAAGCGGGAACCTTCTCAATGCTGATCAATAGCTCAAAGATGGGGATCAAGAGGATTGGACCAGACTCTGTCAGTGGTGCCCAGTGACCAGACAAGGGGCAGTGGCCACAAACTGGAACATGGGAGGTTCCATCTGAACATGAAGGGAAACTTCTTTGCTGTGTGGGTGCTGAAGCCCTGGACCAGGCTGCCCAGAGACGTGGAGTTAATTTCTCTGGAGAAATTCCCTCCTGGATGTTGTGATCCTGGGCAACCTGGGTGATCCTGCTTTAGCAGAGGGATTGGACTAGATGATCCCCAGAGGTCCTTCATCATACTGAGATGCCGTCTGATTCCATCTCCAGACTATATTTCTCCTACAGCACCCCAAACATATCAGCAAGGCTTTGGAAGAGGGCACAGGTTTGTAAGTAGACCTGGGAAACTCACAGCGATCAGGCTCTGTGTTTCCCATCTCTGACATTTGGAACAGAAAAAGCCATCTTAGAGCCTGTCAACTACCATGATTGGCTTAAGAACATGGTGTGTAATTTGGCACTGAAAGCTCACACACTGGCACTGAGATGCATAGCCAGAAACCACAGAAAGGCTGAGCTGTGAATTGTTCCTGGGAAATGGGAAATCTTTGGGTTGCACTTCTTGGTCATGTCTTTGATACACAGTTATCAGTATCTGAGCTAGCTTGGTATACCCACAGTGCAGACGTGCCCTAAGGCCAGAAGCTTCAACACTTCCACAAAGCACATGTTAAAGAGACTCTGCCCTTATATCAGAAATCCTGCAATGAGTGAAATCAGTATTTTTAGCTCCTGTCCTGGTGGCTTAGATGATGCTGATGTTATGAAAGTTGGCAAGGCAGAGAACTGTAGAGTTATTTGAGTTTCAAGGGATCTCGTACATGTAATGTGGTCTTGTTCCTGCTGCAGTAAAGAGACTGGGAACTGCCCGAGCTCCACTTTCTTAGGTGCTCATCCATAATTTGTTATCTGGAGCATCTCAAATCTCTTGAACTAATGACGAAGGGCAGGCCCACACTGGGTTCTGAAGCCCTGTGCAGAGATCTCTGAGCTCGTGGAGATGCTGCTTACTGCAGTACCAGGAGAAGAATCACCTTCTTCCTGGGGCATAGTCCTTACTCCCATAAACCCTGGTGAGATGGCTTTCATCCCACCATGTTCTGTGGTTATTCGGTGCTGAGGACCTGGTGAGGACGTGGTGATTCCATGGAGTGTTCATTCAGGTGTGCTTATTGCTGCTGCATTGTTGAATCCTTCAGCTCCCACTGCTTGCTCTTGAAAGGAGGCCCTTAGCCCCTTTGAAAGCAATACCCTGTCTGTCTTCACTCCTCACAGCTGGGACTTGCTCAGTCTTTACTGAAAAGTGCAATATTGAAGTCCATCATGTAAGTTTCTTTTCAGTGTACTGGTCTGTTGGGAATTGAGTTTAAATGAATGAACTGCTGGAATGAAAGAGCTAGCTGTCAGCAGGCAGGCTCTTTGGAAGGAGAAAAGAGTCACAGGGTTTTTTTGGTTTTGGTTTGTTTTTTTTTTTTGTGGACTGTATGTTTGTTTCAGCCAGTCAATATAGTGTCAAGCTGAATAGAGAACTGGTGCTTGTCATGTACTGCACCTTCAACACTTTTCCTAGGAGACTGGAGTGATGAAGCTCTGTAGTAAGCAGCTAGAGAATATTCTGTCCATGGAGAACAAACTTCATCCTCACCATGTCTGGCCTTTCTTGTTCCCTAGAGGGTAAGGTTCCATTAGCTTCTCTAATATTGAGAGTTGTGTTTGTTCATTGCACTCTTGATGAAGAAGCTGCACTTGGTTGCCTTCAAAGTTAGGAGCTGTGAGGAGCGATACAGAGTGGTAAAACCCCTGAAGACCCTGATGCTGAGAGAGGAATTCACAAGGTGGACACAGGAGGAGAGATGAGGTTTGCAGATTAGATAATAATGCCAGTAATAGGATAAGGGAGGCAGATATAATTTAAGGAGTTACATCAGGTGCTGGAACATTATTCATAGAGGCATGGAATCAATAAGGTTGGAAAAGACCTCTAGGTTCATCGAGTCTAACCGTCAACCCAGCAACACCATGCCCACCAAACCATGTCCTGAAATGCCGTTTCTGTATGTTTTCAGGGGTGGTGACCACCACCTCCCTGGGCAGCCTGTTTTGATGCCAAACCACTCTTACAGTAAAGAAATTTTTCCTAATACCCAACCTAAACCTGCTCTAGTTCAGTTTGAGGCCATTTTTTCTCATCTTGTCTCTACTTATGAGAAAAGACCAACCCCCGCCTTGCTACAACCTCCTTTCAGGAGTTGTCTTCTCCTCTTGGGTATAAAGAAAAGCTCTCACAGAGCAGAAAAAAAAAATCACTCAGCTGCAACAGGTTTTTCAGTGAGGAAACTGAAACAGCTTCTGTCTTTTGACATGTGGTATTCTTGGAGAAAGGCTTTTATAAGAGGGAGAGAAGACGAGAGGAAATCAGACTCCTTGGGAGCTTATGCTCAGACAAAGGGCACGTCAGCTTGGATGCCAAATTGTGTAACATCAGTGTTACCTCTCTCTTACTTGAGGACCTTTATAAACCATAATAGTCACCAAGTACTGATTCAGGGCTGGTATTTTGCAAGGCAGTGAAGCATCTTGTCATCAGTCCTGGAGTACCAAAGGTACTGAGCACTACCTGATGCCTCTATTTCAACTACCTGTAGAGCCAGGCAGAGTCATTGTTTGATTTTATCTTCCTGTGAGCAAATTCAAAAGCATGGTGTGTTCACAAGTGAACCTTACTCTAGGGTTCAGTGTCTGTTTGTTTTCTGTTTTGTAGGTTGTTGTGGAGAAGACTCTTCCTATCAGAAAGGTTCTGTGCAAAAGGAAGGCTCCTTCAAAGAGGCTGCGATATCCTTGTTTATTAAGTGGTGCAGACAAGCAGAAAGGAAACAGCAGTGAGTTAAAAGAGCATGAAGAACAGATGGAAAACCCTCTGCATTTTGGAGAAAAAAGGTGTGTCCTCTTACCTCCTGCAAATGATGACTGCTGTTCCAGATGTAGCCACTTATTTCCTAAAGGTACTTAAGGTCTCATGTCACAAATTTAAACTGGCATCCTACCCTTCTCCAGAAATGCCAAGAGCTAATCTGTGGAACAGCTGAGATTTCTGTCTCACAAATGTTGCCTGTTCAGAAGGAAATGAGCTACTCCTGAGTTGTGATCTGAATATTTTCTCATCATTCTGCGCCAAACAAGTGGTAGCTTTACTTCTGACCTAGCTGATTAGACCAGGTCTGTGTGCAGAGGAAAGGAGACAGTTGGCAGATGTTTTGCATCCAGCTGACCTGTTTTCCATCCTGAAGGTCACGCCAGATTGCGTAAAACCTGCTCAGGTATGAGCAACTTAGCCCTCTGTGTCCAGTCTGTAGATGGTGAGTGTCCTGATGAGCATTGTGTATCCTCTGTGTATCTCACTGACCTTGCAGTTACTACAGTTCCACAGCTTTTGTGTCCCAGGCATAATGGTTTCCTTGGGTTAGCTGGGCTACCACATCTAAGTTTTCCCCTACATCACTCTCTCCCAACCCCAAATGATGTAGTGCTCATTGGTATGACCTCTCAAGGGCTTAAAGA
The DNA here is from genome assembly GCA_013399055.1 of Ramphastos sulfuratus. Classification (NCBI taxonomy): domain Eukaryota; kingdom Metazoa; phylum Chordata; class Aves; order Piciformes; family Ramphastidae; genus Ramphastos; species Ramphastos sulfuratus. The sequence continues at coordinate 11,759 of WBNM01005306.1, forward strand.
GCAGGAAAAAAGGAGGGGTTCTGAATTCTATAGATGAAAATACACAAACTTGCTTGAGCCAGAATATTCTTAGCATAATAAAAAATACCTGATACATTTTCCTTGTCTTTCTTAGCCTTACCCACTGGATAACCCTGAGATACTTCTCTCTAGTACCAAGTGATAGAATGAGAGGAAGTGGCTTGAAATTGTGACAGGAGAGGTTTAGGCTGGATATTGGGAAAAAAATCGTGTCTGAAACAGTGGTTAGGGATTGGAACAGGATGGCCAGGGAGGTGGTGGAGTCACTGCCCATGGAGGTATTCACAAGAAATATGTGGACATAGCACTTTGGGACATCATTTAATGGCCATGATGGTATTAGGTTAGTGGTTGGACTTGATGATTTTAGAGGTCTTTTCCAACCAAAACGATTCTATGATTCTATACAGTGCAGTAACAGAGAAAAAAACCTGTACCCTTCAAGCCGCCCAACTCTCTCCCTATTCCCTACTATTTATACTATTTATATTAGCTTTCTTTGGCTCCTTTAAAGTTTTGATCCCTTTAAAGTTTGATGTCTTCTTCTTAAATCACATCAGACTCTCCTACACCCTCTTCTCCTCACTCTCCTAAAAAAAAATTACCTTTTCTTGTCTATCCAGGCTCTTTTCTCTTTCTCGCTTCTACTTCGACAACGATTCAGACTTTCTCAGATCACTGAGATCTCAGAAATTGGGTTTCAACTTTGATAGGTGTCTTTTTTAGCTCAGCACTGACATCTTTTCTGAGGCAGCAACTTCCTGTAGGATCTATTTGAGAAATCTCTAAATGCATAAATTATATCGACATGCACAAATAAGCACTGCTTTTAAAAAAAAAGTTAATTACTGGCACTTTTCAAGTCTCTGAGTCTCCCCTTAATGAGTTGCGCAAGTTGTGTCTGCTCTGCTTTTATATTTTTTCCTCCAGATAAATTATCAAATGACTTTAACATTTGGTGGTGGTGCACAGAGAATAATGAGAGCTTGTTTTTCTTTTCATTGTACTTCCATGCAGATTGTTTCTCCCAAGGCATGCTAAGGAAGCTGACAAAGACGCAAGAGTATCTATAAATGGGAATGTTTTCTGCCGCCTTTAAATATCTTCTTTTGCTCAAAGCCTTATTCTTGTCATTTCCCATCAAACAGGGCAGGAACACAGTAGCATTAGCAGAAGTTGTGTGGACACAACTGTTTCTTCCCCTTTACTGTGCTCTTGTGAGACCCCACCTTGAATACTGCATCCAGCTCTGGTGTCCCTGTCATGGGAGGGACGTAGAACTGTTGGAGAGAGTCCAAAGATACAAGGGCTGGAGCAACTCTGCTGGGAGGATCATAGAATCATAGAATGGTAAGGTTGGAAGGGACCTCAAGGATCAGCTAGTTCCAACCCCCTGCCATAGGCAGGGACACCTCCCACTAGTACAGGTCACTCAAGGCCTNGTTGGGGTTGTTCAGCCTGGAGAAGATAAGACTCTGGAGGAACCTTATAGCTGCCTTCCAATACCTGAAAGGGGCCTATAGAAAGGCTGGAGAGCGGCTTTTCATAAAGGTGTCTAGTGGTAGGACACACAGGAATGGTATTAAGCTGTGGGAGAGGCAGTTAAGAATGGATCTTAGGAAGAAGTTCTGCAGTAGGAGGGTGGTGAGACTCTGGAATGCGTTGGCCAGAGTGATTGTGGATGCCCCCTCCCTAGAGGTGTTCAAGGCCAAGTTGGATGAGGCCTCAAGCAACCAAGTCAGGTTGAGAGGTGTCCTTGCCCATGGCAGGGACATTGGAGTAGATGGTCTCTAAGGTCCTTTCCAACCTAAGCTATTCTATGATTCTATGACATTTGTGCATGGGGCAGAGGGCCTGCAAGTTGCCGTGCACTGCAGTCTGTGTGAGACAGTGATGTTTGGTGTCACAGGCACTTGCATAGTTTGACACTATCAGCAGTGATGCCCCATGGTGGGGAGTAGGACTTGCAGACCTGGGTAAGGAAGCTCATGCTGTTTCTACCTACATCCTGTAACCAGGAAAGAGAACATATATAATTATAGAGGAGGATTTAAGCTTTCAGATCCTAAGGATGGTGACTATGATACAGCTGACAATTCCTGTCTGAGGTAGCATTGAAAGCATGACTTTAAAGCTAATTTTTACTTCTGGCTTCATGACAGCTTCATCCTTTTTGCTGTAACAGTGACATGCACAGCTCTCATGATGCAGAAATGCTCCAAAATCAGGTGGCAACCCAAACCCTGAGGTTTCCATTATCTATATGTCCACAAATCTTGCACCCTGTTCCTCATGCAGTCTAACACCACTTCCTTGTTGCACCCCTCTGAGCTGCTGAATGTCTGTCCAGGCAAAGCAAGCTGACCAAAACGCCATTAAGGAGTGGGAGGCAGGAGCAGCAGTCCTGCATCATTCTTTAATGCCTTTTTGATTTCCTTTTCCTGCTCATAGATCAAACCTGTGTGTCATAAGGTACCTTGCTGGAGCTTTAACTATTGCTAACATGGACTTAGAAGGGAATGATGTGAGGGGAATGATGTCTGAGGGAAAAGGCATTGAAAATTAGATTTTAAAAAGGAGCTGTGCATCTTCTAAGTGAGGGCTGCAATTATATAATCGTTTCAGTTGGAAAATAGTTCTAGGATTATCAGGTCCAGCCATCAAACTGACACCACCATGACCATTAAATTGTGTCCAAAACAGCCATGTCTACATGGTTTTTGAACACCTCCAGGGATGGTGACTTCACCTCCCTGGGCAGCCTGTTTTAATGCCTGACCACTCTTGTAGGAAAGAAATTTTTCCTAATATCCAACCTAAATACCCATGGTTCAGCAGAGGATCTGTGCTCAGAGAGGTGCTTCCCCTCACCCCCATCATTTGGCTTTATAACAAAACCAAAGTCATAGAGTAGTAGGGATCAGAAAGGATCTCTGGAGATCATCTAGTCCAAGCCATGTGCTACAGAGATTGCCCAGGACCACAATGACAAGGTGGGTTTGGAATCTCTCCACAGAAGGAGACTCCACAACCTTTCTGGACAGCCTGCTCCAGGGTACCAGCACCCTCATACAAAAGAGGTTTCTCCTCCTGTTAAGATGGAACCACCTGTGCTCCACTTTGTGGCCATTGCCCCTTATCCTGTTACTGGGCATCACTGACAAGAGTCTGGCCCCATCCCCTTGATCCCCTGCAGGTCCTTTAGCTGTTACTGAGCATTGGCCTCAACAACCCGAAGCAGCGCTACAGGCTGGGGACAGAGTGGCTGGAGAGCAGCCAGGCAGAAAGGGACCTGGGTGTGCTGGTTGATAGTAGGCTGAACATGAGCCAGCAGTGTGCTCAGGTGGNCTAAACAGGCCCATGTCTCAGCCTTTCCTCCTCACAGAGGTGCTGCAATACCCTCAGCATCTTTGTAGCATCCACTAGATCCTCTCCAGTAGTTCCCTCTCCCTCTTGAACCGGGGAGCCCATTTCTCTGTTACCCCACTCAGCCAGGGACATGTGGATCATAACCAAGTTCAATGAAATTAGAAAATCAAAGCAGGATAGTGGACATAGTCAGGGTGTGCAGCTACAGCAGCTTTCTGCCTCCTTTGTTTCTCTGTAGATGCGGTCTCAGTGGTGCAACTGAAGGGCTTGGTTGTGTCCCCTTGCTGGTAGTGAGAACACAGCAATAACAACCAAAGCAGCAATCTCACTTTCTGACTTCTTTTTTCTTCTGTCCCTGTGTCTTGCTGGGGTTTTCTGTTATCACTGACTCAGAAACAGACTTTTAGGCTGGAAGCATGACTAATCTCCATTCCGCCCCTTGCCATGGTCTTGAAGCATACCACCCTGCTTCTTTGATTTCTTGATGTTCTTGAAAGCAAGAAAAAATTTGAACTCAGAGCAAAATATTTTGGCAGCTTTCTCCTAATAAAGACTTGCCAAGGTTTCACTGTGAGCATGCTGGAGGGGAACAACAAGATTTAGCACCTTGCCTTTACTCAGACCAGTAACTTGGTTTTACATGTGGGGATATACCAGTGGACCATGCAGAGAGTTTCGGGCATTTTCTTTCATTTTTATTTGATGCCAGAGTAAAGGTGTGATGGGGCAGGGGAGAATATCGTGTTCTACAGCTTATAGGTCTGTATGACTGAGAGGGGATCTTCTCAATGCTGATCAAGAGGATGAGGGCAGACTTTATTCAGTGGTGCTCAGCAACAGGCCAATGGGCAACTGTACAGACACAAATGTGAACCCGGGAGGTTCCACCTGTGGGTAAGGGATTTGCTGTGAAAATGCTGGAGCCCTGGAGAAGGCTGCCCAGGGACATTGTCATGTCTCTTTCTCTGGAGAGATTCCAAACACACCTGGATGTTGTGATCCTCAGCAGCCCACTGTGGATATCCCTGCTTTAGTGAGGGGGTTGGACTAGATGATCTCCAGAGGTTCTTTCCAATCCCTGCCATGCTGAGACTCTGGCTTGTGTATGTTTTCAGTGGGGAAACCAAACAAGAGTAGCAGTGAGGTGCAATCCCCTGTTCCTTTAACAAAGCAAGCAGGAGAGAAGAGGTAATTTTGTTGGCTTTGCAGGGAAGTGGCAGATATTGGTTCTAATTTATTGTCATAAAATGCAAATTTTATGGACGCTGGGAATTTTTTATTATGGCTCTTAATGATTCATGTGACCTATGATACCTGCCGCTGAACCATACCTGGGAGCAAAGTCTCAGACAGGGTGCTCTGCAGACAGAGCAGAAGACAGAAATGTCAATTGCCACTTGTTCTGTTAAACCTGATTCATCCAAAGCTGAAGTGGGAGTATCTCAAATGTATCTAAATCTCCATATACACTTTATGCATGAAAATCACAGTTGTGGTGTGTTAAATTGCATCCTGAATAGGTAGAAAAAAAATAGAGAAGTGAGAAGCAGATGTGAGAGTTTGAATCTTTGCTCTGGTCGGAGGGAATCATAGAATTATGTGTGTCTCAGAGGTGGAAAAAAGCCTTTCTGCCCAGCTCTGGGTTGATTGATGTCTCAATAACTCATACTCACCTAACCACCATCTGCGTCTGCTTCATATGAAAGAAGTTTGTACTTGCTTGGCTGGTCAAAGCCTTTGACAAAGTAGAACCTGCTCTTGATTTTGTGGAGAAAATCACAAGCATTACTTGCCTGTCTCCTCTTAAGAGTCAGCTCCTAAGGACCACAGTCTGTCACAGGTGATTTTTAGACAGAATTGGAAACAGAGACAAAAGCATTTTGCTAGCAAAGACCTCACTGTGAGCATTTCTGATAAAAGCATGAATGAAATGGATGGAAACCCTCAGGTTAACCATTGTTTTCTTCATAGTGCTCAGGCTAGATGCAAAGTGCTTGGAAGATTTGCTGCTCTGTGAGCTTCTTTCCTTTCTCCACTTACTGTGTGAAACATCCTTAACTTGCCTATTTGATCATCATCTGGTCAGGGATTGGAACAGGCTACCCCAGGAAGTGGTGGAGTCGCCATCCTTGGTGTGCAAAAAATATGTGGATATAGTATTTTGAGTATTTTGGGACATGGTTTAGTGCTCATTGTAGTGACGGGTTGATGGTTGAGCCTGATGAGCTTAGAGGTCTTTTCCAGTCTTTATGATTCACTGATCTTTTCTTCCTTGCTTAGAAAGTTACACAAGAGCTGTCTTCTCATGTTGTTTGAAGTTTCTGTAGTCTGCTGCTTTGCTTCAGGCTCCTAAACCATCATTCTAACAGGGCCTGTGTGGCCAACTCCTTGGGGTCCCCTTGCAAACTGCCTGATGACCTTGTGCTGAAGGTGCTTGCAGAGTCTTTGGGCACCCTTCGTGTCCAAAGCTTGTGAGGTAGAATGGTGGCTGGATCCACTCTTATAGAGGGATGTGATAAGATGAGGAGATATGGATCAGGTACAATTGAAGGTCACCAGGGAGTCAAACAATGGGACAAGAGAAAATGGCCTCAGGTTGCATCAGGGGAAGCTGAGGTTGGACATTAGGAAAAAAAACTTTCTCCCAAAAGACTGACAAGCCCTGAAACAGGCTGCCCGCAGCAGTAGTGGAGTCACCATCCCTGGAGGGATTTAAAATCCATGTAGATGTGGTGGTGAGGAACATGATTCAGTGGTGAGCTGGTGTCGACGTTTATAGAGCGGACGGCCTTGAGATTATTTTACTTTTAAATGGCAGTAAAATAGTAACACTCTTGCTGAATTGGAGAGGAATACAGACAAGTGTATTTAAAGATGTACAGGAAGGAAAATACAGAATACATTAATCCTTAACACCTAATACAGATACAGGATACAGGAAAATTCTTAAACCCCCTTGCCCCCCAGCCAAGCTAAACCACAAAACCCCAGTGCTCATTTTCTACCCCCCAACATTGTCTCCCATTAGGCCCAAGCAGGCCTGATTGCACAGCTAGAAATTCACTGCGGCCTTAAAGGCTGCAGGCAGGTTACTCCTCCATAGTTACCAGATAAGACTCCCTCCAGAGAGATGAAGGAAGAGGGAGAGAAAAGAGAGATTTAGCTTTGCTGCCAATTTATAAAGGGATAGCAGGATTATGGGATTGACTAACAAAAATTACCATTTCCGGGGTCCACCTCCTAGACCTCTCTGGTCCTCCTGGAAAACTTTAAGGCTTTCTTAAGAGGACCTGGGTCAAACTATCAAAGCTGGCAGTGCTGGATTAGCGGGTTTTCAATCAAAATTATTCTGTAATTCTATGGTTTAAAAAACCCAAGTCAGTAATGCAGCAAAGTTTACCCAGAGAGTCTAAGGTACAAATTCCCACGCTGAACCTAATAATCTTGAACTTTAATCACAAACCTGTTCTTGTCCCTTGTCTTCAACAAAGAACATTTTTTGAAGGTTAATTTTGTATTAAAATGGAGCTAAACTAAATGCAGATGCAATGAAAACTGACGCTAAACTCTGCTCGAGCAGATTCCAGCCCACAGTGCTTTTCACTGCAGCAGAAACAGGGACTAATCCCCTTATCTGGTGGAGTTGGAGGTCCTGGATGCGTCGGAAAGGGATGTTCAATTCAAATGAAAGGATTTTCTCTCTGAATAGGAGGACACATGCTGAATATGGAAATAGTCACGTGTTCTCTTGATGGATATTATAAATGGATTGCTTAAAGTGGTGCTTAATTGAGGCTAATTTCATCTTACATTTCTATAGTACTGTTGGTCCTCAAGAATCACAGAATCACAGAACCTTAGAGGTTGGAAAGGACCTTCAGAGATCATCGAGTCCAACCTCCCTGCCAAGGCAGGATCCTGTAGACAAGTTTGCACAGGAATGCATCCA
>WBNM01005307.1:0-21934 GCA_013399055.1 Ramphastos sulfuratus
GGTTTTTTGTGGTTTGTTTTTTTAATTTAAAGAGTTTTCTAGGAACTCTGGATAAGCATGAAGGACTGGAAAATACGCTTAAAACAAGAGACTAAAGTTCAAACTCTTTGAATCCAGCCTGGCTTAGCTGCTCTATTTGTTTCGATACAGAAATTAATGTAGGGAAGTCCTGTAGATGTGTGAAGAGAGTCAGATAATCAACAGATCCCTTCTTAATATTTTTCTGTCAAAAATGTGAAATGGGCATGTTTCTCTGTTGAGACAATGTGCAACAAGGGCTTGATGATACTCTTAAAAAATGTACTTTACAAATAATTTATAAGCTTGATAATAATTTATAATGTATCAGCTGTATATGATATATTCAGAATGTTCACTATGTAACAAAAGACTGTTTTTTCTTAAGGACGTAAAACCGAGAAATTCACCCAGACTATCACAGAATCACAGAAAGCCAGGGGCTGGAAGGGACCTTGAAAGATCACCTAGTCCAACCCCTCTGCCAGAGCAGGATCACCTATACCAGATCACACAGGAACATGTCCAGGTGGTTTTTGAGTATCACCAGAGAGGGAAACTCCAGAACCCTCCTGGGAAGCCTGTTCCAGTGTTCTGTCACCCTCACACTGAAAAAATTCCTCCTCAAGTTTACATGAAACTTCCTGTGCCTCAGCTTCCATCCATTGCCCCTTGTCCTGTCATTGGACATCACCAAGCCAAGAGCCTGGCTCCAGCTTCTTGGCACTCACTTTTACATATTTATAAACATTGATGAGGTCACCTCTCAGTCTCCTCCAAGCAGCAGAGCCCCAGCTCCCTCAATCTCTCCTTGTAGGAGAGATGTTCCATTCCCTTAATCACCTTTGTGGCTCTGCGCTGGACTCTCTCAAGCAGTTCTATGTCCCTCCTGAACTGGGGTCCCAAAACTGGACACTGTACTCCAGACGTGGCCTCACCAGGGCAGAGTAGAGGGACAGGAGAACCTCTCTACTAGTCACAACCTTTTTAATACACTCCAGAATGGCATTGGCCCTCCTGGCTGCAAGAACACATTGCTGGCTCATGGTCAACCTCCCATTAACTATGATCCCCAGATCCTTTGCCCCTTTACTGCCTTCCAACAGGTTAGTCCCCAGCCTATACTGATACCTGGGGTTATTCTTTCCCAGGTGCAAGACTCTACACTTGCCCTGTTGAATTTCATTCAGTTTCTTCCTGCCCAACTCTCCAGCCTGTCTGAGTCTCACTGAATGGCAGCACAGCTTTCTGGTGTGGCAGCCACTACACCCAGGTTTGTGTCATCAGCAAACTTGCTAACAGTGTACTCTGTGCCCTCATCCAGGTCATTGATGAATATATTGAACAGAACTGGTCTCGGTACTGGCCCATGTGGGACTCCACTGGTTACAGGCCTCCAACTAGACACCATCCCATTGACCACAGCTCCCTGATTTCTTCGCTTCAACCAGTTCCCAATCTACCTCACTACCTGATCATCCAGACCACACTGCCTCAGTTTAGCTGCAAGGGTGCTGTGGGAGACAGTATCAAATGTATTACTGAAATCAAGATAAACCACATCCACTGCTCCACCAACATCAGTCCACCTGGCTATGTCCTCATAAAAGGCTATCAGGCTCGTCAAACATGACTTCCCCTTGGTAAAACCATGTTGACTGCTCCTAATGACCCCACTGTCCTTGATATGCCTAAGAACAGTGCCGAGGATAAGTTGTTCCATTACTTTTCCTGGGATGGAGGTGAGGCTGACATGTCTATAGTTACCTGGGTCCTCCTTCTTACTCTTATGAAAACTGATCCTTCATCTTCAAAGAAGTGTGTTCAGAGATCCTTGTTTCTGCCTGTTTAGTAAGGGGGAAAAGTAATGCACAACAGCTCTAGATATTAACTCTGGAAGTAGGGAGAGTCTATCATCTGGGAATACAAATGACAACCTAACCTGTCTGTGGGCTATCCTTGTCTCCTTTGAATGAGATCATGCGGGAGACATGTTAGAGCTGGGCTTGAGGACAAGGGGAGGAAGTAATGCTGGGGCTGGAGTAAGTGTATAGATGTGACTCCTGCTGCTGCTATGATTTTAGAAAATACTCTCTTTGATACTTCCAGTTACCTCTATTTTTTCAAAGTTTTTATTTTCTGCTTTATTTTTTCTTTTAAATTTTTTAGTCAATTCTACTTAAAAGTACTTATTAATTCAAGTAATTTTGTTTCTCCTTTCTCACTGCACCTGTTGGCACCTGTTCCACTTCATTATACCTGCTAGCATAATGTTACTTGCTGTTGAGTCATAGTTCTTATAGGTGATTCAGCTGTCCATTCCTCTGCCACCCTCCCCTTCCTATGTGGAGTGACTCAGAGCCTGGCCTTTACACATAGCCTCCATCAAGAAGTTAACAAAAAAAGGAAGAAAAGCCTTTTAAAACACACTAACACACCCTGCTGCTCTTACATTTAATTGTTTGTTCAGTTGGAAGCATGCTATCTGCACTAGCATGAAATGACAGAAACCATGTCTTCGTGTTGACAAAAATTTCAAGATGATCTGTACAGTTTGTAAACTCCATCTCTGCTAAGAAAAGGGGGAAAAAAAGCTGCAGTGATTTGGGAACAGCATGGAGTGGATTTTGGTGAGCTGGGAAGGGATGTTGTGGCCTTTGGGAATGGGCAGAGCTCCAGGTTGCCTTGAGAAAGACCAAATATCCCAAAAGGTTAGCATCCTACAGAGGTAGATAGAAAATGGCATATTTTCTGTTGCTTCTTCAACCACCAAGTAACATTCACAGCAACCTGATGAGCCAGGTCCCTTCAGAGGCTGCCTTAGAAAATACAGCTTATCTTTTCTTAATTCTCTAGGTTTTAATTAATTTTCCCTTTTAATGAGATTAATCCCCACTAGCCCTCTGAAATATCTGTAGAGTTCTCTTGGTTTACATTCTGCCTCAGAGACATATAAAGATGCAGGCTCAGCATTGCTTTGCTTATATGGATACGCGTGTGTGTGTATGTGCTATCTACATCTAGAATGAGGGCAGTATTAAAAATAAAATAATTATAAAAATAAAATGAAATTGTCTCACATGGAAAGCATTTGGAAAGGAAAATACCACAATAAAAATGGAAAAATAAGTAAGTGTCAGGCCAGCTACAGGTTAGGAACAGCTCTCCGAGAAGCCAGTGGGATTTGCTGGTGCCTTGCATGGGAAGACAGAGACAAAGCAAGTACAGCTGACCTGAAGCACTCTGGTGACCAAAGCTTTAGTCATGCCTTCAGGGAGGTTTTTAGCTTTAACCTTTCTGGCCTCAGGAGTATTTCTCAGAAGCTAAAGTCATTGACTTTAGCAAGAGTGTTCTTATAGGTAGTAATGAGCAAAAGAGAAATCCCTGAGGCAGGTGGCAGGAAGCTTTGGGGGTGCAGATGCCAGCACGTATCTAGAGCATGAGGAAGAATCTCTGCCTTCCGTGGTAAGAAAAGGAAGTTCTCGTAACCATCAAAAGGGTGCATCCTGCACAAGGGTGAAGAGATCCTGGATTGCAGACAAAGTTATCATACTTGGAGTTGATTGTCCGCCTCTCAGTTTAGAAAGGATTTTAATACCTCCCTTCAAGGGATCACTAACATGAGTAAAATTAGGTATGATTTTAGGAACCTCAGAAAATCAGCCAATGATAAATTCTCTGCTTCAGATTAAAATAAATTACATCTAAAAAGCATGTTTTGTGACAACCAACATAAAGAAAAGGTATTGTAATAACAAAGCTTTGTCTTGAAAATTATTAAATTGTTTTGTTTTTTGGGTAATGGAAGAGGCCTCATTACCATGCAAACAAAAACCAGGTTGGCTATTCACTTTTTGGAAGATGGCATTTGCATTGCTATGATAGAAGAGAAGAACCTTGGAAAACTAATGAAGGAGCATAAAAATGCAAATGACTGCAGCTAATTGGCTGTGCCTTCTTACACCTTCTGAATTATTAATTTATGACTGAGTAAACCTGCCCCTTTAAAATAATATAATAAAGAGCAACACTGTGTTCCACACTGTTGAGTGGATAGTTTTTGTTCCCTTAATTTTATGGTGAGTTGCTCTTGTTGTTTGCACTAGCAAGATGCTTACAGTGTTCTGTAAAACTCTGTAGGTCCAGCGCTCTTCTCATGCAAACTGATGTTATTGTATTTCCAATTTCAAATTCCTGATTGGAAAAAAAAAAGACAAAAGGTGACATTATTAGAATAATGATAATTGCATCTTGTGGTATTGTCACTAATGTTTAATCAGAAAGCAGGCAGAGAATCTTGCAGACACACCTATTTACCTGCCAGTATGCCATCCATTTCACTGTGGAAACTTGTTTCGTTAGTGGTTGCTGTCCAGAGGGTTGAAAAAAAAAAAAAAAAGGCAAAATCTGTGTAATATTGCAGTTCAGGATCAGGCTTAAACCTCCTACCATTTCAAAGGCCGATATTAAGCATGAGGTGTATAGTATGCATTACTTAAATTATTGATGAAGCATGTAATAGCTGTTAAGCTAATAGTTGCAATGGAGAAGATACTGTGATAGCAAGGAGGAGAACATCCCAGAGATAAGTAAGAGCCTATGGATGGTAATTAAAGGTATTTAAGCACAAAATAATGTTGTCCAGATAGATGTATGGGGAATGTGGCATTTACCTGAACTTTGCTGATCGCACCTGCTTTGTTGTCTCTGAACACCTGGAATCTGCTTATCCCCTAACTAGTGGGGAGAAAAGTAGCAGATGTGTTTATGCTCCAGAAGTTACTGAAGAAACAGAAAGACCGAAGAAGTAAGAAGTATCCATAGTTCCACAGAGGGAATGAAAAGGAGTACAGGGACTAGTCATTTTCATTTGTCAATAGGCCAAAAACTAAAGGACTTAGCCTGAAGCAAATTAGGTTAAATACCAGGGGGGAAAAATGAATTAGTCATGAAGGGAATATTTTAGAATCAATGTCACTGGGACTATATAAGGCTAGACTTCCTAAACCAGAGCTGGACATGGTTTAAGGTCAATTTAAGTCTTCCATCACAAAGAGAGCAGTGGAACTCACTGGGAATAGGCTTCTCTTGCATTCTAGCTGTATGTGGCCTTTGAACCTCAATGAGGGTTTTCTTCTGAGTTCTGGAAAGTGACAGCCTAGTAAAGTAGCATCTCAGCTCCTTCATGCTTTAGCCTATTAGCTTTATACTTCTTAAACAGTTTTCTCAATTAGCACCCAAGGAAAAGCAGACCTCTGGAAATCTGATGTTCTTGTCCTTCTTGGGAGGAGACAGAGATGTTCATTCACAAAGCATGGCATTTTCTGCAAGATGTGTGCTTTAAGAATGGGCTTTTGGAGGTGCAAAGTAATACCTATTACCATATAAGGAAAGAAACCCATCATGGTGACTGAGAAGTGCTAGACTGATCATTCATTTGAGAAGAGCCACATCACTTCTCCCCAGGCTCACTACTTAGTGCCTAAGGTAACTATGATTTACCTATGTTGACAAAACTGTAATTCCACCTGACCAGGTCCTCACTAGCAGGATAAATCCTTCCTATATGGGGCTGAGCATAGAGAGAGCGTTGCTTTCATCATGCCAAGGGGCTCCTGGTAGGAGATACGTCCTGAGTGAGTGACAGTGCCAACCATCACCTCAGGAACTAAGGAGTAGTGCTGCAATATGCTAATCCCAGAGTGCCCTCTAGTGCTGACAGCACAGTGCAACTCCCACACTGCCAAGGGGACCAACCAGGTCTCCAATATGGCAGCCTTTTGGGTGTGGCATGAGCCAGGATTGCCCAAGTAGAATGGGAATGGGAATGAAAGCAAAATAGCAACATAGGGCTCCATGATGCCCTTATGATGTGGCCGATTTGGTACCCACCCCTGTGCAAAACGAGCCTGGTCTGGACGTAACTGCTTGTGTGTTTTCTATTGTTGTAGAGTATTCCTATTTTACCTTAATTTTCCATACAGCAGTTATGTATGGAAGCAGCAAAGTGATGGACAACTCACACTTGCAATATTCATGAAAAGTTAATGTAAACCAAATAATTTATGGATATAATTTTATATAAACCCATTAGAATCTGGAGAGTGTATTCACTAAATTTAGACAAGGGAGCTTGTTCTTAGTAGCATCACTGTTGCTCAGCAACTTGTATACTGGGGACTATTCGACCTAAAAGACAATGACTTAGACATGTACAATGCAAACACACTAAAAAGAAACAAGGAAAATATTTTTATTTCTTCTCTAGCCTCACTTGCTTTTTGTAGTTATTTAACTTCACAGCTGATGGGTATTTTACTTTTAAATTAATTAATTTAAGGCAACCTTATAACATTGGTCACTGCCAGGTGGCTTCTGATACCAAATCTCATCTTTCCAATTTCTAAATTTCCTAAATTTTTGCTGGAATTAAGATTCTCTACTTTGCATTAAATTTAAGTCTACTACTTCCAGCTGGATGACAAGCCAGCAAGCCTGTATCACAGGCAGCCGGGCAAAGAAACCTGTGTGACATGCTACATCTTCTGTAGAGCAGGATGCCCACTGTTTATACATTGGTGTTTTTTTTCAAGGAAGATGATGTTACCAGTTATGACCACTGTGGAGACAGACTTGGGAGTGTAAGATTAGATCTCACTGTGGTCTGGTGTGTGGGAAAATGGGTTTACAAGTAGCTCAAAGAAAAAGGGGAAGGAGGAAAAAGGGGAACTGGTAATAATAATAATGATGAACATTAACGTGTTATTGTTGAATTAAAATGCTTATTCTCCTTTCATGTATCTGAAATAAATTGCACTTGAGATTATTATCTAATCTATTAATTGGAATACTAGCAGGAAGCTACAGCTTTAGTACTGAAGAGTGACAGCACTTAGCTTTGTGTTGACTCATGGTGGAGTCCTAATTAACGAAGTTATTTATTAGAGAAAAGGACTTTAGATGAATGACTTGAATTACATAATGTGAATACACCGAAGCAGCTTCTTAAGATATTTCACTCTGACTCACTCTGGAATCTCTTGAAGAATTAGTAGTTTGTTTAAGTGTGAAGAAATCTACTGGCTCGTGAAATTTGTGGAAAAGTGACAGTAAGGGTGAAGTGACTCAGAACTGAGTTTAGAGATTCTTATTGAATTGTTTAATAACAAAAATGTTATATTTGGTTATTTTAATAATAAACCCCCTAAAATACAGATCTGTTTTATCTTGACCCTGGTTTTTTTTTTGTTTGTTTGTTTTTGGTTTTTTTTTTTGCTTGTTTGTTTGTTTGCCTTTTATTTTATTCTTACAATTTTTTTGGCATAGCTACTAACATAAAACTGAAGAAGAGAGCTAGGGAGATGTTGATGAGGTTGAGTTAAATCTGCTGCTGATATTCAATACCGTGAAGCTGTCATGTCAGCTTCAAAGTGAAAAGTGCTGTCTGAAGCAAAGTATTATGGGGCTTCAAGTTCACTGGAACATGAGAACCTTCCTGTTACAGTTTCAGTTGCTGGGTTTGGAGTGTGGTTTTTTTTCTGCTGGATTGGCAGTGGGATGGAGAGGGGCAACGATAGGTCCTTGGCTTCTGCTGCTGCTTCTGCCTTTTGCTGTGCTTTTTCTGCAAATAGACAAAGGTAATTGTGCATTGTATTATCTCCTTTTTTTCTCATTAAGCTCTTTATCTCAACCCAGAGGTTTGGGTTTGGTTTTTTTTTTTATTACTTCCCCTTGCTTCTGTATTGGGGAAAAATGGCCTATGTTGCACCACCACAATCCATAACTTTGTCACCCCAAAGTATGGCTTGAAACCAGCTGTCTTAACTAACACAGTTGATTTTGGCAGGAGACAAAAGGGTTGAGATAACAAGAAGCAAGATAACAAGAGGATTCAATTAAAGCTTGAGGCTTGCTTGTTAAGAGAGTTTCACATAAGCTTTTTTTTCCTATGGTACATTTGCTACATTGATGCAATTGTTTTTTTGGGGTGGCTGGGGCAGATGTGCTCGGGTCCTGTACGTGTTTTCTGGTGATGTGCATCACCTCAGGGGAATGGCTTAGAGCTGTGCTGTTTCTGTGTTGTTTACTGATGGGCCAGCTTGCTCTGCTGGCCCAATACAGTAATTCAGTACTCTCCCAAGAATACCAGTGAGAGATCTGGCCCAATACTGGATAATTATGAGTGGCAGGGTGTGTGGGAGAGTATAGGTAAACTCTTAGGACAGTGATTGCCTCCGGTGTTTTGGAATTTCACCCCTGAAGAAGTACAAAATCCTGACAAGCTGGCGAAATGTTTGGAAAAAGTCTATTGTCAGCTGGGAAGTTCTCAAGACTCAGAAGTCATTACAATGTGCTGGGGCCTGATCCATGCCTGTTGAGTCCTTCTCATCGCTGTCCAGAGTGCTTAGGGGCAAAAGAAGGTCTTTGGGCCTACAGACAGACCAACAGGCATGGCAGCTGCACCAGAGAACCAGCCTGTGCCAGTATCAGCTGTCGCTGTATGGAAAAAGAAGCATACATGGAAAGCAGCTTCTTTGGCAAAGGGTGAGGATGAATCAAGATCAACATGGGAACAAGGGAAAGAGCTAGGGATACTCACTCAGCTTTTATCTCTGGTTTTGGAAGATGGCCAAGGACAAATGGTGGATAAAACAAATAGCAGGACCCAGTAATGCATGGGAAGTCTTTCTTCCTCTGTACAGGCTTGTGTTTCAGTTGCGAAGTAACTGTCTCAAGAGGTCCATCAACTGAAAAAGGACATGTTCTGTTGCCACCTGAAGAGTCCCGTGTTTCAGCCATGAGGACCAGGTGTTCCCCTATCTAAGGAAGAGAATCTGGGAGGTNTTCACATAAGCTTTTTTTTCCTATGGTACATTTGCTACATTGATGCAATTGTTTTTTTGGGGTGGCTGGGGCAGATGTGCTCGGGTCCTGTACGTGTTTTCTGGTGATGTGCATCACCTCAGGGGAATGGCTTAGAGCTGTGCTGTTTCTGTGTTGTTTACTGATGGGCCAGCTTGCTCTGCTGGCCCAATACAGTAATTCAGTACTCTCCCAAGAATACCAGTGAGAGATCTGGCCCAATACTGGATAATTATGAGTGGCAGGGTGTGTGGGAGAGTATAGGTAAACTCTTAGGACAGTGATTGCCTCCGGTGTTTTGGAATTTCACCCCTGAAGAAGTACAAAATCCTGACAAGCTGGCGAAATGTTTGGAAAAAGTCTATTGTCAGCTGGGAAGTTCTCAAGACTCAGAAGTCATTACAATGTGCTGGGGCCTGATCCATGCCTGTTGAGTCCTTCTCATCGCTGTCCAGAGTGCTTAGGGGCAAAAGAAGGTCTTTGGGCCTACAGACAGACCAACAGGCATGGCAGCTGCACCAGAGAACCAGCCTGTGCCAGTATCAGCTGTCGCTGTATGGAAAAAGAAGCATACATGGAAAGCAGCTTCTTTGGCAAAGGGTGAGGATGAATCAAGATCAACATGGGAACAAGGGAAAGAGCTAGGGATACTCACTCAGCTTTTATCTCTGGTTTTGGAAGATGGCCAAGGACAAATGGTGGATAAAACAAATAGCAGGACCCAGTAATGCATGGGAAGTCTTTCTTCCTCTGTACAGGCTTGTGTTTCAGTTGCGAAGTAACTGTCTCAAGAGGTCCATCAACTGAAAAAGGACATGTTCTGTTGCCACCTGAAGAGTCCCGTGTTTCAGCCATGAGGACCAGGTGTTCCCCTATCTAAGGAAGAGAATCTGGGAGGTATACACCACAGCGTACCATTTGGGTTTACTTACATACCTTGGGCAGGACATGAGGAAGTGGGATGGAAAACTTCGGTCCTCGCTGCATGAGTACACGAATTACAGGGAAATTCTCTCCAAAAGAATGCTGCCTCCGTTTCCAGTGGGAGGTCACCCAAAAAGAGCAGATGAACTGATACTGTTTCGTATCCTCCTGAAGAGACTCCCAAAGCATCTTTACAAGTCCAGTCAGAATTAGAGGGACCCTGCTTCCAACCAGGGTTGGAGGAGAGGGACAACTGGGTCTATTGGACTGTACGGAACCAATGGCTTGGCAAGTTGAACCCGCAAGAGTATAAAGCTTTAGGAGACCCAGCTGCACAGTGCACTCTGATGCCACCACACTATGAGGAGTGGAACCCATCTGTGTTTCTGGTGTAACAAGGGGATCCCCACACCTGGATGTGTTGAAAGCAGAGCACCAGAATGCAAGCCAGTTTGCTTTCATTTGGAGGGATGGAAGTAGTCACTGGAATTGACTGTCCCAGGGGTGGAAGCACAACACCACCATTTAGTGGTGGTCATGGACTAATTCAGACTGTACTGGATCAGTGTGGAGCTCCAGAGCACCTGCAGTAAGAAGTCTCTTAGGTACTGCAAACTAATGTCATTTTGAGTGAGAATGGACAGCAAATGAAGTATGATGTGTGTTCTTTGATGTTAATTGCAGCTGGGCATGGTGTAGGTGGCATAGAATAAGGGGTGGAGAATGTCATGGGTTGAGTTGAGTCTGCTGCTGACTCAGTACCATGGTGCTGTCATATCAGTTTCAAAATGAAAATGCTGGTTGGAGGCAAGGTATTATGGGGCTTGAAGTTCAGATTGGAACATAAGAGGCTTCCTGTTCCAGTTGCTGATTTTGATTGCTGCATTTGGAGCATGCCATTTTGGGGTTTTTTTTTCTTCTGCTGGATTGTCTGTGGGCTAGGGAGCTGATGGGCAGTTTGCTGGCTTCTGCTGCTGTTTTGGCATTTTGCTGAACTTTTTCCACAAGTAGCATTGTATTATCTCTTTTTAANTGGGCAGGACATGAGGAAGTGGGATGGAAAACTTCGGTCCTCGCTGCATGAGTACACGAATTACAGGGAAATTCTCTCCAAAAGAATGCTGCCTCCGTTTCCAGTGGGAGGTCACCCAAAAAGAGCAGATGAACTGATACTGTTTCGTATCCTCCTGAAGAGACTCCCAAAGCATCTTTACAAGTCCAGTCAGAATTAGAGGGACCCTGCTTCCAACCAGGGTTGGAGGAGAGGGACAACTGGGTCTATTGGACTGTACGGAACCAATGGCTTGGCAAGTTGAACCCGCAAGAGTATAAAGCTTTAGGAGACCCAGCTGCACAGTGCACTCTGATGCCACCACACTATGAGGAGTGGAACCCATCTGTGTTTCTGGTGTAACAAGGGGATCCCCACACCTGGATGTGTTGAAAGCAGAGCACCAGAATGCAAGCCAGTTTGCTTTCATTTGGAGGGATGGAAGTAGTCACTGGAATTGACTGTCCCAGGGGTGGAAGCACAACACCACCATTTAGTGGTGGTCATGGACTAATTCAGACTGTACTGGATCAGTGTGGAGCTCCAGAGCACCTGCAGTAAGAAGTCTCTTAGGTACTGCAAACTAATGTCATTTTGAGTGAGAATGGACAGCAAATGAAGTATGATGTGTGTTCTTTGATGTTAATTGCAGCTGGGCATGGTGTAGGTGGCATAGAATAAGGGGTGGAGAATGTCATGGGTTGAGTTGAGTCTGCTGCTGACTCAGTACCATGGTGCTGTCATATCAGTTTCAAAATGAAAATGCTGGTTGGAGGCAAGGTATTATGGGGCTTGAAGTTCAGATTGGAACATAAGAGGCTTCCTGTTCCAGTTGCTGATTTTGATTGCTGCATTTGGAGCATGCCATTTTGGGGTTTTTTTTTCTTCTGCTGGATTGTCTGTGGGCTAGGGAGCTGATGGGCAGTTTGCTGGCTTCTGCTGCTGTTTTGGCATTTTGCTGAACTTTTTCCACAAGTAGCATTGTATTATCTCTTTTTAATTTTTTTTTTCCTCAGTAAAGCTCTTTAACTCAACCCAGAGGCTTTTTTGTTGGTGTTGCTTTCCCTCACTGTGTGTTGGGGGAGAACGATCTGTTAATTCACTACAGGAAGGTCCCCAGACAAACCCATCTGATATGGCAGGATATTGCCGTTTATAATTGCTTTGCAAATGCTCCATCTTGCAGCCACCTGGTTTATCAGAGATTCTGGAAAAAGAGAAAAATAACAAAACAAGGATACAGATACTTTTTACAAATTAAACCTTAACTGAATTTCTGTATCTTGGAACCTTGCCACTGCTGGATGTCAATCAGAGCCTGTGTTTCATAACTGTGCTACACCTGCCTGATGAATATTAGAAACTTTGTTCAAATATACCACTTTTATTGAATGATAGCTTCATTAACTGAAGCTAAGTGCTCCTCAGGAAAGTATGTCAGTCTGTGCATATCTATACAAAAGAAAGGCTGAGGTCACTAATTAATTTCTGAGGGCTTCGTGTATGCTATATTAATGACAGTGCTGTAAAAATGTTAGTAATTAATATTAATTTTAGAGGAACAGGTTTAAATTGGTCTGTTAACTTCAGCAATTAGTGTCCTCGGATTTCTGTTCATAAAGTTTTTGCTTATGAGTAGGCCCTGAATCATGTACAGACCAGACCTGCCTCCCATAATTTTTCTAAAATGTCAGTGCAGGCCTAGTTTTTGTGCATGTTATTTCATTGTATTGCACATTGGAGTGCCGTGGAAAGTCATACCTCTGAAATGACACAGCTCAGGACTTTAAAAATAAATGGTATGCAAAGCTTTAACTTCGAATACTATGATTTGAAATTCCTGAGCAGTTCCACTTAGTGGCAGAGAGTTCAGTGCTTTAGAAAAATCAAACTACTAATTTTCAGCCTAAATTTAGACACTTAATTGGAAAAAACCCAATGAATGTTCCAAAGTAGTAAATTAATAGAAATTAATTTTCACCGTAACACTTTGCTTTTGAAAGAAATATTTTCTGTAACGAAAAATCTGGTACAAAAAAAGATTAAGGTACTTTAAAATGTGAAAATAATTTGAAACTTGAATGCCACCTGGAAGCATTTCTTAACAGAGATAGATGCTACGAAAGGCAGGATGGTATGAGAGAACACCCTAGATTCAATGGCAAGGGTTAAATGTTTTTTCACAAGGAAACAGGATTAAAAAAAGGGTAATTCTACTCAGCTGAATGAAATAAAAGAGGACAAAAAGATGAGAATTCGGAGAATTGGAAAATATGTGAAACAGAGATAATGAGAGGTACAAAAGACAACTAAAACTCTGTGCAATAAACCGAAATCAGAAAACCTGCATAGAAATCTGTAAATTTGCTGACCTATAGTTAACGGAAGTGAGTACTGCAGAAAGGTGAAAAATCTGGCTTAATCTTCATCACGTGGGTTATCGGGGAAGATATTTTTCTGAAACCTATCCTTTCTAAAGAAGAAAAATAAAGGATGTTTCATCAGAGTGCTGAAGCCTGGAGATACTGAAATAACACTCAGATATATAAAGCCAAATTGCATTTCATTTGATAAATCGTATCATGTCTATAAAAGATCCATGAACAAGTTAACAAAAATCTAGTGAAGAATGGGATGACATTTTAATTGAATTTTCTTTTCAGAAAATGCTTCATACCTCATTCAGGGGATGGCTGAGGAGAACAGACATTTGTGGAATGAGAGCTGAAATGCTTTGCTGTCACAACTAAAAGAAAGTCTCAGTAAAGTGTTAATTTTTAGTATGGGCAAAGGTTAATACTGAAGTGCCTTGAGTTCCCTTTCTGAATACACATGTGTTTGCATGCATATTTTTCTTGAAAAGCAGCTGAACACTTGAAGTAATATGGATTATTTTTATCATTATTAATAACCAGACAAAAATAAATTATTTAATATTAATAAATAAATGAAAATTATTTATTAATATTAAATCTCACCAGAAAACTTATTTATAAGGTTTGAACACATGGTTGTGGGTATTTACACAGGGAACAGGCAATTTAAACAGTTAAGCAAAACTAGGAAAATACAAACATTAATTTGAGTTTTTGGAAAGAGATTCTTGTGCTGCAATGTGCTGCTTGCCATCTAGGGGGACTCAAAAGGTTCCTTTCTGCTAAGGCAGAAGGCACAACAGATTACAGTACCAAAGCAACAGCTTTAATTACAAAGAGGCTTTGTTGAATATTTACTCACAAAATAGTATCTCTGGATTTCCAGGGTTGCGTTATAGTTCCAGACAGTACCCAAAATACTTGGAGGGTTGCTGTCGGTGGTATAGTACCCATGGAAGGCTTTTGGAGTTACCCCAGGACTTTGGCAGGGTGCTGGGGTTGGCACGGTCTCTGACCTGGTCTTGGTTCCTTCCTGGGTGGACAATGTCCTTTCCGGGGCTCCAGACTCTTCACAGAGGTTTGCAGGTGTGCAGGCAAAGACAATGTCTTGCTGATAGCAGTAACCTGCTCTCTCTTGTAGGCTGGTGTGAGGTTCCACTAAGTGAGATCTCCATCTAGGAGCAGCTTACTGCTTTTAATTCGTGCTAGGCTGGCTGTGGGTTTCAGGCAGCTTTTAGCAATAATTCTTGCCTACTGCATGAAGGCACTTAATGCCTCTCCCTGGTAAACTGAGGCATGGCAAAGTTTCCAGCTGGACAAGCTTGAATCATCAAAGCTTCTTGTTACACGGCAAAGCTGGTCTGAAGCAAAGTGAAGCATGGCAACAGCATGGCAAGGCAGAGCAAGGCAAAATGAGGTGAGGCAGAGCACGTTGTTTACAACTTCACTCATATTTTTATCAATTGCCTGAGTCTGACGGCTCCATTCGACCACAGAGATTAGCCAATTGGAATGACATTTTGCCAAAACTAACCATATTAGGTGAAGCCAGGGACTTGCTTTACCCAAATTTGGGAAAGCACGGGCCATGCATAAACAAGTGTATGCACCTTGTTTACCACTAGAGTAGACTTGGTGGCTCCAAGTCTTTTATTCTTTTCTCGCATTACTACCTGCTGCAGCAGAGGGAAGGGGAGAAGTAGGGGACCATGCCTGGACAAGCCAGGACACATATCAGGCCTATTTTGGCCTTCCACCACAACACTGAGATGAGTAATAGGTAGTAGACAAAGTGGTCCAGATTAGCTTGAATGAGAGATGACTGAACAACCCAGGAAGGATGAAAGCAAGCTAAAGCATGATGAAAGCTGGAAAATGTTACTGAGTAATGCAGGGCAAGACATGTGGAAAGAATAGTTGGAAAACCAGTAATCTCAGATAATCAGGAGGCAGAAAAATCGAGTTGCCATAGCCATTTTAAGTGGAGATCAAAGTAAAAAGAAAGACCTTAATCTTAAGGGATAAAAAAAAAAACCATAGAATGAACAAATTCAACAAATTAGGAAAAAAGATCAGTCTCAGTTGTGGGTAAAATTTTAGTGCTGGTGAAGCAATTGGAAGAAACTATCCTGCTGATGACTGTGGTGTGAGGAATTCACTTGTTTTCATTTATAGTAATTATTTAATCACAAGAATATTAAAGATGAAGGGCAAGTTCAGCATGCAGCTGTGGTGGTTATGAATTTCACCTGCTAGACCACTGGTCCAGTCCAGCATTATTATTCTTTTGGGAAAGTAAGCATTTGCTAGAACTCAGTTTAAAAATAATAATTAAAAAAAAAAATTCAATCGTGTCACAGCTAGAAATGCTTAGTGAAGGTGTATGGTAAATATGTTGAAAAGTTTGGAAAATGTTATTAATCTGGCATTCATTTTTCATGAGAGGCTGACATCTCCTTTCATTATTTATTTTTTAACTTAAATGCATGGGTTTAGTTGCATTTACTGTATTTCTGTTGTTTTATAAAACTGACATGCTTATAAATAATTGTATAGCTTAATACTTGTGAGGTGCAAGTTTTACAGAAACACAGCACCTTGGCAGCTGTCAGTAGTATTACCTCAGCGTTAAAGCAGATAATGTAAAGTGTTTCAATTTGTTTTTAATGTAATAACCACAGGGCTGTAGGTGTGGAGCTAAACACAAAGGCAGTGAGTCATTTCAGTTTCCCCAGTGATTTGTATCATCTCTCTGTTCACTACTCACCCCTAGGAAGGCTATTGCTTTACTTCTTGCTATGTGGTGCTATGAACACAGCTCATAATAGAGTTCTTAATCACAGAAACACAGAATGACAGAATGCTAGAGTTTGGAAGGGACCCCCAGAGACCACTGAGTCCAACTCCTGTGCAAAGCAGGACCACTTAGGGCAAGTTATACATGAATGTGTCCAGGCCAGTTTTGAAGATTTCTAGAGGAGACTCCACAACCTCTCTGGGCAGCCTGTTCCAGCGCTCCATCACCCTCACAGTAAAGAATTTTTTTTCTCATGTTGAGAAGGAATTTCCTGTGATTGAGTTTATGTCCATTGCCCCTTGTCCTATCACTGGGTATCACTAAAAAGTCAGCCTTCAGATATTTGTAGACATTGATAAGGTCCCCTCCCAGCCTTCTCTTTTCCAGACTAAATAGCCCCAGGTATTTCAGTCTTTCCTTGTAAGAATGATGCTTCAGTCCCTTAACCATACTCGTAGGTCTCTTTTGAACTCTCTCAAGCAGTTGCCTGTCCCTCTTGAATTGGGGAGCCCAGAATTGGACACAATGTTCCAGATGTGGTCTTACTGGAGCTTGAGTAGAGGGCAAAAAGAACATCCCTAGCCTTGCTGGACACACACTCTTCTTAATGCACCCCAGGATACCACTGGCCTTCTTGATCACCAGGGCATGTTGCAGTCCCATGGATAAACTTATTATCAAACAGGACTCCAAAGTCCTTTTCTGCAGAACTACTCTCCAGAAGGTCAACCACTAACCTATACTGATGCATGGTGTTGCTCTACACTTATCCTTGTTGAACTTCCTTTGGTTCATCTTTGCCCAGCTGTCCAGTCTCTCCAAGTTTCACTGAATGACAGCACAGCATTCTGGTGTGTCAGCCACTCCTCTCAATATTGTATCATCAGCAGATGTGCTGAGAGTAATGACTCCCTTAACTTTTACCAGGAGATTGAATGGTCACAGTTTTGGCCTTGATTTTGCCAATTTCACTACTGCAGCAGATTTAAACGTAGGCACCACTCCACTTTTCTCTAAGGCAGTCATCTGAATAGAAAATGGAGCGTAGTCACTGGTCACTTTTAGAAAGTAAAAGTGGCTGTTGCATTTTAG
Source organism: Ramphastos sulfuratus (assembly GCA_013399055.1). Lineage (NCBI taxonomy): Eukaryota > Metazoa > Chordata > Aves > Piciformes > Ramphastidae > Ramphastos > Ramphastos sulfuratus. The sequence goes on from WBNM01005307.1 coordinate 17,120, forward strand.
CTTAAGCAAGATCACACATTCCTCTTGGCAATACAAGAATAAGAGACATAATCTAAAAAAAGAGAAAACATAAGCATATTTTGTGCTGTCAGACCTTGGGAAAGCTTGTCAATGCTTTCTAGAGAGCCAGTTCCCCTTGGTCCTCTTTGTCCCTGCAAGAGAGCAGCCTTTGGTGCCCACCAGAAGAAAAAAAGATACTGCTCTGCTTCTTCACCAGGTGAAAGCGGTACTCTGACAGAGGGGCCAAAGCTCAGCAAAAAGGGAGCTTTTTTATCTTAATGTGTATTTCAGGCTGCAAATAGTAGCACCCATGGGTTTATGCTTCTGCAAAGTTTGTAAAAGCTCCAAGTGTGCATTTTTTGTAACTGATTTCAGTTAGTGGGAAGCTCATTTTGTGGGAAGCCCAGATCTTGGCGGAGTTGGACAATGCCACTTGCAGAAGTAATGTTTTGCAAGAGGTATTTTGCCTATAAAATTTTCAGTTTCCACTTAATATAATATCTTGCACAGTACAAAGGTTTTTATTCTTTTCAGGACTCAGAGGATAGTCTGTGGGGTATAATGTACTCCTAGCTACCAAAACAAACCACTTCACTGGTTCTGAGGAGAGGCTCGTAATAGCACTGGTTGTTCAAATCCTGGAATAAAACTAGAGCAGTTAATCTAAGGAGTACTGACAGACAAAAAGCAGTAGCAATAAAAGCTAATTGTCTGATAGCTCCAGGTATATTTTTACTGAGTGTTTCAATCCTAGCTTAAAAGCATATATTAAGAAAAGACTCTGCTATATTCACAGATCAAGCAGCAATTGGGGCAGACTGTAGTCTCATTTCTCTTTATAGTTTCCTTTCTAGCTCGTATCTCCTACAGCTGGCTACCTCTATTTAGAGGAGCTTCTAATTCTACTTGTAAGTCTCACTGAAGCTCTTCTCAATAGCTCTCAACCCACAGCAACAAAATGATTTCCTTATGTTCCCACTTCCATCCAGCAAAGTATAGATGTAAGGTCACTGTAGTTCATATGTAGAAGAAGGGGGCAGCTCATCTTCACAGTTTTGATTTTTTTCAGTGACAGGAAACATATTCTTCAGAAAGTTAGTAGCATAATCAAGGCTTTAGTTGTTTATTTAATGTGGTTCCTGTATGGCATATGTTAGATATTTGATTAGTAGGCAGAGGACCTGCGGATTTTCTGATGTGGACTTGAGTCTGATTTTGTGCAATGCAGACTCTCAGCCTGGGCCCCGAGACATTGGTTGTGCTTTAAGAAGAGATATCTCAAATCATCTCCCATCAGCTGGGACTTGACCTTAGAGTGGTGAGTTTATGTCATTGGAACCCCCTCAGGTTTTCCAATAACTTGTTTATTCATTCCTCTGCAACAAAAGCCACAGGCTTCAATGGTTTTATATCTTGAAATAACATGGCTTATTTTTTTTTCTGGTATATTTATATTGATTATTAATAAATGCATTAATTAATATTAGATTCCAGTAATGGATCATGACCAGGAGGACTGTACACAGATTACAAAGAGAAGTTATTTGCTATTTTAAGTTAGACTTATGAATCAGCTAACTCTCAGCAGACTGAAAATGAAAAGTCTTTTATTTCTTTTAAATGACTCTTTGTCATAACCCACATTGAACAACACAGTTGTGACTATACTGTATTTGGTTATTTTTATCTAACACCTGGCAGCAACTTGTGCATCACTACTGAAACCATCAATTGAGCTATTAAGGAGGAAGACACATTTAATAACCCCTGCAGTTCTTGTCACAGCAGGGCTAAGTCTAACAGTGATGTTCTTAACAGTACAGAATTTCAGTGTTGTTTGTTACGCTGACCTTGTTTCATTGCAATTCAACAATCTTCAGTCTACTTACAAAATGTATACTTTGTATTTTGCAAGTTCTGGCTGTCGTGAGTGGAATGCTATGGTCAGAAGACCAACAGACAGTATTCACAGAACAGAGGGAAGCATCAACTAAACTTTAAAGTATAAGCATTTAATGAGGCTAGGGGGGAAATAATGCAGGCAGGCTCTTTTGCCTAGAATGACAGGGGGATATGAAAGCAAAGTAAGTTATGGAGGAAAAATAGGGTAAGCAGCTGGAGTCAAATGTCATGTTAGGCAGGAAATCAATAATCTATGATCAAATCTTACACAAACCTTTATTCTGGGCATGCTATATTTGAAAATTACAACAAAAAAAAACAAAAGCTTGTTGCATGGAAAAATCCAACTTCAAGTTATGCATGTTTACCAAGCTGAAAGAGTGCCTATAATTGTTTTTAAGCAGAGGAAAAATAAGTGAGAAGGATTTTGCTGGTGAAAGCTGGTTCCTTGGGGAACAGAAAGTGCATGGATTTGATCACACCTCTTCTCCTGCTTCCAGATATCCATGCCTGCCTGATGAACGCCACTCTCCCTGGGATGACTAAGAAAACCAATGTAGTCATTAACTTTTCCAAAGGAAGCAGTGTCTTAGGCAACACAGTGGCTTATTATGTGACTCTCCAGATTGAGTAGGAGTCCCTGGTGGATCTCATAAGAAGGGCATTTCAGGAGATGCAGTCTGATGGGGTTGGTGGGAAGTGGACCACAGGGAGCAGCTGGATTACAAGACAATGTTTTCCAACCTGCTTGGTCAAATTGCATCACTGCCAATCTCAGATGTTCACAAATCACAATGAAAGTAGGAGAAAAGCCTGAGATTGGCTAAAAACTTAAACCTGAGATTTTAAAAAGAAAACAAGTTTAGGGTGTGGTTTACTGCTTTCAGGTTTCTTAGCCTTTAGGGCGCACTTGAGTCATGTTTTTAGCTTTCTCTTTGCTACCATGAAGTCTAGGAAACTTACTTAAAACCATAAGCCAAGATTCTCACCTAATCATTTGACTGTGGGAGCTGAAAAATATAAAATTGTGAGAGGTGTAGCACTGACTGGTGGGGCCAGGCATATGCAAAGTTCTTGGAAAAGGCCCCTCAGAAAGGGAGGGGAGGCAGCCTGGAAAGCACACAGAGCAGTGGAGAGGCCTGGGAAGTCAGTGGGGAGGAGCGTTGAGATGCAAGAATGGGCAGAGAATGAGCTGTTGAGGAAAGTGAAGCAATCACAGTCAAATTCTAGGGTGATACAGCAGTGGTATGGACATCAAACCTCTGACTGGGGCCTTTGCCTGCTTGGCCATGCCAGGTCCAACTTCCAAAGGAGATGGGATAGTGTTTCCTATGAGTTATAGGTGAGTGCAGGGAGCTACACATGCAGACCATAATGACTCTTCAGTGTCCTTCACTGTGGAAGAAAGAAGTGGCACAAAGCACTCTATGATGTGTTTTCCTCACAGTTTATCAATCCCTGCCTCCCTCCAGAAAACCATTGACTGAATGCAAAAGTTACATTTGCCTTTCTGCATAGTCTGTTGACCATTTACACTAAGCATATGACTTGGTGGGCTGGTCTCCAACAGGCAGAATAAATAAATTCTTGCAGATGGCAGATGTGAGCATGGGCTTCGGTCCCCTCTTGCCATGCAGTTGGCATGTAGGGACTAGCTGGCCACTTCAGATGGCTGCATCTGGATGTGTAAGTATCCCTTTTTTCTGAGTCCAGAATAATCCTTGGATGACTTTATTATTCAGAGGTGGAGTTTCTGTTCTCCTTCAGACATTGTTAAAAAATAATTACTCTTAAAAAATACAAAAATAAGTAAAAAGCAAAAAAAATTGCTTCTTTTTTTTACACAAGTGCCTACTGCTTTGGGTGATGTTTTTGTTATGCCTGCTGCTATATTGAACAAACTCCTTGCTGTACTGTGTGCTGCTTGGGTTTTGGGATGACTAGATGATACTTACTGTGCTGGTTTGAGGCTAATTGGAATATTTTAATAGAGAAAATTACATTATAGACTGTGAAAAGGAAACAATGGTGATGTCTACTTCACTCATAGGCTTGCTGAGATGTTTAAGAAAAGAAAACGTAGATAATACAGTCTCTGGGGCACAGCATCTCGGTCTAGCAGCTTCTGGCTTCCTTCTCTCTGCTGAGTAATCTCACTAATCACTTTCCTTCTAACCCCCCTGATCGATCCTCCAAACTCACCTTGTGTGTAAGGCAAACCTTGGGGTAAGGTACAGGGGTGGGGAGAAGGTGGAAGGGGGGTTGGGAGCCCCTCCTGGGGTCTCTGATTTCTGGGAGGGGTGTTGTGTTTCTGTATTACCTTTACCTTGTATATTTCTGTAAATATTCCTGTCTATAGTGTATATATCTGCTTGTATATTGTGCTAAGCTGTAAATAGAGCTTCATTCCTTAACTTCCAGCTGGCTGAGTTCTAGTCTGGGTCATTTTACAAAGTGTGGAGGGCGAGGAACTCCCAAACCATCACACTTACCCATGTCTTCAAAGACTCTGCAGTGGTGCTACATACTGAAAAAATGCGCAAATTTGGCACTGTTGAAAATCCCATTAGAAATATCAGTTCAATACATTTTGTTAAGAAACTTGAACTAAAATAGAACCATGAAATCAAAGCCAGTCTAGCATTAATATTCCACAAAAGTAAAAGTGGAGCATTACAGACATAAAATCAAAATCGACTGTGACACTGCATCAAAATGAAACCAAATTGCTAACTTGATGAAAACCCACAGTGTTTATAAACTCCGACAACCTATTAAAGCACATACCTGTTTAGCTAGGAATTTTAAAAAGCACATTTTCTCAGAGCTGGACACAGGTCACAGAACGTTAGAGGTTGGAAGGGACCTTCAGAGATCAGTAAGTCCAACCTCCTAGCCAAAAGCAGGATCAAC
>WBNM01005308.1:0-20436 GCA_013399055.1 Ramphastos sulfuratus
TCCAATCCCTCACATTCTATGATCCTGCAAAACTGAAGCAAGAAAAAGCAAGCAATATAGAAGCATATTCACAGGCCATCTCTATTATTGATTATTGATTGACTTTGCTTTGTTAGAGTCAAGAGAGTTTCATCCCTGCCCCACAAGACCCTTGGGCATGCCAAGGTTACATCAGCATGGTTGAAAGGTGCATAAACACAGCAAGCAAGCACCAGGGATCAAACAAGTCCATTGTGAACCTGCAGTGTAATTTTTTTTTGGGGGAGGGGTTGGGGGGGGGGGCTGCTGCTGACCTTTGGTACAGCTGCCAACCTGAGGGGGAATGCTGAAAATGAAGATCTTTTACTTTGGGCATTGCTCAAACTCTTTAAACCTTCTTTGCCATCCATTATTTCTCATACAACATAGAAGAATGTTAGAGGCTGGCATAGAGCCAGGCCCTTTAAGTGGGCTCAAAGGATTCCCAAGAGGTAGAGGTCAGCACCTCAATGAGTTGCCCAAGTTCTGCTACAAAGCTATGGATCAGGTCAGACTTTCACCCATGGGAGTATTTCCCATCTCAATTACCCAGTTGCAAATAAGTTGATTTTCTTTTTTGCCTTTTTTTTTTTTTTTTAAAGCAAACAAATTAAAAATCAATGAAGTTATTTAGGTGTAAAAGTGAAATCAGTGAGATCAGGATCAGCTCCTAACGTCTGTTCTATTGATCCAAGCCATGAACATCTCCTCCTGCTCTGCACAAGCAGAAGCATTTTTTTTTCTTTTTAGAAACTTCACTGCAGGTTAGAGCCAAAGGGTTTTAATTTGTCTGTATTTGTTCAGGAAGACTCTTAAACAACAACAAAAAAAAAAAAAGAGTTGTGTGATGTTGGAAAGAGTGCAGAAGAGTTGAGTCTGCCTCTGTTTAGAATGAGAGAGGTTCTCCTGCCCCTCTGCTCTGCACTGCTGAGGCCAAATCTGAAGCACTGTGCCCAGTTCTGGACCCTTCAGTTCAAGGACACAGAACTGCTGGAGAGAGTCCAGCACAGAGCCACAGAGATGCTGAAGGGAATGGAACAGCTCTGGTAGGAGGAGAGCCTGAGGGAGCTGGGGCTGGGAGAGGAGGAGACTGAAAGGTGACCTCAGCTATGGTTCTAAAGATGTGCAGGTGAGTGGCAGGAGGCTGGAGCCAGGCTCTGCTGGGTGATGCCCAATGCCAGCACAAGGGGCACTGGGTGCAAGCTGAGGCAGAGGAAGTTTCCTTTAAACATGAGGAGGAATTTTTTGCCTGTGAGGGTGCCAGAGCCCTGGCACAGGCTGCCCAGGGAAGCTGTGGAGTCTCCCTCTCTGCAGATATTCAAACCCTGCCTGGATGTGTTCCTGTGGAGTGACTGAGGGAGCTGGGGATTGTTAGTGTGAGGAAGAGGAGGCTGAGGGCAGAGCTCATTGCTGTCTACAACCACCTGAAGGGACATTGCTGAGAGGCTGCTTTCTTAGCTGCCTTTGCTTGCTCCTTGAGGCAGAGGAAGTTCCATGAACACATGAGGAAGATTTTTTTCCCTGTGAGGGTGCCAGAGCCCTGGCACAGGCTGCCCAGGGGGGCTGTGGAGTCTCCCTCTCTGGATATAGTCAAACCCTGCCTGGTTGTGTCCCTGTGTGATCTGCTCTGGGTGCTCCTGCTCTGGCAGGGGGTTGGACTGGCTGAGCTTTGGAGGTCCCTTCCAGCCCCTGACATCCTGTGATTTATTGCCAAGGCTGAACACACTGCACAGGTCCCTACACATCTGTGCACAGCCTTCCTGGACAAAACTCCTTCACTGCAGGTACAGCCTTGTACAAGAACTGATTCAGAGAGGGTTTGTTCCCTTAATGCAGCACCCAGAGAGGAGAGCAGCAGAGGTTGCTGTGCCTGCCTCAGCCCTTTCCCAGGTGTAATTTCCATCGATTGCCAAGCAATGGCTTAAAGACATCCCATGGAATGAGTAAACACTGCAAAATATTTCTGGATCTAGCTTTAATTCTTTGCCATTACCTTCTTTATTACAATTTACTGCCTCTGCTTCTACCTGCCAGCACCACTGGGATGCCATTTACACCCTAATGTGAGGTCCACAAAGATGCTCAGAGGGCTGGAGCAGCTCTCCTATGAAAACAAACTGAGAGAGCTGGGGCTCTGCAGCCTGGAGAAGAGAAGGCTTCAAGGAGATCTTAGAGTAGCCTTCCAGTATCTGAAGGGAGCTACAGGAAGGCTGGGGAGGGACTATTTACTAGGTCTTGCAATGACAGGACAAGGGACAATGGGCTTAAACTGGCAGAGGGGAGATTTAGACTGGATGTCAGGAGGAAGTTCTTTACAGTGAGGGTGGTGAGACACTGGCACAGGTTGCCCAGGGAGGTTGTGGATGTTCCCTTGCTGGAGGTGTTCAAGGCCAGGTTGGAGGAGGCCTTGAGTGACCTGTGCTAGTAGGAGGTGTCCCTGCCTATGGCAGGGGGTTGGAACTGGATGATCCTTGAGATCCCTTCCAACCTTCCCATTCTATGATTCTATAGGTGCAGAGAAAGCAAAGCCACAGTAGAGAGGACTGTGCTGCCTGCAAATGCAGCTCCCCAAGGGAGACAAAGCTGCTCCATGGAAGCCAAAGGGCCACATGTGCCCAACAAGACACCAGCTGAGACATTTCCCTAGTTGGGATTTTATGAAGTGATAGAAAAGGATGAACCAAAAGAAGAAACCTCTGTGCTTGGAACCCCAGGGGGTGTGAGGAGCTGGCCTGATGCAATTGTCCACACCAACTGTGAAAATATTTCTCCTTGTTCACTGCCACCTCCTTACTCCTTGTTCCTTGCAGCTTTTGTCCCAAAGCATCATTTTGGTTGTTTCTTTGGTGGTAATTTGTGTTCCAGCAAGTGAGCTCAACTGATCTTAAATTGCTCTTCAATTCAACACTCCAGAGCCTGTTTCTGCACACTCTGGGAGAAGTCAGCTACATTTGCTAAGCAAATATTGTGCTTGCAGACCAACAGGTGCCAAATGGCTCTGGCTGCCTGTGAGGCAACACAGAGGCCGAGTGGGGACCAGCAGTTGCCATTGCCCCAGCATTAGCATCTTACCAGCTGACAGAGCCAAACCTCTCTGGTCCATCTACAGTGGGTAACAGAAGGACTTAGAGTAGCACTTCAACCAGCAGCACTGCAGAGCCATCAGCACAGCATCCTGCCAAGCTGCTGTTGGAACAAGTTCTGCACTGTGAGGGCAGTGGAACAGAGGAACAGGTTGAGTCCCATCTCTGGAGATGTTTGAAGTGAGGCACAACAGGGCTCTGGGCAACCTGAACTGCTGGCTGCAGAGGGGAGACACTCAGTGGGTGAGGCACTCAGTGCCATGGTTTAGTCAGTTAGAAGGGTTAGGGGATAGGTTAGAATCAGAGAATTAGGCAGGGTTGGAAGGGAGCACAAGGAGCAGCCAGTTCCAACCCCCCTGCCATGCCCAGGGACACCTCACACTAGCTCAGGCTGGCCAGCAATGTGCTCTGGTGCCCAGGAGGGGCAATGCCATCCTGGGGTGGGTTAGAAGGGCTGTGGTGAGTAGGTAGAGAGAGGTTCTCCTGCCCCTGACATTCTGTGATTGTGTGAGATGTGCTTTTCTTGGCAGAGACCAAAAGCACCCCAGTTCACAGGGAGTCCTTCCCACTCCCTGCCTCATGCTGCTCTCCATATCTTTGCTTCAGCTGCTGGCAGCACTTTCCAGCTTTTAGCCCCAGCTGTTCTGACCAAACCTCTCTCTTCTCTATTTGCTGTGTGTCCATCCTTTCTCACTTAATGCTGCAACATCACACACACTGGATAGCCTTGTTTTAATGTTTCCTTCTCCTGCTTTCCATTCCCTTGCCTGCTCCCCATCATCTTTCTCTTCTTCCTCAGCCTGTCATGTCTGCATCAGGAGTGCAGTTGGAAAGGGGATCTCAGAGGAGCTACCTGTCAGATATATCTACTTGGAGATCAGCTCTGCTGCTTTAACGTGGCAAGAAATGATTCCTGGGAGGAAATATTGCTGGTAGGGCTGGTAAGCATAGTAACTTCATCCAGCTGGTGAATATGACAAGGATCTATCAAAATAAATAAGAAATAAATATTAAGCCATCAAACCTTACCAGACCACTTGGGTAGCAAGGGAGAAAAAGGCTCAGAGTACAAAGAAGATTTATTTTTTTAGCAGGTGTTACATCTACCTGTGTGCCAGTGCCTCACCACCCTNAGACTGCTGGAAAGCAGCTCCAAGATGAAGGAGCTGGGAGTGCTGCTGGACAGCAAATTGTCCATGAGCAAGAATTGTGCCCCTGTGGCCCAAAAGGTCTGGGGAGAGGCATGAAGAAGAGTGTGGCCAAAAGGTCAAGGGAAGTTCTCAGAGCAGAGCTGCTGCAGCCCTCTCAGCATCTTGATGGCCAACTCTGCACTGGCTCCAACACTTCCATGTCCTTCCTGTGCTGGGGGCTCCAGAACTGCACACAGGACTGCAGCTGGGGTCTGAGGAGAGCAGAGCAAAGGGGCACAATCCCCTCCCTTGCCCTGCTGCCCACACTGCTCTTGCTGCAGCCTAGAAACCAAATTTTGATGCTGCAAGTGGATAAAATCTCCCTCTCCACACCAACAACTCAGAGAACAGACACAATGAGAGAGCAACACACTGGAGAAGAGGGAGAACACCACCACCACCACCACCAATCTTTCTTTGGTCAGTAAACAAACCTAGAGAGAATAGGTTTTCAGTGTGTTGACAATGTTCTGGCAGTTCATTAATCCCAGCTAAATCTCTCCAAAGTTACTGATGCATGGATTCCATTTTCAAATTTCTCATTAGTTCCTCTTTATGGATTAAATGCTGATGTTCACGAGTGAATGCTCACAGCTTCAGCTGATGGATGTAATTGGGTTGTAATGGATTTTAGCTGCTGTTCCTTCTGATCCAGCCAATTTGAAATGCAGTATCAATGTGTTCCCCCCCCCATCTCTCTGTAGGGAATGAGAAATTGAAACCTACAAGATGAAATTTATCAACTTCCATAAAGTCTGCTCCAACCATCGTAAAAGTGTTAAATTTCTCATTATCATTCCACCACAGTTATTTCCCAAGCTCTGGTCAGGCAGTCAAAAATACTAAAGTGCATTTGAAATAAGCAGAGTTGATCCTTCAATATTCTCCATGCCCTCAACATTGATTTAGGTGCCGTAAATATTACCAGCACAGGATGACATTAACACAGCAAAAAGCCCAACAGCAGGGACATAAAGAGATGTGAAAGGTTGGAAAAGCTTCAGAACCTCCTTCCAAGTGTTTTGTTGGGTTTTTTGTTTTTTTTTTCAGCTCACCATAGATAAATTGGTGATTTGTTGTCACTGTGGAGCCTGTGCCCAAGGTGCAGCTTTACACTTCTCCATACACAGGTTGGATGAAGCCTTGAGTGACCTGTGCTAGTGGGAGGTGTCCCTGCCTATGGTAGGAGGTTGGAACTGGATGATCTTAGAGGTCCCTTCCAACCCTACCATTCTATGATTCTATGATCTGCCTTGCTCTCATTTCTCATTGCCTTAACCCAAGCAGAGGAGTGTGGAATGGTTAAGAGTGTTTGTGTGGGTTCCATAAGGGGGTGTGGAACACCAGAGAAGATCTTTGCAATATTCAATATGAGGGATATTGACATCCTGGGAGGAAACTCACCCTGACATACAGAGGATTTGGAAAGAAATGCTGACCTCATTAGCATGAATTTGCAGGCACTGAAAAAGCCACAGCAAGCCCAGGCCTGCAGGGGCTCCAAGATGCTGGGAATTGGGATGTCAATCCTCATCAGTGCAACAACTCACTTGCAGAAATGTGCAGCTGCATAATTACCTGCTCAGGGGAAGGGAACGAGGGGAAAGGAGAATTTAAGTTGGTTCAGCACCAGCCAATGAAAACAAACAGTGGTGTTTAACTCCAGGCTTCTGGAAATGCCTCCTCCAAGTGTTTTCATTTGCTGGTTCTCTTCAGTTCTTCTCTATCCAGAGAGCTACATCCTGAATAGTGTCAGCCACTGCCTTTTACCCTCTTTGGTGCAGTCAGCTGCAGAGAAACCCAAAGGCCACAATCAATCCATGAAGATGCTGAGAGGGCTNGCCTCCAATTGCTTTTCCATCAGGCCTTCTGAGCTGGACTCATTACAGCTCTCCAACTTGCCAACTCTCTTCCCTGTCAGCTGCTGCTATGACTGAATCCATCCTGTCTGCATCATTCTCTTTCCCTTTCAGATTCCAGGCCAAATTCAATAATGGTTGGAACTGAAAACTTAATTATTGACTTCAGTGGAGTTGCTCATGCCTAGCACAGGGCTGAATCTGACCTGCTCTGCCTATTACTAGCCACAGAATCCCAAACTAATTACAGAAGCTGAGTAAGACAGGTTTTTAATTTCTTGCTTTTACTACTATTATTATCAGCCTATTCATTTCCTTCCTATGAGGTATTTCAAGACTGGCATCTCAGCTAAATTACCCATCCAGGGCATGTTAGAATAAACTCTCCACACTCTGCCAGCTTCCACTCATCTGTCACTGGGTTGCAGAGAGGTTCTGTACCTGCTTGCTGTGCTCACTGACAGCCTATGGCAGGGGGTTAGAACTAAATGATCCTTGAGGTCCCTTTCAACCTTACCATTCTGTGATTCTATGAAACTTCTGGACTGATTAAAATTTTAATGAGGCCATCAACAAAGAAGTTCTGAAATACAACCTAAGCCAAAGCTAAGTTGCAGCAAAGCACTGCACCGTGGCTTGGTTTGCTCACCCAATCAATGGGACCAGCCTAAAATTCACTGTGGGAATAGTTTTGGGGTTGGTTTTCTTTTTTTTGTTTCACTTAATTCAGGCTTAGTCAAAGAAAAATAAAATGAGAAGGTGGAAGACAGAGAGATTGTACACAATGACTACTGGAGAAGTCCAAAGTTAGGTGAGAAAAGCAGGAATATGTTGGACTCTGAGCATATTCTACTAATAGCTCCTGGAAGTTCCCACCACTTGGGCCTCAGGAGGAAGCTCTTCACACCAAGGGTGGTGAAACACTGCAACAGGCTGCCCAGAGATGTTCTCAAGCCCCCATCCCTTGAGACATTCAAGATCAGACTCCTATGGCCCTGGGCAGCTTGATCTAGCTGAAGGTGTCCTTGGTGCTTGCATGGGGGTTGGAGAAGATGACCTTTGAAGGTCCCTTCTAGCCTGATGCAGTTTGAATTTTAGGTTTCTTTATCACAGCACCACAGTATCACCAAGGTTGGAAGAGACCTCAAAGATCATCAAGTCCAACCCATTACCACAGACCTCCAGACCAGACCATGGCACCAAGTGCCACATCCAAACCTGCCTTGAACACCTCCAGGGACGGTGACTCCACCACCTCCCTGGGCAGCCCATTCCAGTGGGGAATGACTCTCTCAGGGAAGAACTTTCTCCTCACCTCCAGCCTAAACCTCCCCTGGCACAGCTTGAGACTGTGTCCTCTTGTTCTGGTGCTGGTTGCCTGAGAGAAGAAAGCAACCTCCTGCTGGCCACAACCACCCTTCAGGTAGTTGTAGACAGCAATAAGGTCTGCCCTGAGCCTCCTCTTCACCAGGCTAAACAATCCCAGCTCCCTCAGCCTCTCCTCATAGGGCTTGTGCTCGAGGCCTCTCACCAGCCTCGTTGCCCTTCTCTGGACATGCTCAAGCACCTCAATGTCCTTCTTAAATTGAGGGGCCCAGAACTGGACACAGTACTCAAGGTGCGGCCTAAGCAGTGCAGAGTCCAGGGGGAGAATGACCTCCCTGCTCCTGCTGGCCACACTATTCCTGATGCAGGCCAGGATGCCATTGGCCTTCTTGGCCACCTGGGCACACTGCTGGCTCATGTTCAGGCGGGTGTCAATCAGCACCCCCAGATCCCTTTCTGTTTGGCTGGTCTCCAGCCACTCCCACCCCAGTCTGTAGCTCTGCATGGGGTTGTTGTGGCCAAAGTGCAACACCCTGCACTTGGATTTGTTGAAAGTTGGGGCTGACTACACTCTCTGGAGCAGCAAAATCTCACTGGGGGGTGCAGCTTGGGCAGCACTCAAGCACAAGCTGTGCAAGAAGCCATCCACCTCCCTGACTGCTGTTTGAATGCAAAGGTCTCCTCATTTATCCTCACTACCACTCACTCCCCAGCCCAAACTCCTATATACTCTTAATTAAATGATTGCAGTCCTTTTGTAGATTATGCATAAATCTTCATTTGCTTGCCTTTATTAGCATTCAATCTGGATTTGTTAATGGCAGAAATGTTCCCCCTCAGGCAGAAAAGCAATAGAGTTCAAATGAAGCAAGGGTTTTTGTTAAGGGTAGTCAATTTGATTAACATCACTGCCAATATGATGAATGAAAATCCTCTCCAATGAGTCTCCCAATACCTTGAAATCCTCACTGGAATATTCATGTCATTAGGACCCAAGTGATAAATTCCATTTGGAATCCTCTTGGCCTGCACAAAGTTGGCCTTGATGCTGGGAGATGCAGATGCTTTGTCTTCTCCACTTTTAATCATGGTCTCAAATGTTTTTCATGTCCCTGTCTGATACACAAATCCTAATATTCCTGCCTCAGTTTAGCCAAAATACTAAGCCTCAGTTTCTGGCACAGAATTACAGGAACTAGGTGATCCTTGAGGTCCCTTCCAACCTTACTATTGTATGATTCTAAGGCCAGGTTGGAGGAGGCCTTGAGTGACCTGTACTAGTGGGAGATGTCCCTGTCTATGGAAAGGGGTTGGAACTAAATGATCTTTGAGGTCCCTTCCAACCTTACCATTCTGTGATTCTATGTGAGGGGTTGGAAGGGACCCAAAGAGCTCATCCAGTCCAAGCCCCCTGCCACAGCAGGACCAGACAATCCAGCTCAGGGCACACACAACACATCCAGACAGGCCTGCAAAGGCTCCACAGAAGGACACTCCACAACCTCTCTGGGCAGCCTGTGCCAGGGCTCTGGGACCCTTCCAGGCAAGAAGTTGCCCCTTGTGTTGAGCTGCAACCTCCTGTGCTGTAGCTTCCATCCACTGCTGCTTGTCCTATCCCAGGCAGCAGTGAGCAGAGCCTGTCCCCCCCTCCTGACCCCCAGCCCTCAGAGATTGATAAACATTAATCAAATCCCCTCTCAGTCTTCTCCTCTCCAGACTAAGCAGCCCCAGGTCCCTCAGCCTCTCCTCACCAGGCAGTGCTCCAGTCCCCTCCTCATCCTCACAGCCTTCCCTTGGACTCTCTCCAGCAGGTCCCTGTCCCTCTCAAACTGGGGAGCCCCAAACTGAAGGCAGCACTCAAGATGAGGTCTCAGCAGGGCAGAGTAGAAGCAGAGGAGAACCTCCCTGGATCTGCTGGACACACTCTGCTTAATGCCCCCCAGAAACCCATTGCCCTCTTGCCCACCAGGGCACATTGCTGCCCATGGATGTTCTCTCCCAGCTCCCTCTCCACAGTGCTGCTCTCCAGCAGGTCCCTGTCCCTCTGAAACTGGGGAGCCCCAAACTGAAGGCAGCACTCAAGATGAGCTCTCACTAGGGCAGAGAAGAGTCAAAGCTGCTGAGAGAAGGAAGCTCAGAAGCCCTGAATTTTAAGGCTTCTGCCCTTGTTCTTCCACTCGGTTGGGGAACAAATATTTGTTTTGTGAAGAAGAACAAAACAGTTATCACTGCTATCATCTTTCCCTCCCCACCAAGCATATTCCAAGTGGTCTTCAGACACTTTGGCAAACAAACATCCAAAAGGAGGTAAGAAACAGCAGGTCGAGCTTAAAGCAGAAAGCAGCTCCCAGAAGATTTATGCATCCATTTAAGTGTTCAACTATTGCACACAGGCAAGAAAAAGAAGAGGGAAAAGAGAAATAAGTGAGTGGTGAAAGGTGGCAGCTCTTGCACTTCCCCAGAGGAATGCTGCATTGCTCTCAGTGAGACACTGGGTTTAATTAACAGCCCAGTAAAGAGACCTTCCTCCCTTTTCCTCTCTCTTTTGTCTTTTTAATTAAACGATCTCCTGGTCTTAGTGCTGCTGCCATTATTTCACACAATGTGTGTTCATTAGAAATGCATTTACACTTCTCATATCTTGATTTAGCAGCTCTTGCCCTCATCTCCATACTCCAGATTAATGCTGCCTGAGACAGAACATATTGGACAGGAGCAGAAGTGCCTGGGAGAGAAGACAACATTAATAACCCCAAATGGAGCCTATCAAAGGGAGGATGTGTGCATGGGTAGAATCCAGAGGGATCCACTTGGATGCAGCAGCTGCCTGAATTCCAAGGCAGTGGATTGGATTACACATTAACTGCTCCTGCAGACAACAAAGCCTTGGCTAAACTTCCTCACCAGCATTCAGCACCCAGCTACAAAGATGATGCTGAAGGAGCTGGAGCACTGCCCTGTGAGGAGAGGCTGAGGGACCTGGGACTGTTTAGTCTGGAGAAGAGAAGGCTGAGAGGGGAGTTGATCAGTGTTAATAAATCTCTGAGGGCTGGAGCTCAGGAGTGGGGGGACAGGCTCTGCTCACTGCTGCCTGGGATAGGACAAGGAGCAATGGATGGAAGCTGCAGCACAGGAGGTTGCAGCTCAACACAAGGGGCAACTTCTTGCCTGGAAGGGTCCCAGAGCCCTGGCACAGGCTGCCCAGAGAGGTTGTGGAGTGTCCTTCTGTGGAGCCTTTGCAGGCCTGTCTGGATGTGTTGTGTGTGCCCTGAGCTGGATTGTCTGGTCCTGCTGTGGCAGGTGGCTTGGACTGGGTGAGCTCTTTGGTTCCCTTCCAACCCCTGACATCCTGTGAGCTAATACCTGATCTAGCTGAGGATGTCCCTGCTGACTGCAGTATGGGAGGGGTTGGACTAGATGACCTTTGGAGGTCCCTTCCAGCCCAGACCCTTCTATGATTCTATGAATATTTCCCCATCCTTTGCCTGCCTGCCTCAGGACACAAACTCTTCATCAGAAGGAACATAAGGATGTTCCTCATGGATATCAAACCTACAGAGCCAGAGGTCTGTGCTCTTTTGGTCAGGCTCCACACCACCCACCCTGTTACTGCTGCTGCCCACTGGAGCCATTGCATGCCAGCTGCATACTTGGAGAATTAACTTGAGCAGCCTGGGCTAGTGAGAGGTGTCTGCCAGGCAAGTAGCAACAGGACAAGAGGGTATGGTCTGAAGCTGCACCAGGGGAAGGTTAGGTTGGATATTAGGAAGCACTTCCTCACTGAAAGGTGATTAGGCACCTTTGGACTGCTCAGGAAGGTGATGGAGTCACCATCCCTGGAGGTCTTTAAGAACAGATTGGATGTGGCCCTTGCTGGCATGGGTTAGGTGATGTGGTGGTGTTAGGTCATAGGTTGGACTGAATGATCTCAGAGGTCTTTTCCAGCCTCAATGATTCTGTGTCCCTTCCCATGGCAGTGGGTTGGAACTGGATGATCTTTATGATCCCTTCCAGCTCAAACCACTCTATGAAACTCAGCCACTTCAGGATATCAGCAACCAGTCAGAGCAGCACCAGGCAGAGAGGTGGTGGTAGCAGAAATTGAATTGCATTGAAGCCTTAGAGACTCTGCACCTCTTCACAGAATCCAACCCCCTGCCTTTTGTCTGGATGCAGCCCTTTGCTGGTCACACACTCCCCAGCACAGCCACAGAGGCAGTCAATCAGATATTCCAATTTTCTCATTTCCTGAAGGTCTGAGGTTAGCAGGTGATCTGTGCTACCTGGTGTTTTTTTCTGAGGCTACACTAAAAGTGAGCTACCAGCTGGGATGTAACCTGCAAGCTCATGCTGACAAGACTGACAGTTTACTTTTTCCAGGTACCTGAAAGTCTATACAGCATCTTCTGTAGAGTCATTTAATTCTGGAACTAATTTAACAGTTGTTTGGCTATTTCTGCTAAGCTGCACCCTGACATCAAATTGCACTACAGACACAACCTGAGAACTAATGGAACTTAGTGAGAAACAGAAGCTGCTTTCAAATTTCCATCAGGTCACTGACACAGAGATAAAGAAGAACTTCTGGCTCCAGAGCAGGCAAAGAAGTGTTTTTATTCCCCAGAGCCCAGGCAAAGAGAAAGTTGAGAAGTGGAATTTTATCAGAAGAGAGTAGGATGGAATTTTCCCTTTCATAGGATGATCTGCAAGACCTTTCTAGGGTAAAACACAGGTGGGATATTCACAACAGAACCCTCTACCACCACAAGAATTTCCAGGCCTCCAGAGGTAGAATCAGACAATCCAAAGGTCTCATTGCAATTTTGGAGTCATTTCAGGTCTCTGCCTATAGCTATTTGTTTGGGTTTGCTGAGGGTAAATGACTGCTGAAGGTCAACAGTAGAAATCCCAACCTGGGCAATGACATCTGCATGGAAGGTGCTGGCAGGTGGAGCTTCACATGGGCTTTATTCACCAGTCAGGGTTCAGTGGAGGAGAATGGAGAGAGGACTTCAACTGCTCTTGAATCTGTCTAGGAGCAGAGCTGCAAGAGAACACAGCCTCAAGCTGTGCCAGGGCAGGGTCAGGCTGGATGTTAGGAGAAAGTTCACAGCAAGAGTGATTGGCATTGGGATGGGCTGCCCAGGGAGGTGATGGAGTGCCCATCCCTGGAGGTGTTTAAGAGGAGGTTGGATGAGGCACTTAGTNAATCCTAGACAGAAGAGTGGGGAAGAGGATGAACATGAGCACGATGTGGAACTGCCAGGACCTCTGCAAACCCTTATCACAGGCAGGCTCCCTGCACCTTGCAGTGTGCATCCAGTCTGACAGGGCTACGCAGGCTTGAAATCAATTGACAGAGCAGGGAAGGAGGTTATTAGGCATCTGCAACCTCCAGACACTCTGCAGTGACAAGATTTGTTGGAGGGCAGAAATGACAGCTGTGAAACAACAATATCTTATTGATATGGGCTTCCTGAGCAGTGATGGAGGAAAGGGTGAATGCTTCTGACAGCAAGGGACCGCAGCGTATGTTAGGGGCTTGATGGAGCAAGCAAGGCTACAAATGATGCAGTACAGGAGGAGCCATGGACATGCCACATGGCAGATAGAGACGTAAGTAGGTCAAGCTTCACTATCTCAGGGTGGTAGCAACACTTTGGGCTGGTAGCAAGCAAGAGCCATTTGTTGTTATTATTGTGTCGGAGCCCATTAAGCATCCTGGCTGCCTGCTGGCAAAGCTGTTTGCATTCAAATCCTACCCGACCAGTCCACTGCTGAACGCTGCTCTTGCTCTACAAGGTTATTAATTATGCAGCCAAATTGACAAAGATAACAGCACTCACCTGGCTGCAAGGATAGGAGGAGGCTGTGGAGTTACTGAGCCACAGCTGCTTACATGAGAGCGAGCTCGCACATGTCTGAGCTGTTTGTCTTACACAGATCCACAACAAGCACATAAATAAATGCACACAGGATAGTGAAGAGCATTAAAAAGAATAAATAAATCACGAGCACACTCCCAGCTGTCTTTCCACCAAATGCAACAGGAGGTTAAGAAGCACTGAGAAATGCAATCCGTGTGGGAAGTGAAATCCAGCAGCAGCAAGTTTCCACCGGCTGCACTCATGCAGTGGTTGCAACATGTTGGGTAAACCCAGAGTGGTTAACAAGCATTTGCAATTAGCCACCTAATAAGCTCAATCTGGGTTTTCAACCTCTGTAGGGGGGCAGAAGATCTGTGTCTCATCACAGTCACTGATAGAGGATGCTTAAAAGGGTGTTTTAAAAGGGTCTATTAGCAAACAAGGATCACGTTTGCCAACCACGCTACTCCTCATCCTCTTTTACCTGCTCAGGGCAGCATGGACTTGGAAATTCAAAGCATTATTGAGCCAATCCAACCACTATGATTCAAACCATACTCATTTTAATCACAGCTTGTTTTGCAAAGGCACAGCACAGACACAACCAAGCCCCCTCCTTTACCAACCATCATTTTGGAAACCCAAGGCACGCAAAACCTCTCCCTCCATAGGATTCCATTCCCCTCTGCCCCATGTGCATAGCAAAGAGGTGGTCTTTCTGCTAACAGAATTTTACTAACACCATTGAAAGGCACTGGCACCCTGACAATAAAGCTTTTATCAGAGGAAGTTTCAATCAGGCCTGAAATAATTCCCAAAGCAGATTTCTCTGAGTTTAAAGGGACATGGGAAACATTTGCCCATCAGAAATGTAGGCTCTGTTATCAGTAAGGAGCAATAACTGTGCCCAAGGAGGAAAAAAGAAAAAATGGTGTGTCAGGAAAAAAAGACATCTTTCTGCTGCTATCTGAAGGTGTCATTACAAGCAGCACACAGTTCAGGGAGTTAATGAAAGCAAGAATTTCACCTTTCCATTAGGAACTCAAGAGCTGCTGTTCATAAAGCATTTGCTATTTTTAAAACAGCCCCCAGTTGGCAGCAGTTTTATTTCAAAGTTGATTGTTCAACTGGAGTTGATTTCAGAGTGACCTCACTGCAGGCTGGTGAGATTTACAGTAGAGCTGTGCACAGGTCCCCTAGGGAATTGATGACTTCATAGGGCTGCAGACATCAATTCTCTTACACCCAAAACAAACTTTGCCCCAAACCTCTGTGTAGAACAGGAGCCCAACCCTTAAAAACCAGGTGCTGGTTGCTGGAGAGATCCCAGCAAAAGATTACTGTAGAATTCCATTCTTTTTGGAGGGAAAATGAAAAGGAATTAATGGAGGTGTTCAAGACCAGGTTGGATGAGGCCTTGAGTGACCTGTCCTAGTGGGAGGTGTCCCTGCCTATGGAACTAGATGATCCTTGAGGTCCCTTCCAACCTTCCCATTCTATGATTTATCCCAGTGTAAGCCAACCCAAAATCTGGCTCCATGACATTTCCTCAGTGTTTCTTTTGGAGCATGGCAGAAGCAGATGGGATTTGCTGGGACAGGGGTTTTTAGAAGAGGAAGAGGAAAAATCTCTCTGACCTAAAGTCATACAAAAATGGAAGGGAAAGATGAATATGTATCAAAAGAAAAAAGAATCTTTGTGTGTAAAAAAAAGGAATCTTTCCCTAGCTTAGGCTGCTTGTCTCATTAAAAGCTTGCAGATGTCACTGGGAACTGAAAGTCCACACTCAGCTGCTGCAAGCCTTCAGGGAAAGGTGCCTGTGGCTTTGGCTGGAAGTTCTGATGTGTTCATGCATAAAGATGTGGTTTCTAGCTGAAGACAGCCTGCTGCCAATGCCTGCTACTTGACAAAAACCACAGCTCATCTGCAGCAGGGTATCTGTTTGGCTTTGCAGTGCTCACAGCTGCCACTGGCCTGAACCTGCCTGCTGTGAGGGTGCTGGGTAAAGTGGCACTTCAGAGCAGAGAGTGGTCACAGACCACTAGTCTGGGGTTTGTTCAGGCTGTGGGGTTGGTAATCACAGAATTAAGCAGGTTGGAAAAGACCTCTGAGATCATTGAGTCCAACCTATCACCCAACACCTTCTAATTAACTAACCCATGGCACTGAGTGCCTCATGCAGCCTCCTCTTAAACACCTCCAGGGATGGGCACTCCACTGACTCCCTGGGCAGCCCATTCCAATGCCAATCACTCTTGCTGTGAAGAACTTATAGAATGGTTTAGGTTGGAAGGGAGCTCAAAGCTTAGCCAGTACCAACCTTCTCTGCCATAGGTAGGGACATCTCCCACTAGAACAGGTTGCTCAAGGTCTCATCCAACCTGGCCTTGAACACCTCCAGGGAGGTTGTGGAGCACAGAAGCACAGAATNTCCTTCAGATACTGGAGGGGACTCCTCCTCCTCTGCTAACTCCCTGGCCCCTGGGGAACCTCAATATGATCATCAGCAATTGTGTACCATCAAAGAGGAAAAGAGATGAATAATTCAGACTTAAGATATCATTAAGATTTATCACCTCGTGTGTGCTGTCTGCGGGCAGCATTGGGAAGCTGTCACAGAGAGAAGAAAAGGAGAGCTCTGTGCTGATTATGAACCAGTTCTTCTTTATCAACAAGTGAAAACAATTTATGCTGGCAGACACATCTGGGTGTTCATCTCTGTCATTAACACAGCAGCCTCTAAATGCACAGAGATGAGGCATTCATTAAATTACTTCTGGAGCCCTCTGAATCAGAGAGGCTCAGGTCAGAAGGGACCTCAGAGATCATAGGATGTGAGGGGTTGGAAAGGACCACTCCAGGTGACCACGAGGAGAAACCTTTTTTTGGTGTGCTCCCCAGTTCCAGAAGGACAGGGAACTAGTGGAGAGAGGCCACTGGAGGATGGGAAGATGCTGAGGGATCTGGAGCAAAGGCTGAGAGCCCTGGGACTGAGAGCCTGCAGAAGAGCAGCCCCAGAGGAGATCTGAGCAATGCTCAGCAAGAGCTAAAGGGTGGAGGGCAAGAGGCTGGAACCAGACTCTTGTCAGTGGTCCCCAAGGACAGGACAAGGGGCAGTGGGCAAAAATGGGCACACAGAAGGTTCCATCTGACCATGAGGAGAAACTTTTTGTAGTGTGAGGGTGCTGGAGGCCTGGAGCAGGCTGCCCAGAGAGGTTGTGGAGTCTCCTTCCCTGGAGAGCTTCCAAATCCACCCTGGGCAAGCTACTATGGGTGTCCTGCTGGAGCAGAGGGGTGAGCTGGCTGATCACAGCATCACAGGATGTCAGGGGTTGGAAGGGACTCAAAGAGATCATCCAGTCCAAGCCCCCTGCCACAGCAGGACCAGACAATGCAGCTCAGGGCACACACAACACATCCAGACAGGCCTGCAAAGGCTCCACAGAAGGAGACTCCACAACCTCTCTGGGCAGCCTGTGCCAGGGCTCTGGGAGCCTTCCAGGCAAGAAGTTGCCCCTTGTGTTGAGCTGCAACCTCTTTTGTTGCAGCTTCCATCCATTGCTCCTTGTCCTATCCCAGACAGCAGTGAGCAGAGCCTGTCCCCCCCCCTCCTGACCCCCAGCCCTCAGAGACTGATAAACATTGATCAAATTCCCTCTCAGTCTTCTCCTCTCCAGACTAAGCAGCCCCAGGTCCCTCAGCCTCTCCTCGCCAGGCACTGCTCCAGTCCCCTCCTCATCCTTGTACTCCTCATCTACTCCAACCTCCCTGGTCCTGTTTTGAGCAAGGACATGGACTAGAATTCCAGAGATCCCTCCATATTCAACTGCTCTATGGTTATGAGCATGGTTTATGAGTATGAGCAAATTCAACTGCTCTATGGTTTATGGGATAAACAGGAGTTATGTGGCCAAGTGCAGCACTACTATGTCTGTGAAGGGAGGGAAAGACCTCAGTGAAGCCATTCACACACTGAGAAACCTAAACTAGTTTCACCCTTAATATGTATATGCACATGAAAGCTTGAAACAGAAGGTTTTGGCCTGAACTAGCTCAAAGCTTTCACTACTGCTCTCAAATGTTAACACAAATCATAGAATGGGTTAGGTTGGAAGGGACCTCAAAGCTTATTTAGGTTGGAAGGGAGTTCGAAGCTCAACCAGTTCCAAACCCACTGCCATAGGCAGGGACACCTCCCACAAGAACAGGTCTCTCAAGGTCTCATCCAACCTGGCCTTGAACACCTTCAGGGAGGTTGTGGAGCACAGAAGCACACAATGGGATCAAAGATCCCATTCTGTGCTTCTGTGCTCCACAACCTCCCTAGGCAACCTGTGCCAGTGTCTCACCACCCTCACTGCAAACAACTTCTTCCTAACAGCCACTTTCAATCTCCCCTCTGACACTTCAAACCCATTCCTCCTCCTCCTGCCATTCCAAGACCTTCTCAATAGTCCCTCCCCAGCCTTCTTGTAGCCCCCTTCAGATCCTGCAAGGCCACTCCAAGCTCTCCTGGAAGCCTTCTCCTCTCCAGGCTGCAGAGCCCCAACTCTCTCAGCCTGTCCTCACAGCAGAGCTGCTGCAGCCCTCTCAACATCTTCAAGATCTCTGAGGTCCCTTCCAACCTGAGCCATTTCATGATACTGTCAATTAATTCTCACCTACTGTGCTTTAGCTTATTCCACTCATTCCTGCTGTTCTTATATGAGGTTCAGGAACCCTTTTTGGCCTTGCTGTGAAGCCAGAATCAGATCCCACTCTCAATTCCCCCTGCACCATCTGTTGGGTTAGGACTCATCATCTGAAGTGTGCTGTTCCCTTTTCTACATAGAATGGGAAGGTTGGAAGGGACTTCAAAGCTCAGCCAGTTCTAACCCCCTGCCATAGGCAGGGACACCTCCCACTAGCACAGGTCCCTCACAGCCTCATCCAACCTGGCCTTGAACACCTCCAGGGAGGTTGTGAAGCACAGAATCACCCAATGTGATCTTTGATCACGTTGGGTGATTCTGTGCTCCACAACCTCCCTGGGCAACCTGTGCCAGTGTCTCACCACCCTCACTGCAAACAACTTCTTCCTAACCCTCGAGGACCTCTTTGGTTTCTCAAGGATTTGACTTCTTCATCCAAAACCAACATCTAAAGGCTGAATTAACCTGACAACGACTTTAAGTGCAATTAAAAGCTGAAGAGCCCCTGGAGAAGAGAAGGCTTCCAGGAGACCTTAGAGTAGCCTTGCAGTACCTGAAGGGGGGCTACAGGAAGGCTGGGGAGGGACTATTGAGAAGGTCTTGCGATGCCAGGACAAGGGGCAATGGGTTTGAAGTGTGAGAAGGGAGATTGAAAGTGGCTGTTAGGAGGAAGTTGTTTGCAGTGAGGGGGGTGAGACACTGGCACAGGTTGCCCAGGGAGGTTGTGGCTGCTCCCTCCCTGGGGGGGTTCAAGGCCAGGTTGGAGGAGGCCTTGAGTGACCTGTGCTAGTGGGAGGTGTCCCTGCCTATGGCAGGGGGGTGGAACTGGATGATCTTTGAGGTCCCTTCCAACCTTCCCATTCTATGATTCTATGAATTACTGAAGGATGAGCTCACCTCCAGGCTGCCATTGGTTGAGTCTTTCATTAACCATAATGAAAGACAGATAAAAAAATAAAATAAAATAAAAGCAAGCACACCACATTAGTTTAACCTACCCAAAATAACTTTCTGCCTTTTCTGCCCAAATTGTGGCTTTAACATGTTAAGTAGCAAATTGCAGAGAGAATTACTGTGAGCATTTTCAGGCCATTTCAGCTGGCTGACACACCAGGGTCCACTCAATAGCATTGTGCTGCCAGACCACTTAACACATGTGGCTACATCCAGGCTCCTGCAGTGTTGCTAAATGGAAGGGGCCAAATCCTGCCTGAGGGTTGAGCCCATGTGCCCAGTGCTGATCTCTGCTATTTAAAGAGGTTGGGTTTTGTGCACTGAAAAACAGCCCTGGAAATTGAGAAGCATTTGGAAGGAAGGATTTGACTCTTAGCTGCAGTCAATTGTTTCCCCTGGAAGGAGCATTTCTGCTGCTTTGGTTTTTCATGAAGATGAAGCAGAAAGGTTAAGGAGGAGCCATGAGCTCTTCACACACTAACTTCTGCACTGCACTTTAAACAGAGTGGCATCCTGAATGTATTCTTTACCATGAGGGTGCTGGAAGACTGGAACAGGCTGCCCAGGAAGGTGGTCAGGGCCCCATCTCTGAAGATATTCAAGGTGAGGCTCTGGACAGCTTGATCTAGTTGAGGATGCCCCTGATGACTGGCAACAGGCACCAGAGACTGGAGACTGTGGGATGGACCTTTGGAGGTGCCTTCCAAACCCAAACCATTCTCTGATATATGAAGACTTGTCTAGTTTCAGTAATTGGAGCCTAATGAACCCAAACACCACCAAAGGTCCCAATCTATCACTTTGCCTCACCCTCTGGGTTCTCAAAGACACCACAGACTAAGTTGCCACCCTTAGGAGGAAGCTAAGAGTTTTCTGCAGCAAGCTTATAGAATACAATGAGTAACACCTGGCAGTGTTCTCCCCCTCTCTTGTTACCCTTATTTTTCCACTTGACCCAGAGCAGAGCTCAGTCAAAAGGCTCTGAGTCATCACCTCATGACTGCAGCTCCTCTTTGCCCTCTCTGCTCCTGGCTCTTGCCAACCTAACAGGAAAGGCTGCAAGGAACAAACATCCCCAAGCCCTTGGCCACTGCAGATTATAGCTCTGAGTATTAATTAAAATACTTCTGACTGGATTTAACACTAATTTACCAGGCTGTGACCTGCAGAAGAATCATGCTGGCAGAAGATGCTCAGAGGGCTGCAGCAGCTTTGCCTTGAGGACAGGCTGAGAGAGTTGGGGCTCTGCAGCCTGGAGAAGAGAAGGCTTCCAGGAGACCTTAGAGTAGCCTTCCAGGATCTGAAGGGGGCTATTGGGAAGGGCTTGGAATGGCAGGAGGAGGAGGAATGGGTTTGAAGTGTCAGATGGGAGATTGAAAGTGGATGTTAGGAAGAAGTTGTTTGCAGTGAGGGTGGTGAGACACTGGCACAGGTTGCCCAGGGAGGTT